>CM065356.1:21656219-22217498 GCA_033032245.1 Poecilia picta | reverse complement strand
TAAAAGGGTTTTTTTGTTTTTTTTTTTATTTTCATTTTTTAATCCTTTTTTTCCCCTTTAGGTTTAAAAAAAAAAAAATTTTTAGAATTATTTTTCTTTTCCTTTTTTGGGCCCTCCAACCCTTTTTTTAAAAAATTTTTAATTTTATTTTTTTTTTTTCTTACCCCCTTGCATTTCTAATTTTTATTTTTTTTTTTATATAATTTTTTAAAAATTTTTTCCTGTTATTGAAATTTTTTTTTAATTTTGGGTTATTTCCCTTTTTTTTTTTTTTCTTTGTTTTTTTTTTTATTTTAGATCACCCTGTTTTTTAAAACTTTTCCCGCCTGTGGTTGTCCCCCGAAAAGCCATCCAAAGGCAAACTTAAACATTTTTGAATTAAAATGGGACCATTTTATAAAAATTTTTTTAATTAAAATTTTTATTTAAAAAAAATTTTTTAAGAAATTAAAAATTATCCTTCCCCAATTTTTTGCAATAAATAGTAACAAATATATTTTAAAACTTTTTTAAAATTTTTTTAAAAAAAAATGGTTAAAAAAAAAAAAATCAAAATGGAAAAAAAATAAAATTTTTTAAAATTTTAAATTTTAAATTTTTTTAAAGGCCTATAAAATGAAAATAAAAATTTGACTAAAAATTAAAAAATTTAAAAAATGTTTAAAAAAAATAAAAATGAATTCCCTTTCCAAAAACAATTTTTTTACAGAAAGAGTAAGGGAAAAATTGGAACCTAAAAAAACCCTTTAAATTTTTAAAATTTTTAAAATTTCTTTTTTTAATAAAGGAAACCCAAAAACAAACCAAAGTTTTTTTTAGTTTCCAAAAAATTTTATTTCAGGGTGAAAAAATAACATTTCCCAGGCCCTTAGGGGGGCTGAAAGAAATTAAAAATTTTTCAAAAAAATAATTGGTGCCCCTAAAGGGGGGGGGGCCGGTATTAACCAATTAAAAAAATTTCACTTTTGGGGGTAAACCTGAAAAACCTGTTTTGATAATTTTTTGGTTAACCCCAAATTGGGGCAAAAATTTTTTTGGGGGGGGGGTTTTTAAAAACCTGGGGCCCCGGCCTTTTGGGGGTTTTTTATTTAACAGATTGCGCAAAGACCGCCCAAAAAAGAAATCCTTGAATATAGGCTTTTTGGGCCATTTGATCACTAACATTTTCTTTTTGCAGTAATATAAAAAAACCCCCCAAAAAAACAAAAAAAAACCCCTAAAATTAAAAGGTTATCCTTTCTTAATGGGTGATCATAGAAAGGGTGAAAAAATAATTTTTTTCCCGGTCTTTATTTTTAAAGGGTTTCTGAAAAGGGAAAAATTTTTTATTAATAAAAATTAATTTTTAAAAATTTTTTTTAAAAAGTTTATAACCCTTAATATTATAATTTTTTAAATTGAAAATTATTTTAAATTAAAAATTTTTACATAAATTAAATTTTTTGTAAAAAGGGTGTCGTAAATAATAAACCCGTTAAAATGGACCGATTGGTACGAATAATGAACAGATTTATAAAGGGGGGGGGAAAAAGATCCTTAATATTTCTTTGTTCGAATTTTTAAATCCCCCCCCTTTTTTTTTAAAAAAAAAAAACCCCCCAAAAAAACCCTAAACAATTTAAAATATTTCCTTTTTAATGGGTTTCATAAAGGGGGAAAAAATTTTTTTTAATCTTTATTAAAGGTTATAAAAGAAAATGTTTAAAAATTTTATTTTAAATTAAAAATTTTTAAATTTTAAAAAATTTTTAATTAATGGATTTGCTTTTATAATTTTTAAATTAAAAATTTAAAAAAAATTTTCAAAAATTTTTAAAATAAAAGATTTTCCCGTAAATCTGAAAAACCCTTTTTCCCCCTTCCCCTTTCCCTGCCCCAAAAAAAATTTTTTCGGAAAAACCCAAAAAAAAAACCCTTTGAATAAATTTTCCTTTTCTTAAAGGGGATAAAAAACCCCCCCCAAAAAAAAAAACCAAACTTAAAAAAAACCTTTTCTTAAGGGGATATGGGCGAAAAAATAAAATTTTTTAATTTTATTTTAAAGGTTTTATAAAAGAAAATGTTGATTTTAAAAAATTTTTACTTTTAAAAAATTTTAAATTTTTTCAAATTTTAAAAAAGGGGGAAAAACCTTTTTTTTAAAAAAATTTTGAATTTTTTTATTTAAAAATTTTTAAAAAAATTTTAAAATTTTTTATTTTAAAAATTTTTTTTTTTTTTTTTTCCCAAAAAAAAAAAATTTTAAAAAGGGGGAAAAAATTTTTTTTTTTTTTTTTTAAACCCTTTTTCCTTTTTTTTTTTTTTTTTTTTTTAAAACCCCCCCCTTTTTAAAAAAATTTTTTTTTTTTTCCTTTTTATGGGGTTTTTTTTAAAATTTATTTTTTTTTTTTTTTAAAAAATTTTTTTAAAAAAAAACCCCCTTTTTTTTCCCCCTTTTTTTTTAAAAATTTAAAAAAAAAAAAAAAAAAAACCCTTTTAAAAAATTTTTAAAAAAAAAATTTTTATTTTTTAAATGGGGGCATAAAAATTTTAAAAGGTAAAAATTTTTTAATTTTTTTTGGGGAAAAAATTTTTTTTTTTTTTTTAAAGGTTTTTTGGGGGCCAAAAAAAAAAAAATTTTTTGGAAAAAAAAAATAAAAAATTTAAAAATTTAAAAAAGGGTTTTTTTAAATAAAATAAATTTTTTTAAAAAAAAAAAATTTTTTTTTTAAAAATTTTTAAAAAAAATTTTGGGCCTTTTTGAAAAAATTTTTTTTAAAGGGAAAATTTTTTTTAAAAAATTTTTAAATTTTATAAAAAAAATTTTTAAAAAAAAAAAAATTTTTTTTTAAAAAGGGGGGAAAAAAAAAAAAAAAATACCTTTTTTTGGGGTTTTTTTTGGGGGGGGGGAAAAAAAATTTTTGGGGTGATTTTTTTAAAAATAATAAAGGTGGAAAAAAGCCCGAAACAATTTTTTTATAGGTTGGCGAATTTAAACTTTTTTTTTTTGCAGGAAGTTAAAAAAACCCCCCAAAAAAAAAAAAAACCCCGCTTAAAATTTTTTTTTAATTTTTATCAAAAGGGTGAAAAAATTATTTTTTAGCCGGCCATTTAAAAACTTAAAAAAAAAACTTTTAAAAATTTTCTTTTAAAAGATAAAAATTTCTAAAAATTTTTTTGTGAAAATTGTTTGAAACGAAACTTATTTTAATTAAAAAGCGATTTTATTTAAATTTTGCTAAAAAGAAGTGCTCAGGAAATACGACAAAAGCCCTGGCGCTCTGGACCGTTTCCTTAATACTCCGAATTTAATACCCCCCGGGCCCGAAAAAAAACCCCCTTTTTCACAACACTTTTTTTTTTCAGGGAAATTAAAAAAACCCCAAAAAAAAAAAAATAAAATTAAAAAAAGTTTTTTTTTTCCCCTTTGGTTTAAAAATGTTTTAAAAAAAATATTTTATCCCCCCTTTTTTTTAAACTGATTTAAAAAACAATGGGCTTAAATTTTTTTTTTTTTTTATTTAATTTATAATTTTAATTTAAAAATTTTTTAAAAAAATATTTTAAAAAACCTAAAAATTTAAAAATTAAAAAAAAGTGGCAAATTTAAAGTTGTAAGAAAAAAAAATTTTAATTTGGTATTTAAAAAAAAATTTTTTGTAAAAAAAAACCCAAAAAACCAAAAATTTTTGGTTTTTTCCCTTTTTTTTTTTAAAAAAAAAAAGCAAAAACCCCTAAAAATAAAAAATTTTTTTTTTTTTAAAATTTATAATTTTTTTTTAAATTTTTTTGAAAACCCAAGTTTTTTTTTTTCTTATTTAAAAATTTTTTTTTATTTAAAAAAAAAAAACCCTTTTATTATTGCGTTTCTGTTTTTTTTTTAAAAAGCCTTTTTTTAAAAATTTTAAAAGGGGCCGAATTAATTTTTTTTTTTCGTTAACCCCCCAAAAAAAAAATTTTAAAAAAGGGACCTTTTTTAAACAGCAAAAATTTTTTAAAAAAGGGCCAAAACCCCTTGCCCTTTTTTACAATTGCAAAAAAAGAAAAAAAAAAAATTTTGGGAAAAAAAAATTTTAAAGAAAACCAAAAATAAAAAATAACAAAAAAATTTGGGAAAACCAAAAATTTTCGGAAGGAACCAGGGGAAAACCAAAGGCTTTTACCCTGCAAAAGAAAATTTTTTACCCAAAACTTTTTTTTTTTTAAAAAAAAAAAAAAAACCCCCCCGGATTTTAATAATGAAAATTTTTTATTTTAAAAACCAAAAAAAAGGGAAAATTTTTTTAAGGTTTTTAAAAAAAATTTACCCAAGAAAACCCCAAAAATTTAAAAATTTTTTAAATTTTTGAATTTTTTCCCCCCCCCCATTAAAACTTTAAAATTTTTTTTAAATTCCCAAAAAATAAAAACCCCCAAAAAAAGATTAAAAATCCCAAAAAAAAAACCAAAAACCCAAAAATTCCCCGTTTTTTAAAAAAAAAAAAACCCCCGAAAAAATTTTTTCCCTTTTTTTTTTAAAATTTTGAAAAAATTTGAAACATAAAAAACCTAAAAAATTTTTAAAAAAAAAGATAAAATTAAAAGTTTTAAAATTAAAGCTTTTTTTTTTATTAAAAATTAGCCTTTTTCAAATTAAAAATTTTTAAAGGTTTTTAAAAAAGAAAAACCCCCGGGGGGAAAAACCTTTGTAACGATTCCTAAAGGGGGTGGACCTGATTGGCTGGGGGAACAATGACAAATTTTCTCAAAGGAAAAAAAAAATAAAAACCACCATTAAAAAAATTTTTTTTTCAGGGGAAAAAAAACCCCAAAAAAACAAAAAAAAATCAAATTAAAAGGTTTCCTTTTAAAATTTTTTTAAAAAAAAAAAAAATTTTTTTATTTTATTTTTTTTTCCCCCAAAAAAAAGGTTTTTAAAAAAATAATACTTATTTTTTTTTTTAAAAATAATTTAATTAAAATTAGTTATAATTCTTTTAAAATTTTGGTTATTTTAATTGAAAAAAAACTTTTAATCAAATTAAATTTTTTGACTAAAAGGAATTGGGAAATATTTTCGACCCTTTTTTTCAACCCCTTTGCTCAGTAAAAAAAAAACCAAAACACCAAAAAAATGAAAAGGTTTTGGGCCCCCCGGTACTAATAAAATTTTTTTTTAGGGTTAAAAAAAACCCCCCAAAAAACAAAAAAAAACCTTAAAATTTAAAAAATTTTTATTTTAAAAAAAAAATTTTTTTAAGGGGGAAAAAAAAAATTTTTAAATTTTATTTAAAAAATTAAAAGAAAAAAGTGTGCATTAAATAATTTTAAATTTTTAAAAATTTAAATTTTTTAATTTTTTTTTTAAAGTAAATTTTTTGATTCGAAGTTTTTTTTGTCCTTTGATTTAAAAAAAATTTTTTAGACTAAAAAAAGGCTAAGTAAATAGAATAAAAATTTTGATGGATTATTGGATTTAATCCCCCAAAAGCTAATCCCCTAAAAGGCCTTAAAATTTTTTTTTTTTTTTTTTTTTTTTTTTTTTTTTTTTTTTTTTTTTTTTTTTTTTTTTTTTTTTTTTTTTTTTTTTTTTTTTTTTTTTTTTTTTTTTTTTTTTTTTTTTTTTTTTTTTTTTTTTTTTTTTTTTTTTTTTTTTTTTTTTTTTTTTTTTTTTTTTTTTTTTTTTTTTTTTTTTTTTTTTTTTTTTTTTTTTTTTTTTTTTTTTTTTTTTTTTTTTTTTTTTTTTTTTTTTTTTTTTTTTTTTTTTTTTTTTTTTTTTTTTTTTTTTTTTTTTTTTTTTTTTTTTTTTTTTTTTTTTTTTTTTTTTTTTTTTTTTTTTTTTTTTTTTTTTTTTTTTTTTTTTTTTTTTTTTTTTTTTTTTTTTTTTTTTTTTTTTTTTTTTTTTTTTTTTTTTTTTTTTTTTTTTTTTTTTTTTTTTTTTTTTTTTTTTTTTTTTTTTTTTTTTTTTTTTTTTTTTTTTTTTTTTTTTTTTTTTTTTTTTTTTTTTTTTTTTTTTTTTTTTTTTTTTTTTTTTTTTTTTTTTTTTTTTTTTTTTTTTTTTTTTTTTTTTTTTTTTTTTTTTTTTTTTTTTTTTTTTTTTTTTTTTTTTTTTTTTTTTTTTTTTTTTTTTTTTTTTTTTTTTTTTTTTTTTTTTTTTTTTTTTTTTTTTTTTTTTTTTTTTTTTTTTTTTTTTTTTTTTTTTTTTTTTTTTTTTTTTTTTTTTTTTTTTTTTTTTTTTTTTTTTTTTTTTTTTTTTTTTTTTTTTTTTTTTTTTTTTTTTTTTTTTTTTTTTTTTTTTTTTTTTTTTTTTTTTTTTTTTTTTTTTTTTTTTTTTTTTTTTTTTTTTTTTTTTTTTTTTTTTTTTTTTTTTTTTTTTTTTTTTTTTTTTTTTTTTTTTTTTTTTTTTTTTTTTTTTTTTTTTTTTTTTTTTTTTTTTTTTTTTTTTTTTTTTTTTTTTTTTTTTTTTTTTTTTTTTTTTTTTTTTTTTTTTTTTTTTTTTTTTTTTTTTTTTTTTTTTTTTTTTTTTTTTTTTTTTTTTTTTTTTTTTTTTTTTTTTTTTTTTTTTTTTTTTTTTTTTTTTTTTTTTTTTTTTTTTTTTTTTTTTTTTTTTTTTTTTTTTTTTTTTTTTTTTTTTTTTTTTTTTTTTTTTTTTTTTTTTTTTTTTTTTTTTTTTTTTTTTTTTTTTTTTTTTTTTTTTTTTTTTTTTTTTTTTTTTTTTTTTTTTTTTTTTTTTTTTTTTTTTTTTTTTTTTTTTTTTTTTTTTTTTTTTTTTTTTTTTTTTTTTTTTTTTTTTTTTTTTTTTTTTTTTTTTTTTTTTTTTTTTTTTTTTTTTTTTTTTTTTTTTTTTTTTTTTTTTTTTTTTTTTTTTTTTTTTTTTTTTTTTTTTTTTTTTTTTTTTTTTTTTTTTTTTTTTTTTTTTTTTTTTTTTTTTTTTTTTTTTTTTTTTTTTTTTTTTTTTTTTTTTTTTTTTTTTTTTTTTTTTTTTTTTTTTTTTTTTTTTTTTTTTTTTTTTTTTTTTTTTTTTTTTTTTTTTTTTTTTTTTTTTTTTTTTTTTTTTTTTTTTTTTTTTTTTTTTTTTTTTTTTTTTTTTTTTTTTTTTTTTTTTTTTTTTTTTTTTTTTTTTTTTTTTTTTTTTTTTTTTTTTTTTTTTTTTTTTTTTTTTTTTTTTTTTTTTTTTTTTTTTTTTTTTTTTTTTTTTTTTTTTTTTTTTTTTTTTTTTTTTTTTTTTTTTTTTTTTTTTTTTTTTTTTTTTTTTTTTTTTTTTTTTTTTTTTTTTTTTTTTTTTTTTTTTTTTTTTTTTTTTTTTTTTTTTTTTTTTTTTTTTTTTTTTTTTTTTTTTTTTTTTTTTTTTTTTTTTTTTTTTTTTTTTTTTTTTTTTTTTTTTTTTTTTTTTTTTTTTTTTTTTTTTTTTTTTTTTTTTTTTTTTTTTTTTTTTTTTTTTTTTTTTTTTTTTTTTTTTTTTTTTTTTTTTTTTTTTTTTTTTTTTTTTTTTTTTTTTTTTTTTTTTTTTTTTTTTTTTTTTTTTTTTTTTTTTTTTTTTTTTTTTTTTTTTTTTTTTTTTTTTTTTTTTTTTTTTTTTTTTTTTTTTTTTTTTTTTTTTTTTTTTTTTTTTTTTTTTTTTTTTTTTTTTTTTTTTTTTTTTTTTTTTTTTTTTTTTTTTTTTTTTTTTTTTTTTTTTTTTTTTTTTTTTTTTTTTTTTTTTTTTTTTTTTTTTTTTTTTTTTTTTTTTTTAATTAAGACGTAAGAATCATTTATCCTTCTAGTTTTTTCTTATTCCAGCTCCTGCAGGGTTTCTAGTCAGTTTATTTCTTAATTGATCACCGAGGTTTATATTCTTCCATGTCTGAGTCTGAATCTTTCTTTATTAATTCTAGTTGAGTTATTTCCTGTTTAGATCTTCTAGTTTCTCTTGCTCGTGTTCCTTATCTTATTGTTAGATCAACCTTGTTTTTACAATCCACATAAAGTTCATCCACTGCCTGCGTGTTTGTGTCCACGCCAAAAATGACACAATCCAATGAAAGAGCAAATCTTTAAACAAATTTTAATGTGTAATTTTAAACAATAAAGGTGCAACTTTATGAAATAGATCACACTTTAAATAAATATTTGTTGTATTAAACATATTCGGTAATGAACATGGAATGAAATTGATCCTGTCCTAGATTTTTATGCAATTGAACATTACCGAGTACAATGATGATCATCTGGGTAAAAATTTTATGAATATATTTTTTAATATAAATTTGGGTTTAAAAAATAAAAAAGGGTCAAAATGGAATAAAAATATAACTAATACTATATAGTTTATAGAATAATTTCACAATTTTGAGTTAATGGGCACATGACCAACAAGCTAAGAAAAATAAAAAAATCTTGACTACGAAATACCAAAAATATTTAAAAAGTGTTTAAAATGTAATAAAGGTGAATGTGTCCCTCTATACCTCTAGTAGAACAATTTTACACAGATTGGTTAATGGACCGATTGGAAGCATGAAAAAACACTTAATATAAAATGATTTAATATGACTTAAAAATTTAATACAGGACAGTGAGCCCCGTGTATAGCATGAATGACCCCTGTTTTGTATCAGTTTGTCACAAGGAAGCATTTATTTACAGAGTGAACGGAAATTGACACAGCTGTGAAAAACTCCCGAGCGCTTGAGGAGGACTAGTAAAGAACACTGGCCGAAATTACGTTCAAAATCGGATCAACCTTGAGCTGAAGCCCTGACTTGTGGTAGCGCCCGGGTATTCATTACCAACTTGAAAACAACTTCACTGCGGCCTGTTAACACAATGAAAACACCGGTGTTTCTGATAGTTCGTTTTTGGGCTGTGACAACCAAAGATGGCGCTGAGCGACGAAAAAAAGTATCCTGTGGACGTCAAGCGGATTCTCTATAAGTCCTGTGCGTCACCTGGACCTGATTGGCTCAGCTGAATCACATGACACAGATGGGCGTCAATGACGCCTGAAACAGAATCCTTTTAATATAGGCTTTGTGCGAACCATTTGATCACTAAACATTTTCTTGTCTTGCAGGTAAGGATAAAAAAACCCCAAAAACAACAAAAAAAACCCATAAGCAATTAAACACAGGTTATCCTTTTTTAATGGTTGCATCATAGCAGGCTGAAAAAATAATTTTTAGTCCAGGTCTTTATTTAAAGGCTTGCATGAAAACAAAACGTGTGCATTAAAATAAAATTATAAAAAATAAATGTATATTTTTAAAAATTTTTCATAAATATTATTAACCCCTTATATAGTGGATAAAATTTTTTTTTTATAAACTGTTTAAAGACTTATTTTAATTGAAATTAGCCCTTTTGACATAATTAAATTTTAAGACTAAAAAAGGAAATGCTACAGTGAAGTACTGTACGTAATAAGCCCTTGCGTCATCTGGACCTGATTTTGGGTTTAGCTGAATCACGACACAAATTGACGCAATTTTTCCCCCCTGAAACAGAGCCTTGAAAATGTTTGTGCACCCCTTTGATCACTAATCATTTTTTTTGTCCCTTTCAGGTTTTGTATTAAAAAAAAACCCCCCAAAAAAAACAAAAAACCCTAACAATTAAGAAAAGGTTATCCTTTTTTTTAATGGTTGCATCATAGTAAGGGGGGGAAAAAAAAATTTTTGTCCAGTCTTTTTTTTAAAAAGGGTTGCATGAAAAACAAAAAGTGTGCCTTAAAATAAAATTTTAAATTATATAATGTATATTAAGTTTATACATAAGTATTATTAAAATGTAAAATTTTCTTTTTAAAAATCTGTTAATGAATTATTTTAATTGAAAATTTCCCCTTTTGATCATAATTAAATTTTAAGACTAAAAAAAGGGGTGCTACAGTAAAGTACTGTACGTAAAAAAACCCCCGTGGGGCACCTGGGCCTATTGGGGTCAGCGAATCACATGACAAGAGTTTTTTCAATACCGCCTGAAACAGAATCCTTGAATATAGGCTTTGTCGACCATTTGATCACTAATCATTTTCTTTTTTCTTGCAGGGAAGTATAAAAAAAAACCCCCCCCAAAAAAAAAAAAAAAACCCTAAGCAATTTTAAAAAGGGGTTTTCCTTTCTTAATGGTTGCATCCCTAGTAGGCGAAAAAAAAATTTTTAGTCCAGATCTTTATTTAAAGGGTTGCATGAAAAACAAAATGTGTGCATTACATAAAATTTTTTAAAAAAATTTAATGTATATTAAGTTTATACAAAATTTTTATTAACCATTATATAGTGTATAATTTTTTTTTTTATAATCTGTTTTAAAGGCTTTTTTTTTAAAAAAAATTTTTCCCTTTTGATCATAATTAAATTTTAAGACTAAAAAGGAAGTGCTAAAAGTAAAGTACTGTACTAATAACCCTGTGCGTCACCCGGACCTGATTTTGGGGGAGCTGAATTTACATGAAAACAGAGGGCGTCCCCAAAAAACCCCCCTGAAAAAGATTTTCCCTTTAATAAGCTTTTTCGACCATTTGAAAAAACTAATCATTTTTTTTGTCTTGGGAGGTAAGTATAAAAAAAAACCCCCCAAAAAAAACCAAAAAAAAACCCCCCCAAACAATTAAAATAGGTTATCCTTTCTTAAAAATTGCATCATAGCAGGCTGAAAAAATAAATTTTTTGGGCCAGGGCTTTATTTTAAAGGGTTGCATGAAAAGCAAAAAGTGTGCCCTTACATAAAAATTAACTTATATAATGTATATTTTAATGTATACAAAATATTATTTAAAAAACTTATAAGTGTTAATTTTCTTTGTATAATCTTTTAATGAAATTATTTTTAAATTTAAAATAAGCCATTTTGACATTAAATTAAAAATTTTAAAAACTAAAAAAAGGGAAATGCTAAAATTTAAATACTGTACGTAATAAGCCCTTGCGCACCTTAAACCCGATTTGGGGTCAGCTGAATCACAAGGGCACAGATTGACGTTTTTTGACCGCCTAAACAGAGTCCCCTTTTTTATAGGCCTTTTTGCAAACCCTTTGGGTCACTAATCATTTTTTTTTGTCTTGCAGGGAAGTATAAAAAAAAAACCAAAAAAAAACAAAAAAAACCTAAGCAATTAAAGGGGGAAGGGTTTTCCCCTTTTTTAATGGGGTTTCATCAAAGGGAGGCTGAAAAAAATAATTTTTAGTCCGGGCTTTATTTTAAAGGGGGTTGCAAAAAAGCAAAAAAGTGTGGGATTAAATAAATTATATTATAAGTTTAATGTTAAATTTAATTTAACAAATTTTTTTATAAATGTTTTAATTGCTTTGTATAATCGTTAATGACTTATTTTTTTTAAATTTAAAATTTTGCCCTTTTTATTTTTTTAAATTTAAAATTTTTAAAACTAAAAAGGAAGTGCCCCCATTTAAAATAATGTACGTAATAAGCCCGTGCGTCACTGGACCTGATTGGCTCAGCTGAATCACATGACACAGATTGACGTCAAGCCCCCCTGAAACAGAGCCTTGAATATAGGCTTTGTGCGACCATTTGATCACTAATCATTTTCTTTGTCTTGCAGGTAATTTAAAAAAACCCCCAAAAACAACAAAAAACCCCCTAAGCAATTAAAGATAGGTTATCCTTTTTTAAAGGTTTTCATAAAAGTAGGCTGGAAAAAAAAATTTTTAAAAAGGTCTTTATTTAAAAGGGTTGCATGAAAAGCAAAAAGTGTGGATTTACATATAATTATACTTTTTTAAAATTTTTATTAATTTATACCTAATTTTTTTTAAAAATGTAAAATTGCTTTTTATAATCTTTTTACAAAAAATTTAAAAAAAAAATTTTTAAAAAGGAAAATTTAAATTGAAAATTTTATTTTAAGCCCAAAAACAAATTTTTAAAATAAAAATTTTTAAAAAATTTGTTTTTCCCTTTTCCAAATTTTTAAATAAACAAATATAATAGGCCGAAACGGGTTTTTTGGGGTTTTTTTTCCATTTTTTTTTCTTCATTTTTGTCACTTAAAAATTTAAAAAACCCTTTCCAAAAAAAGGAAAAATTAAAATTAAAAATATTATTCCTTTCCCTTAAAGGGTTATTTAAGCCCTTTAAAAAATAATTTTAATTTTATTTTTCCTTTATTATTTTTTATTAGCCTCGTGGGGTTTTATAAATTTTTTTTTATTTTAAGTAATTAGGTTTTTCTTTTATTCTTTGTTAAATTTTTTTATTTAATTTTGTTTAAAATTTTTTCCTTTTTTGAATTTTAATTTTTTTGTGTTCCTTTTTTTTTAAACCTTTTTCAAAACCCTTTTGTTTTCCCCTGGCCTTGGTTTTTGGGCCCCCGCCACAAAAATTTGGGCCAATTTTTCCCTGAAAGAAAAATCCCTTTTTAAATTTTAAGTTTAAATTAAAAAAATTTAAAATACAACATTTTTAAATAAAATAAAAAAAAAAAAAACAAAAATAACAAAATTTTAAAGAAAGGTTTTCCTTTTTTTTTAAATTGCATTCATAAAAAGGTGAAAAAAAATAATTTTTGAAATATTTTTTTATTTAAGGTTAAAAAAAAAAAAAGGGGGGCAAAAAAAAAAAAATAAAATAATTATTTTAGTTTTAAATTTAATTTACAATTTAAAATTAATAAAAGGGAATAAAACTTTTAAAAAACTTTACTACAAAAACCTAAAAATTATAAAAAGTGTTAAAATGTAATAAAAGGGGAATGTGTCCCCTCTTTTCATCTTAGAACAATTTTTTAAAGAAAATTTGGGGAAAAATTGGAACTTTAAAAAAAAACCAAAAATTTTAAAAATTTAAAAATTAAAAATTTTTAAAAAAGGGGGTGGTGTGTTTTAAAAGCATGAAGTCCCCTTTTTTTTACCCCCGGTCCGAAAAGATTTTTTTTTAAAAGGGGTTTTTGGAAAAATTAAAGCTTTCCGAAGGGTTGGGGGGGCATAAAAAAACCCAAATTAAAGGGGTTAAAAATCATAAACCCCTTAGTAACTCCCGTTTTTGGGGGGGGATATTCCATTTCCCCAATTTAAAACAACTTCCCCCCGGGGGTCCTGAAAAACCCTTTTTAAAAATTTGTTTTTTCCCCTTTAAAAAGATCCTAGGCCTTTTTCCCCCGTTTCCAATTTCTTAAATTGTTTGGGCAGGCCTGTTCTACAATCCCCCTAAAGTTGACCAATAGCCCGCGGTTTTTGAAAAATTTTCACCTTTTTAAAAATCTTTTTCCCTTTTTTTGGGTAATTAAAAAAAACCCCCCCCAAAAAAAACAAAAAAAAACAATTTAAAATATTTTTTTTTTAAAATTTACATATATTGAAAAAAAAAAAATTTTTGTCCCCGATTTTATTTAAACTTAGAAAACAAAAAGTGGCCCTTTTATAATTAAAATTTTATTTTAAATTTTAAATTTTTAAATAATATTTTAAAAAGGTTTTAAAGTTTTAAAATTTTTAAAAAACAAAATTTTAATTAAAATTTTAAAATTTTTTTAATTAAATTTTGATAAAAAAAGGGAAAGCACAATAAAAAAATAAAACCCCCTTTTTTACCGGGGAAAATTCTTTTTAAAAAATAACAAATTTAGTAATAAGGTGAAAAGGAAACCTTAAATTTAAATTTTTTTGGGGGATTTTTTTCACAATATTTTTTGCCCTTGGGGGTTTTTAAAAAAACCCCCCCCCAAAAAAAAAAAAAAACCCCCAAAATTTTAAAAAAGGGTTTTCCTTTCAAAAGGTTGAACATTGGGGGGAAAAAAAATTTTTATTTTTTTAAATTTTTTAAAGGTTCAAAAAGCAAAGGTGAACTAAATTTTTTTTTAAAAATTTTTAAATTAAAAGGGGTTTTTTTAAAATTTTTTAACCCTTATTTTAAAATTGCTTTGTAAATCTTTAATTTACTTATTTTTAATTGAAAAACCTTTTTAAAAAATTTTTTTGAAAAAAAGGGTGCCCCAAAAAAGTACTGTACGAAAACCCCGTGGTTTTCCCCGGACCTTTATTTTGGGTCAGCTGAAAACACAGACACAAAATTTGATTCCCAAAGACCCCCCTGAAACAGATCCTTGAATATGGCTTTTTGCGACCATTTGATCCTAAAAACTTTTCTTTTTCTTGCAGGGAAATATAAAAAAAAACCCCCAAAAAAAAAAAAAAAAACCCATAAGCAAAAAAAAGGTTTTTTCCCTTTTTTAATGGTTGCATCATGCGGTGAAAAAATTTAATTTTTTTTTTTCCCGTCTTTTTTTAAAGGCTTGCATGAAAAAAAAAAGTTTTTATTAAAAATTTAAAAATTTTTAATTTAAAAATTTATTAAAAATTTTTATTTATTTTTTAAAAAAATAATTGTTTTTTAAATTTAATGACTTATTTTAAAATTTTTAAAAACCCCTTTTTTCATAATTAAATTTTTTAAAACTAAAAAAGGAAATGGGTACAAATAAAGTATTAAGGCCCTTGGGGTTTACCCCGATTGGTTTCCCGAACCAGCCAGATTGACGTCAATGACCCCTAAAAAGAGTCCCTTGAATATAGGGTTTGGCGAAACCAAATTTTTTTTTACTAATCATTTTCTTTGTCTTCAGGTAAGTATAAAAACCCCCCCCCAAAAAAAAAAAAAAAACCCCTAAGCAATTAAAAAAGGTTATCCTTTTTTAAAGGTTTCAAATGGGTGGAAAAAAAAAAATTTTTTGCCAGGTTTTTTATTTTAAAAAGGGGGGCATGAAAAACAAAATGTGTGTTAAAAATAATTTCCTTTTAAAAATGTATATTAAATTTTTACAAAAATTTTTTTTATTGTGTAAATTGCTTTTTATTTAAAAAGTTAATGACCCCCATTTTAATTGAAAAACCCTTTTTATCATAATTAAATTTTTAAAAAAAAAAGGGGAAAAACTACAGTAAAATACGTACAAAAACCCGTGGTCACTGGCCTGAATTTGGGTTTAGCTGTCACATGACAAGATTTCGTCAATGACCCCCCGGAAAAAAAAGTCCCCTTTAAAATTGGGTTTGGGGCACCATTTGATACTAATCATTTTCTTTGTCTTGCAGTAATTTTAAAAAACCCCCAAAAACAACAAAAAAAAACCCTAACAAATTTTAAAAAAAAGGGTTTTCCTTTTTTTAATGGTTTTCAAAAGATTTAAAAAAAAAATTTTTTTTTTTCCAATTTTTTTATTTAAAGGGTTGCATGAAAAGCAAAATTTTTGCATTAATATAATTTTCTTTTATAATGTTTTTAAGTTTAACATAAGTATTATATTGGGATAATTTTTTTGTATAATTTTCCAAAAAACTTAAAAAAAATTTTAAAAATTTTTTAAAAAATAAAAAAATTTTATCAAATCAAAAAATTTTTTAAAAACCTTTTAAAAAAGTTTCTTTTTAAAAATTTTTTTAAAAAATTTATAATCAAATTGCGGGGAATTTTTTGGGGTTTTTTTTTTTTTTTTTAAAAAATTTAAAATTAAAAATTTTAAAAAAAAATTTTTTTCCCCCTTTGGGCCCCCTTTTTTTTAATTTTAAAATTTTTTTTGTTTTTTTTAAATTTTTAAAAAAAAATTTTGGCCCCTTTTCCCCTTTTTTTTTTCTACCAAAATCAAAATTTTTTAAAAGACCCCAAAAAATTTAAAATTTTCCCCTTTTTTAAACCTTCTTTTTTTCTTTTTCCCCAAAAAAACCCCCCAAAAAAGGGGTTTTTAATTTTATTTTTTAAAATTTTTCCCTTTTAAAAGGTTTCCAGTTTTTTTCCCAAAAATTTTTTAAAATTTAAATTTTTTTTTTTTAAAAATTTTAATTTAAAAAAAATTTTTTTTTTTTAAAAACTTCTAAAAATTCCCCTTTCCCTGTGTTTCCCTTTTTCCCCTTTTTTAGGAAAAAAAACCTTGGGTTTCCCCCCCAAACCAAAAAAAAGGTTTTTATTTTCCCCTTTCCTTTTTCTTTGGGGGTTTCCCCAAAAAAACCCCCCAAAAAAATTTAAGAAAACCCCAAACCAGGGGAAAAAAAAAAAATCTTTTTTAAAAAAATGTGTAAATTTTTAAAAAATAAAGGGGAAAAATTTTTTTAAAAAAAAGGAATTTAAAAACTTTAAAAAAAAAAAAAATTTTTTTTTTTTATTTTAAAAAAAAAAATTTCAATTTTTTTTAAAAAATTTTAAAAAAAAATTTATCCCGGCCTGGGGTTTTTTTTTTTCCCCAATTTTTTTTTCATTTTTAAAATTTAACCCCAAAAATTTTTTTTTTTTGAGGTTTTAATTTTTTTTTAATTTTTTTTTTTTTTAAATTTTTAAATTTTTTTAAAGAAAAAAAAGGGGGCAAAATTTAAAAAAATTTTTTCTAATTTTTTTTTTTTTAGTTTTTTTTTGAATTTTTCCCCCAGAAAATTTTTAATTAAAAAACATTCCCCTTTTTTTGCCAAAAAAAAATTTAAAAAAACTTTAAAATTTTAAGGAAAAAAAAAAACCCTTTTTAAAAAAATTTTTAAAAAAATTTTTTTTAAAAATTTTTAATAAAAGGGGGGAAAATTTTGTTTTTTTTTCAATTTTAACAAAAATTTTAAAAGAAAATTTTTTTTAAAAAAAAAAAATTGGAAAAAAAAAAAATTTGGAAAAGGAATTGGAAGCCACTTTTTAAAAAACTTTTAAAAAAAAATTTAAAAAATTTGAAAAAGGGGTTAAAAATTTAATTTAAAGGAAAAGGGGGAAAAAAACTCGGGTTAAAAAAAACCCATGAAGTCCCTTTTTTTTTCATTTTTGGCCAAAAAAAGGGGGGTTTTTCCCGAAAAAATGGGGGAAAAAAAAAACACTGGGAAAACTTTCCCCGGGGGCCCCCCTTGGGGGGGGAAATAGAAAAAAACAGCGGCCAAAAATTGCGTTTTTTAAAATTCCCCGGAAAAAACCAAAAAAGGGGCTAAACCCCGCCTTGGGAAACGCCGGATTTAAATTTTTTTTGTTCCCTTTTTAAAAAATTTATCCCCCAAAAAAACAAAAAACCCCTGAAATTTGAAAGGGTTTTTTTTTTTAAAGGGCACCAAAAAAGGCCCGAAAAAAGCCCCACAAAAGGGGGCAAAAACCTGGTTTTTTTTTTTTTTTTAAAAAAAAAATTTTTTTTTTAACGGGGAAAAAATTTTTGTAAAAAATCCCCCGTGGTTTTACCCGGACCGTTTTGGGTCAGTGAATCACAGAACAGTTACGCAATACCCCCCGAAAAAGAGTCCTTGAATTAGGCTTTGTGCACCATTTACACTAATCATTTTTTTGTTTGGGGGGAAGTTTAAAAAAAAAAAACCCCCAAAAAAACCCCAAAAAAAAAAAAACCCCTTTTAAATTTTAAAAAAAAGGGGTTTTTTCCTTTTTTAAGGTTTTTTTTCCCCAAAAAAGGGTTTTTTAAAAAAATTTTTTAAAAACCAGATTTTAAATTTTAAAAAAGGGTTCAAAAAAGCAAAATTTTTTTTGGGAAAATTAAAAATTTTTTAATTTTTTAAACCCCTTTTTAAAAAAAAAAAAAGTTTTTTAATTTTTTTTAAAAAAAAAAGTTTTTTTTTTTATAAAAAAATTTTTTTTAAAAAAACTTTTTTTATTAAAACTGTTTTAAAAATTTTTTTTTTTAATTTTGAAAAATTTTGCCATTTTGATCTTTAAATTTAAATTTTTAAAAAAAAAAAAGGGGGTGCACCCGTAAAGTACTGTCGTAAAAGCCCTGTGTTTTACCCGGGCCCGATTTTCTTTAGCTGAATCACATGAAAAACCCCCCTTTTTGTCAATCCCCCCTGAAACCCGATCCCTTGAAAAAGGTTTGTGCGAAACCCTTTGGGTCACTAAAAATTTTTTTTTTTGTCTTCAGGGAAATAAAAAAAACCCCCCAAAAAACCAAAAAAAAAAAACCCCCTAAGCAAAATTTAAAATAAAGGGGGTTTTCCTTTCCCTTAAAAGGGTTTCATCATAGATGAAAAAATTTTTTTTATCCTCTTTATTTTAAAAAAGGGGGGCATGAAAAGCAAAATTTGTGCATTACATATAATTAAACTTTTTTTAAAAGTATATTCCTTTATAAAATAAGTATTATTTTAAACCCCTTATATAGTGTAAATTTCTTTTTTTATAATCTGTTAATGACTTATTTTTTAATTTAAATTAGCCATTTTTTATCATAATTAAATTTTTAGACTAAAAAGGAATGCAACAGTAAAGTACTGTACGTAAAAGAGAATCCGCGCGTGACGTCACGCGTGGGTGTCGGAGGGGTATCGGCGCCATCTTTGGTGTCCATAGACAACAGTCTCGCAGTATAAAACCAACAGTCTCGCAGATTTTCTCAATCCAAGTTACTTAAAATAATTTAGCTGTGGCTCGAACTTGCTGCGTTATTGTCTGTAATGACGGTCACACGACTGAAACGGTAAAAAGGTGGAAAAAGGACTTTAGTATCACTATTTTTCTGCTTGGAAACAACGTGAGGAGGCTAAGCTAACGGAGCTAAGAGAAGAAAACAATGTCCTGCTATCAGTGGTGAGTCGCTGATATTCACCTTCTCCAACATCACCGGATACCTACAGGTTTGATCCAGACATTTACATTCTGGTGAGTGAATAAATTTGATTTGTTGCTTTTGTGTCATAATTTATTTTGCTATGATTTTGTCCGAGTGTCTCATGATCAGTTTCTGTTGAGTTCATTTAAGTTAGGTCGGGCTAATATTGTTTATGTAGCAAAGTCCGAGTTTTGTCAGTGGACATCGAGGTTATTACATTATTGTGAAGGAAACTATTTTACTAGTGTTATTAAATTTACAGTATTAATACTGATGTATGTTCTGATATGTCCTCTTAAAGGCAAACCGACGTATGAAGGTAAACGACACATAAACCGGACCGACATGGGCGTCAATTAAAGAGGAGATACAGCAAAACCATCATCAAGTTACTGAGAGTTTTCATTATTGACCCCTGAAGAGGTAAATAATGAAAACACAGTGGAGGCAACAGAAGAGGATCAAGTTCGAGGCTCAGGAGGAAGAAACCAGGATTTGAGCTCAGCAAGGCTGGAGACTGAAGAGGAACAGGAACCATTTGTGTTAAATACAGTGGAAGTGGCTGTTTTCTCTCATTTAATCATTTAATGTATTAAACATCCATGAATCATTTGATTCAAGCACTTCAAGTTGCAGGTGAAGAAATGAATCACATTTTAAGTAAAAATGTGATATTTAAATATTTCAGGTAATAAACATACTTGTAATGAGATTATATTTTTAAATAAATATTTAATTTGATTAAAGTAAACAATTATATAATCAGACATCTGCCAGGACACTGGGTTTTTGGGTTTGTTTTGCTTTTCATTTTATTTAGCTTCATGTTTTAAGTCACTTTAGTTTAGCCCTTCATGGTCCTCTTGATATTATTAGAGGTATTTAGTGTAGTTATTAGAATTATATTATTGCTTTTCCTTGATTGTCTGAGTCCATCTCAAGCCTTCTTTAATGACTATAGTTTAATTCTATTTTATCCTTCTAGTTATTTCTTATTCCAGCCTCCCTGCAGGGTTTCTAGTCATGTTTATTTCTTAATTTGATCACCGTAGGTTCAGTTATTCTTCCATGTCTGAGTCTGAATCTTTCTTTATTAATTCTAGTTGAGTTATTTCCTTGTTTAGATCTTCTAGTTTCTCTTGCTCTGTGTTCCTTAGTTCTTATTGTTAGATCAGCCTTGTTTCTACATCCACATAAAGTTCATCCACTGCCTGCTGCGTTTGTGTCCACCGCCACATAATGACACAATCCAGATGAAAGAGCAAATCTTTAAACATTTAATGTGTAATTAAACAATAAAGGTGACACATTTTATGAAATAGATCACACTTTAATAAATATTTGTTGTATTTAACATATTTCAGGTAAGTGAACATGTAATGAAATTGATCCTGTCCTAGATTTTTATGCAATTGAACATTACGAGTAACAAATGATGATCATCTGAGGTAATACATTTTATGAATATATTTTTTAATATAATTATGGTTAAAGAATAAAAAAGGGGTCAAAATGGAATAAAAATATAACTAATCTATATAGTTTAGTAGAATAATTTCACAGATTTTGAGTTAATAGGTCACATGACCTACAAGCTAAGAAAAATAAAAAATCTTGACTACAGAAATACCTAAAAATATATAAAAAGTGTTAAAATGTAATAAAGGTGAATGTGTCTCATCTATACAGTCTAGTAGAACAATTTTACACAGATTGAGTTAATGGGACACGAATTGGAAGCTACTGAAGAAAACACTTAATATTAAAATGATTGAATATGACTTAAAAATTTAATACAGGACAGTGAGCCTCGTGTAATAGCATGAATGTCCACTGTTTTGTATCAGATGGTCACAAGAGAAAGCATTTATTTACAGGAGTGATCGGAAATTGACAGCAGCTGTGAAACTCCGAGCGCTTGAGGAGGGACTAGTAAAGAACAGCTGGCCGAAATTAGCGTTCAAAAATCGGATCAACCTTGAGCTGAACGTCCCTGACTTCCTGGAGCGCCGGATATTCAGTATCCAACTTGAAAACAACTTCACTGCGGCCGGTAACACAATGAAAACACCGGTGTTCTGAATAGTTCGTTTTGGTCTGTGGACACCAAAGATGGCGCTGAGCGACGAAAACGTATCCTGTGACGTCAACGCGGATTCTCTGTAAGTCCTGTGCGTCACCTGGACCTGATTGGCTCAGCTGAATCACATGACACAGATTGACGTCAATGACCGCCTGAAACAGAGTCTTTGAATATAGGCTTTGTGCGACCATTTGATCACTAATCATTTTCTTTGTCTTGCAGGTAAGTATAAAAAACCCCCCAAAAACAACAAAAAAACCCATAAGCAATTAAAGATAGGTTATCCTTTCTTAATGGTTGCATCATAGCAGGCTGAAAAATAATTTTTAGTCCAGATCTTTATTTAAAGGCTTACATGAAAAGCAAAATGTGTGCATTACATATAATTATACTTATATAATGTATATTAAGTTTATACATAAGTATTATTAACCACTTATATAGTGTATAATTGCTTTGTATAATCTGTTAATGACTTATTTTAATTGAAATTAGCCATTTTGATCATAATTAAATTTTAAGACTAAAAAGGAAGTGCTACAGTAAAGTACTGTACGTAATAAGCCCTGTGTTTCACCTGGACCTGATTGGCTCAGCTGAATCACATGACACAGATTGACGTCAATGACCGCTTGAAACAGAGTCCTTGAATATAGGCTGTGTGCGACCATTTGATCACTAATCATTTTCTTTGTCTTGCAGGTAAGTATAAAAAAAACCCCCAAAAACAACAAAAAAACCCATAAGCAATTAAAGATAGGTTATCCTTTCTTAATGGTTGCATCATAGCAGGCTGAAAAAATAATTTTTAGTCCAGATCTTTATTTAAAGGCTTGCATGAAAAGCAAAATGTGTGCATTACATATAATTATACTTATATAATGTATATTAAGTTTATACATAAGTATTATATAGTGTATAATTGCTTTGTATAATCTTGACTACAGAAATACTTAAAAATATATAAAAAGTGTTAAAATGTAATAAAGGTGAATGTGTCTCATCTATAAAGTCTAGTAGAACAATTTTACACAGATTGAGTTAATGGGACACGAATTGGAAGCTACTGAAGAAAACACTTAATATTAAAATGATTGAATATGACTTAAAAATTTAATACAGGACAGTGAGCCTCGTGTAATAGCATGAATGTCCACTGTTTTGTATCAGATGGTCACAAGAGAAAGCATTTATTTACAGGAGTGATCGGAAATTGACAGCAGCTGTGAAACTCCGAGCGCTTGAGGAGGGACTAGTAAAGAACAGCTGGCCGAAATTAGCGTTCAAAAATCGGATCAACCTTGAGCTGAACGTCCCTGACTTCTGGAGCGCCGGATATTCAGTATCCAACTTGAAAACAACTTCACTGCGGCCGGTAACACAATGAAAACACCGGTGTTCTGAATAGTTCGTTTTGGTCTGTGGACACCAAAGATGGCGCTGAGCGACGAAAACGTCATATCCTGTGACGTCAACGCGGATTCTCTATAAGTCCTGTGCGTCACCTGGACCTGATTGGCTCAGCTGAATCACATGACACAGATTGACGTCAATGACCGCCTGAAACAGAGTCCTTGAATATAGGCTTTGTGCGACCATTTGATCACTAATCATTTTCTTTGTCTTGCAGGTAAGTATAAAAAACCCCCCAAAAACAACAAAAAACCATAAGCAATTAAAGATAGGTTATCCTTTCTTAATGGTTGCATCATAGCAGGCTGAAAAATAATTTTTAGTCCAGATCTTTATTTAAAGGCTTGCATGAAAAGCAAAATGTGTGCATTACATATAATTATACTTATATAAAATGTATATTAAGTTTATACATAAGTATTATTAACCACTTATATAGTGTATAATTGCTTTGTATAATTGTTAATGACTTATTTTAATTGAAATTAGCCATTTTGATCATAATTAAATTTTAAGACTAAAAAGGAAGTGCTACAGTAAAGTACTGTACGTAATAAGCCCTGTGTTTCACCTGGACCTGATTGGCTCAGCTGAATCACATGACACAGATTGACGTCAATGACCGCTTGAAACAGAGTCCTTGAATATAGGCTGTGTGCGACCATTTGATCACTAATCATTTTCTTTGTCTTGCAGGTAAGTATAAAAAAAACCCCCAAAAACAACAAAAAAACCCATAAGCAATTAAAGATAGGTTATCCTTTCTTAATGGTTGCATCATAGCAGGCTGAAAAAATAATTTTTAGTCCAGATCTTTATTTAAAGGCTTGCATGAAAAGCAAAATGTGTGCATTACATATAATTATACTTATATAATGTATATTAAGTTTATACATAAGTATTATATAGTGTATAATTGCTTTGTATAATCTTGACTACAGAAATACTTAAAAATATATAAAAAGTGTTAAAATGTAATAAAGGTGAATGTGTCTCATCTATACAGTCTAGTAGAACAATTTTACACAGATTGAGTTAATGGGACACGAATTGGAAGCTACTGAAGAAAACACTTAATATTAAAATGATTGAATATGACTTAAAAATTTAATACAGGACAGTGAGCCTCGTGTAATAGCATGAATGTCCACTGTTTTGTATCAGTTGGTCACAAGAGAAAGCATTTATTTACAGGAGTGATCGGAAATTGACAGCAGCTGTGAAACTCCGAGCGCTTGAGGAGGGACTAGTAAAGAACAGCTGGCCGAAATTAGCGTTCAAAAATCGGATCAACCTTGAGCTGAACGTCCCTGACTTCTGGAGCGCCGGATATTCAGTATCCAACTTGAAAACAACTTCACTGCGGCCGGTAACACAATGAAAACACCGGTGTTCTGAATAGTTCGTTTTGGTCTGTGGACACCAAAGATGGCGCTGAGCGACGAAAACGTCATATCCTGTGACGTCAACGCGGATTCTCTATAAGTCCTGTGCGTCACCTGGACCTGATTGGCTCAGCTGAATCACATGACACAGATTGACGTCAATGACCGCCTGAAACAGAGTCTTTGAATATAGGCTTTGTGCGACCATTTGATCACTAATCATTTTCTTTGTCTTGCAGGTAAGTATAAAAACCCCCCCAAAAACAACAAAAAACCCATAAGCAATTAAAGATAGGTTATCCTTTCTTAATGGTTGCATCATAGCAGGCTGAAAAAATAATTTTTAGTCCAGATCTTTATTTAAAGGCTTGCATGAAAAGCAAAATGTGTGCATTACATATAATTATACTTATATAATGTATATTAAGTTTATACATAAGTATTATTAACCACTTATATAGTGTATAATTGCTTTGTATAATATGTTAATGACTTATTTTAATTGAAATTAGCCATTTTGATCATAATTAAATTTTAAGACTAAAAAGGAAGTGCTACAGTAAAGTACTGTACGTAATAGAGAATCCGCGCGTGACGTCACGCGTGACGTCCGAGGGGTATCGGCGCCATCTTTGGTGTCCATAGACAACAGTCTCGCAGTATAAAACCAACAGTCTCGCAGATTTTCTCAATCCAAGTTACTTAAAATAATTTAGCTATGGCTCGAACTTGCTGCGCTATTGTCTGTAATGACGGTCACACGACTGAAACGGTAAAAAGGTGGAAAACGGACTTTAGTATCACTATTTTTCTGCTTGGAAACAACGTGAGGAGGCTAAGCTAACGGAGCTAAGAGAAGAAAACAATGTCCTGCTATCAGTGGTGAGTCGCTGATATTCACCTTCTCCAACATCACCGGATACCTACAGGTTTGATCCAGACATTTACATTCTGGTGAGTGAATAAATTTGATTTGTTGCTTTTGTGTCATAATTTATTTTGCTATGATTTTGTCCGAGTGTCTCATGATCAGTTTCTGTTGAGTTCATTTAAGTTAGGTCGGGCTAATATTGTTTATGTAGCAAAGTCCGAGTTTTGTCAGTGGACATCGAGGTTATTACATTATTGTGAAGTAAACTATTTTACTAGTGTTATTAAATTTACAGTATTAATACTGATGTATGTTCTGATATGTCCTCTTGAAGGCAAACCGACGTATGAAGGTAAACGACACATAAACCGGACCGACATGGGCGTCAATTAAAGAGGAGATACAGCAAAACCATCATCAAGTTACAGTTTTCATTATTGACCCCTGAAGAGGTCAATAATGAAAACACAGTGGAGGCAACAGAAGAGGATCAAGTTCGAGGCTCAGGAGGAAGAAACCAGGATTTGAGCTCAGCAAGGCTGGAGACTGAAGAGGAACAGGAACCATTTGTGTTAAATACAGTGGAAGTGGCTGTTTTCTCTCATTTAATCATTTAATGTATTAAACATCCATGAATCATTTGATTCAAGCACTTCAAGTTGCAGGTGAAGAAATGAATCACAATTTACGTAAAAATGTGATATTTAAATATTTCAGGTAATAAACATACATGTAATGAAAGATTATATTTTATGTGATTAAAGTAAACAATTATATAATCAGACATCTGTCAGGACTCTGGGTTTTTGGGTTTGTTTTGCTTTTCATTTTATTTGCTTCATGTTTTAATTCACTTTAGTTTAGTGCTTCATGGTCCTTTTGATATTATTAGATGTATTTAGTGTAGTTATTAGAGTTATATTATTGCTTTTCCTTGTTTGTCTGAGTCCATGTCAAATCTTCTTTAATGACTATAGTTTAATTCTATTTTATCCATCTAGTTATTTCTTATTTGTCATCGATTGCCCTCGTTTTTGTGTGAAGACTGACAAGAGTCTGAAATGAATTTATGAAAAGGACAGTAAAAGTATAAATTTGTAAATTTAGCTCAACACTTGGAGTATCTAGTTACATTATCAGTTAGATATGATGATCTATGGGGGGAGACAGAAGACAGAGTGGGAGGAGAAGCAGCTGGAGATGCTTCTGGGTCTTTTCTTCTTCTGAAAAGACTGAGGATGGGACAACAGGAGGAGAAACAGGAACAAGATCAAGCACTATGACAGTCTCTTCCTGGTTCTCTGGTATCATCATTGGATGCTCCTCAGAAGCATCCCAGGCTGCTCCTGACCTAGGACCTCTATGGTCTCTGTTCAAAGATCAGATTCTCAGCTCTTCTCTTCATCTGGCTTGCAACAGCAATAAATAACAGACACTTGGAAAGAAATTTGCCTGTATTGATGCAAGTTCGTTTTTAATTCAAGTAAATGACCAATCAGTGTATTCAGATTGGTCATTTCTTTAAAGTTTTCATAAACAAAACTTTAAAGATCATCACAGCCTATAGGGGCACTGATGTTTTAAGCAACCCTCCAATTTTACAAAGTGGCAACAACAAGCATGACTATAAATACTATTATGTGACTCTACCATGGCTAATTAAACGTATTAAGCACAGGTACAGTCTACAGGTACAATTAGCCTCCAGGAGGCTCCAGGTGTCTTCAACCATTCACATCACAGTCCTACGGCCATTAAGTCCTAAAACTACCATCAATAACTTTATAACGTAACGCTTAGGAGTTATTTTTGGTTTTAGAGAACAAAAACATTTTGACAGGTGCAGATTTTTACTCACCGGAGTGTCGCATAAGATGACGTCAGCTTATTCTTTTTCTTGGGTTTTGCGTCCTTATTTTTATTATTTCAATCAAAAATATTAATCGTTTACAGAACAGTTTGCATGCAATCACAAAAGAAAACATCTTAATTTTTCTTAAATTTATTTGGTGTAAATCATTGATATCATACTCAAAAATAGCTGGTAAATAAAAAAGGCTTTTAAATCAAGTTCCAACCACAACAAAACCCCTCCGGTTTTATATTTTACTGAGTTATTTTAAATACCGAATTAAAATCCTTTGACCGATACGTCTTGACGTGTATTTGTAGTAAATATTCTTAATATCCTGTTCAAACTAACACATAAATTGTAAAGAAAGGTTTTTAAAAAATAGAATAGACGCCATATTATTCGTTCCCAGATCGTCAGTATTGGACCTTAGGGAGTCGTACAGCATTCAATGAGAGAACCCTTCGTTTAACCAGCTGCTCTACTGATGACTTGGTGGCGGGTTGACCTGTTTTAGTGCCAACGGAACCAAAACACACCAAACTGCGCAGCTCATGTTAAGGTTATCAAAGTCAGTAGCAGGTTAACAACAGTTAGACTAGTATAACCACTGCTCACTTGTTCAATGTTTTCTTTAAATTAAAATGTTTTCCTCAACTGTGAAATCTGAAGCCCTTCTTAGCAGTAGGTGTCAGCAGGTGACATGAATGCAGATGTAAATAAATGCCACCCCATTGTCGCCAGCTGGGGTGGCAACAGGGGTGGCAAGGCTCTCGTTTGGGGTGGCAACTGCCACCCTTGTTGCCACCCTGCTAGATCCGCCCCTGAGACTGACTCCTAAATAAGCTTTGGACAAGTTAAAAACAATTAACAATGCCAAATAAAGACAAAGCTGAAGAAATTAAATCCAGAAAGGGAACAAAACAATTACAGCTGAAATAAAGTGAGAATGATTATTTATTGAGTCAAGTATTGATTTAAGAATTATGTGTGTTCACACAAATGGAAATATGAGTGTTTACACATCCCTACATGTTTACCTGTCAGAATACTGCGCCGGAGCTTTAAGGTAATGCTTGCAAACATAGATGGATGTAAAGCAGCTGAGTGATTTTTTTTTTAAAACCACATACATTTCTGCTGCTGTAAACAATCGATAACATTTCACCTCCAACCAATGTTCCCTCTAATTTTTCATGCGTCTGGCCGGATACACAAGCTCCCTGAGTTCACTGAGGACCACTGTGAGCAACATCAGGTGTGCACACTATGGCCCACCTGATGTATTATAACAGTATTATACCTGTTATAAATCTAGGATCATAGCAAGTTACGTGGCTTATTAAAAGAATCAGATTACAGCAGCAACTTCCATTAGTTTGCTTTTAATAGTGATTTGCCCACTTGAAATGACAAAAAATATATTGTTGATCATTATATACATAGTATATGTAAGAGTCCTGCTTTGACCATGGTGAGAAATGAAACATTACACCTTTCAGACATAACTTTTTGTCCACATTAAAACATTCACATTCTGCACAATGAACTGTGTGCTCTAGCTTGTGATGCAGTGTAAATTCCTGTAACTCTTTGTCTGTAAAATATTTAATTACACAGCTTTTTCATGTTTGTATGGAAGCCCATTTCCGCCATAAAAGAAAATATAAAAGACCAACAGGAAGTCATAATTTCCAATCGGGCATTGCCCGCCCACAGGGTCAGCTGTGCCCCCGTGGACTTGAAGCTGTTTGCTGTTTCTACCTCAGAGTGACCAACTGTCTGATATTCCTATATTAATTTGATACGCTAGGGGCTTCTGTGCTTCCCATATCTGTGCACTCCGTCACTTATTTCAGCAGTTAAAACTGTTTAATCGGTTGTTAATACGTCGTAACCTGTTTTTCCGAGCCGCATTCAAACGCAACATAAACGCTGGCTTCTACTTATTTTTGACACAAATGGAGCCTCATATTTCCCCCATAACATTGCCTGGATGCAGGCAACGTTAGCTAAAAGGTGACTAGCTAATAACAATACAGCACGTTAAGCTTGTTAACAAGTAGCCTGTAGGCTATTAATGTTATGTTCAGAGACGTAGATTAACCGTCGATGCCCTTTTCCCTGTTAACTCGTGTGGAGCCGGTCTGCAGGTACCACAACACATATAGGCAAGGCACGAATAGTAAGCGATGATTGGCTGCGTAGCATAAGTGAACCTATCGTTGTGAGTCACAGGCTGGAAACCTGTGACTCACCGGAGTTAGATGGTATGATATTGGTCCATAGTCAAAACTGATGTCTGCGCTCAATATCCAGTTTACCTTGGATCTAATTTTATGCGCTCCATAGATTTTATTGTGCGCTGAGAATGTGCGAGCAGTGCGCGATTGCGCAAGTGCGCAGCTTAGAGGGAACGTTGCCTCCAACCCATCAAGTCAGAAAAATGGGCTTTAGATGCTGCAAATGGTCCAGCAAAGAGATCAGATTATGTTTAATCTTTAACTCCAATTCACCTAAATGTTTACAGCTAAAGTTTTAACTCTTAATTTCTTGTCAATATGAAAAAATTAAGAGATGCTCGCATCTGATGCTTTTCTGTTTGTGATTTGGGTAAATTTTACTACCTCAATATGTCCCTGCTATATAAAGCAGCACATACTGTTGGCCTCCAAAAGGGTGAAATCAGACAAAACATTGTTTGTCCAAAGTCCAGCTCAGAGTTAAGTTGTAAATTCAACTGAAATAATTGAGAGGATTATTCATTAAACAAGTTAGAGATCAAATAAATATATAACTATCAGCTAAACATTCATCCTATGGTCTGAGAACAGCAGTCCAGAGACCTTCACCAAGAACTCAATAGCAGCTGTCAGACAAAATACATAGAGTAAAGAAAGCAGTTTCTGGAAATCTCTGTAAGTTAAATTTAAGTATTTTTTTCAAAATACATTTTTAATATTATTTAAATTCAACACCCACATGGTTAATTAAAAATAGATTTAAAGTTGTCAATGTTTTGAGATCAATCAGTAAAATTTTTTATCAAAATAAGTCAAATTATGCAAATTCCATAAGATTAGTTTAAAAAATATAATCCATCATTATTGACTACAGTGTATATTTAATCCTATAACCTGCAGACGTATTTCATAGTTACATGTTTTTCTTTTTTATAATTCTGGCACTCAAGTTTTTTGTTTTTGCATTTAAGTTGGCTTACTTTGACAATTTCCCATACTATAAAGTGAGCTTAACAGCTGTTAAGTTTGATAAGTTTTAGCCAGATGTCCCTGTTTAGATCAAACCTGGTTAGACGTATGCTTTTTTTGGCTGAACAAACAGAAACACAGTTTAAGCTGAAACTAAAATTTTCTGCAATAAAAATGATTAAACATTAAATGGATAAATCTTGGAATGTAAGCTCTCATTAAACTGATCTAAATGTAATTTAGATCAGTTATGGCAAAGTATCAGTCTTATAGCAAAGACTTCAAACCTTGTAAGAAACCTGCAAAACAAAGGTTGCTTATCTTAGAAGTGTTGACTAAAAACAATCTGATGCAAAAGCTGATGACGTCCCTGCAAGAAGTGAATCCCAGAGTGAGAGGGATCAGACTCTCATCTCAAAATGGGCTGCATAGTCTGACTGAGAACATCACCAGAGACATCATCAAGGTAAGCCCAGCCATCTTTCTTCATTTAGTAAGAATTACTGATAGGTACGTTAAATACAGTAAACCATTTTCTTCCAGCCAAAGGCTTAATATGTCAAGACAAATTAAAAAAAAGATATTGCATCATATGGCTAATAAGTAATGAGATTCAAAACAAAAGTGTCTCCAACAACTGAAAATTTGCCACAAAAAGAAAACACAAATTTAAAATCATTGCATCAAATCCTAAAAAGAGTCTCTGAAAACAAAAAATAATTAATGTATTGCAATGGTCTAGTTAAAGTCCAAACTGACGAGAGTCCTGAGCAGAAAGTCATGTCTGCAAATTTAACTGAGGCACATTGTAAAGAAGAGTGGGACAAAAGTTGTCAACAATAATGTGTTTTTCCAATCTATTATTTGCTCCCAAGTGCAGTAGAAGTGAAATCCTGAATATGAAAATCCCTCTAAATGCACTTAAGTCTATAATGGACTGTTGAAATTTAGAGGTAGGAGATGTTTTTAAAACTGATGTGCTGCCTTATATCATGTTCTCATATAGGGGGCGCCACAGTCCTTCAAGGAGCTGATTAACGTCAGTTCAGGTGATCCCCAGAGGGCAGGAATGAAACCCATCTCATTTGTTCGCCAGGTGAGTTTTTTCACATTCCTTAATTTATTCAGGGCAAAATCCTTTTTTAATTTACTCCTAATGTGAACGATCCCAAAAGCATATGTTGTCATTCATCAACAACAATGGATTTATCAAATCTTTAGAGCTCTAATGGTAAATATTATTTCACCACAACAAACCCTGATATCAGTCCCATAGAAATTTAGTGGGCACAGCTGAAAAGGTGTGTTTGAATAAGACAATCTGGTTCAGTCATAACAGTTTGTCAAGAGGAATGGACCAAAACTCCAGCAAACAATCATAAGAAGCTTCTGGAAGGACACCCAGAGTCATGTGGTGTAAAAGGGAAAAAAAGAAAATGATTTATTTGACTTTGATGAAAGAAACAAAATATTGTTTGAAAAATAATCTTCTTATACTGGTATTAATAAAAAATAATTTTGGTTTTCCTAATTGAGAATAATGTAATGAGTGACTATCAGGAAATAATTACTTTTTAAAAACAATCAGTATCAACATCAACATCTGCATGATGCATATGCCATATTTTCCTGCTTCAGTGTCTCTTTGAATTTGATGCCATTTTCCAGGTCCTGGCGGTGTGTTTGTGCCCTGAACTGCTGAGTGACGAACATCTTCCTCTGGACGTCAGGCTAAGAGCCCTGAGGCTCCTGGAGGCTTGTGATGGTGAAAGTGTGGGTGAGGATTTGAAAAACAAAACAAGAACAAAACCGTTTCATTTCACATTTATTAAACCCAAATTTTGCTCAGCTTTCTTCCTTGTGCTATTGAAATAAAACCGATTTACCCATCATTTACAGTAACTAACTAAAGCAGACTTTAAAAGCTCAAAGTGCTGCATCTAATTATGCAAAAGTTAAAATACAGAAAAATAAAGAAAACTACTTAAACTAGAGGTTAAGAAAAGATAAATTAAATCCAGGAAGTTTATAAAGGCCAATTTATTTTTGTTGCTTTTGATAGTCTTTGTGTCGTCATCTCTCTCAGCTGCCAGAGACCAAATAAATGTTTTATTTTTACCATCTTGCAACTTCTAGTACATGATCAGATGCAACAACCGAACAATAAAAATATGTCATACTGTCATATACAGTATAAGTAGTACACACGTACATAAATTATACATATATAAACCAACAAAACAAACACTGTTCCCAAAACAAAACTGTTTACAGTATCATTCATCTCAGCCATCTTCTCATTATAGCACAGAATGTGGATAAAGATTTAAATATTTCTCTAATACTGTGTTTAATGAGTTAACTGATTGTTTATTATGCTCTTTAGGTTCCTACACTGCCTCCTCTGGACTGCCTCACGTCAGACAAACTATCGCCGAATTCATCATGAAAAGAGATCAAGGTGTTCCTGCTTATGCTAAAAACATTTTTATATCCTCTGGAGCTCAGAGAGCTTTGATGGTAAGACAAAGATTTGTTTATGAAGAACTTTAAAAGGATATTGTAACAACAAAACCTGACATAAAGAAGAGCTGAGCTTCTGCAATTTTATCAACGTTTGCCCACATCTGAAAAATGGTACATTTGCAAATTCTAGTGTGGCTCCAGAAATGAGCAACAGAAACTACCTCAAAAGAAATTTCAGAAGAAATCAGGCTATATCAGTCAACATTTCCTATTCCCAAGTGGGAAACTTCTGCTTCTCTATGAAGGACATTAAAAGTACCAGACCAATCCTGAGTTATAAAAAGTAACAAAATAGTGGTTCAATTATTGCCTAAATTCTGATGGGAGAATAAAGTTTGTCTTTGTGTTTTAAGGTAATAGTAAAGCTGCTGTCCGGAGGGGAAGGGCGACTTCAGACTGGCGTGTTGATCCCTCAGCCCTGTCCACATCAACTGCTTCCTCTGCTAGACGAGGCCGGGGTGATGGCCGTGCCTTACCGGCTGATGGAGGAGGAAAACTGGGCTGTCGACTTGAGTGAGCTGGAAAGAGCTCTAACGACCTCCAGAGGCGCTGTGAGCCCAGAGCAATCTACATAAGCAACCCAGGAAACCCTACAGGCAGGCCTGCACACTTCACTGCACGCAAGCCAATTTCAGCTCATTATCAACCCTGAGGAAGCTGCTGTTTTCTGTTTTCAGGACATTTGCAGGACAGGAAGTCCATAGAGGAAGTGATTGAGTTTGCAGCATCTGAGAGACTCCTTCTGCTGGTTGATGAGGTGATGATGAAATGTCTCCTCAGAATCAGGAGAATGTTTTGAGCTGTTCTGCTTTTCCTTCCAGGTCTACCAAGACAGTGTTTATGCACCAAACAGAGAGTTTATTTCATATAAGAAGGTTCTGTTTGAGATGGACGGACATCTGAGAGACACTGTGGAGCTGGTCTCCTTTCACTCTTTATCCTGTGCCAGTGTAGCAGAGTGAGTTTCTCTTCCCTTCCTTATTAGTTGAAGTAAGATCTCAGAGAATCTCAGTAAAATATGGGGAATGATTTCCGTACTATTGATTTAAAAACTGGCTTGGAGTTATGAGACAAACCCAATCCAACTTTCTTTTTACGTAAATGTTTTTGTTTTATTTCTATATTGGAATCTTAGTTATTAGTTAATGAAGAAGTATTGTGACAAAAAGGTAATTTATGGATTATTGTCATGAAAAAAAAATAGAAATTGTTTTTCTTTTTCAAATCTGAAGATACTTTTTAAATATTTCTCCTTTAAAAATATTAATATTGGTGACAAAATGAAAAATATTATGTATAATGCATTTTTGTAAGTACAGATGCACAATTTAAAAAAAATAAATAAAAATGTGCAGGCTGTACAGTGGCGCAGTTGGTAGAGCTGTTGCCTTGCAGCAAGAAGTCTTTCTGCATGGAGTTTGCATGTTCTCCCTGTGCATGTGTGGGTTTTCTCCGGGTACTCCAGTTTCCTCCCACAGTCCAAAAACATGACTGTCAGGTTAATTGTCTCTGTGTTGCCCTGCGACAGACTGGCAACCTGTCCAGGGTGACCCCTCCTCTCGCCCGGAACCTTAGCTGGAGATCGGCACCAGCAACCCTATTGACCCCACTAAGGGACAAAGGGTGTAAAGAAAATGGATGGATAAAAATGTGCTTAAGTGGAATGACATGATTATCACAGTTTAATTGTAATTCATTTAATTCATAATTTTTAAAATGAGTTATTTTTATTCATTAACTTTAATATTTACTTTGATTCTTATTTTCAGGTAAGATGATACATCCTATCTCAGAATGGACAAATGCTTTATTCAAATCTTATAATGTCACCGTGTTTTAATTTGTACTTTAGTTCTATCTTTTAAATCTTGAGAAATAAATAGTTGTAATATTTTATTACTTTTTTATTATTTGTTTTTATGTTTAATGTATTTGAGAATTGTATATTATTTTAACTAATGGAAAATAATCGTATAGTCTTCAAACAATGCTATTTCGGTTCTCTATTTGATTTCTTTTAGAGGATACATGAGAAATAAACAGTAATGACATTTAACTGAAATGAAATGAAATTCAATATTTTATAATTTGATATATAATTTGAAACAAAGCTGTTTTCATTTAACAATTCTACCTTGAATGGCTAAGACGTCACAAATTCAGAAATTGATAATGTGACAGTTTTTTTTGTGTACACATGTTGAGAATTAAATAGGTTCCCACAGGATTTTCATGTTTTCTGAGCTCTTATTTCCATTAATCATCCCCCTGGCGACCTGTGTGTAGGTGTGGCCTCAGAGCAGGATACATGGAGGCAGTCAACATGGACCCAGGGGTGATGCATTTCGTCGACACCATGCTCTGTACTGACATCAATGCACCAGTCACTGGACAGCTTGCACTGGATCTCATGCTCAGCCCACCCAGTCCGGGAGACCCTTCATATAACACATTTGTTCATGTAAGAGCAAACCCAAAGCCTTAACAGCAACTAATATTTTTCATTTTCTAATATTTTTCTATTGGATGATGTTTTCTTGGAAGGAGACTCTCGTGACTCGAGCCACTCTGGCCCAAAATTCTCAGCGGGCTCTGAAGCTGCTGAACGATCTACCGGGAATGAGCTGCCGCCCGGTGATGGGGGGAATCTACCTCTACCCACATCTGGATCTACCAGCTGAGATCAAGGAGCAAGCCAATGTTGTTAATTAAATTTCATTACATTACATTTTTGCTAATCCCACTTATAAAGAGAAAATAAGGTGTAGAATTTGTAACTGATATAAAACGACAACACAGAACAATAAGATTAAACAGTATTTCACAAAAATAGGCATAAATGAATTGACTGAAGACACTTTAGTTGAAAATTTGAAAAACATGCTGTGGTTTTCCTTGTAGCTGCTGTCTTTGCCTTGTGTTGCAAACTTTTATTTTGTTGTTGTAATCTTGCACATGGCCTTGTTTTCAGACGTTGGGACTGGAAGCAAATGTGTTGTACTGCCAGATGTTACTGGAGGAGGAGGATTTGATCGTAGGTGCAGGAGACAATGGAACAAGTGGCATCCATCATCTCAGGTAGGAAACAAGATGAGACAAAACCCAGCTGGAACCAGACAATATGTGCAAAATACTGTGGTTCATAACCTCTTTTGTTTCCTTTAGATTATGTATTCTGGTTCCACCTGACACACTGGAGGAGGTTCTGTCTCGCCTTTTCTCCTTCCACCTTCGCTTCTCTGACAGAAAAATTAACAGAATTGTGTAGGACAAAGCGGAGAAGCAACAAGCTGTCACCAGTAGAGGAAATACACCAAAGCCACATCAGAGAAGCAGAAAAATCATATTTAAATTATATTTGTTTTATTTCCTGACATTTTTAGAATAATGTTAGAAAAAGCTTTTATTGAGGAGAAACATATTATTTACCTTTTTATTAGTCAGGAAAGTCTGGATCCTTTTTAAAATTACTGTTAGGTTTAGCTTCCATGTCAAAACGCACGCACACATGAACTGCTTTTCAGACTTGATTGGATTGTGATAAGAAAAACCATGAAAACATATGAACAAGAGTAGCTGTTTCAAGAATTTGACTGTTATAAATAATGCTTATGTGAATAAATACACATTAGATGAAAATGCTAATATTTATGTCGTTCTTTGCTGACCCTAAACTTTCTATTCACCTGATAAGTATTTGGTAGTTGGTTGTTTTTCTCATTTTCTTAATGCCGATTCCTTTCTCCTGACATCCACCCAAACATTCTGTTGTAAACAGCTTAAAAATCAGAATTTGTTCTCAAACTTATATGGTAAAGATAAAAAACACATGAAAATAATGGGCTTACAGCTTTTATTTATTTTAAATAAATAATTTAAATAATTTTTTGTTTATTAATTTTGTCCGTTTATTGTCTCATACTACAAAAAGACAAAAGTTTTGGTAATTATTTTTGGACACATGTTGAACAAAGTGGCTGAAACATATCTAACGCATATCTAATAAATGACGGAAACATCAGCAAAGAGTAAAGAAACAGCAACATTTGGATTCACACTGTGTGATACAGTAAAAGGAATTGATTGCAAAATTGAAGATTCTTCTTTCAAGACATGAAAGAGCCAGAGTGAAGAACTATACACTGTAAAAAAAAAAAAAACTGCCTCATTTTACGGTAAAAAACTGGCAGCTGTGGTTGCCAGAATTTTACCGTCTTTATACGGTAAAATTCTGGCAACCAAAACTGCCAGTTTTTTACCGTATTCTAGAAATACGGTAAAATTCTGGCAACCAAAACTGCCAGTTTTTTACCGTAATTTGGAAATGCAGTAATTTATTGTTTTTTAAGAATACGGTAAAATTCTGGCAACCAAAACTGCCAGTTTTTTACCGTATTTTTAAAATGCAGTATTTTACCGTATTTTAAAAATACGGTAAAATTCTGGCAACCAAAACTGCCAGTATATTACTGTATTTCCCAAATACAGTAAAATACCGTATTTCCTAAAATATAATAAATAAAAAATTAAAATGTGGTTTTGCCGTAGTAAATACGGTCATACTGAATGAGGCATAATATCTACATAAGTGAAAAACACGGCCAGACTGCATGATATGTTGGCATTTTATTTTTTAAAAAAATTCCCAAAAACCTGGGGATTTTCTTACTGGTCACTGTTCTTACCAAAATTTCACCATAAAAATTATAGTACAACACAAGGAAGTGTAACTTGTCAGCATTTCTATACAGAAACTTATAAAGAAAATAAATTCAAATTAAACAAAATACAGATTACGAGTAATGCACTTAAAGAATTATTTAAAAATTCAGTTAAAAAATGAATTTCATTTTTTAACTGAATTTTACTGACTTTTTTTACAGTGTAGGATTTGCTTAGAGCCTCTGTATGAATCTGTCGAATTTATGACAAAGCAAACAACTGATTAATAAAATTCAACAAAGAAATAAAGCTGAATGTTTTACATAAGCTTTATAAAAATCAGTTTTATGAAATTGTATTAAAATATTCAATTAAATAAAATTCTTCCAATTATGGATTTTACAAAGCTAAAAACATATTGGTCTGGATAAACAACAAGAGGTTCTGCCTTCCTGAACACCCGCCTCCTTCCCATCCCGCTTGGCGTGTCGCCCTGTTCCTCAGTCAGATGAACCGAGATGAGCTCCATGAACGATGTGAACCCGAGGGTCCTTGGGATCAGAGACCCTGTGAACCTGCAAAGCCTGGCTGCCCGTATCACTGAGCAGATCGCACAGGTGAGTTATTAGCAGCTCCCACAGGTCCGTATGAACTCTGACCATTATAGCTCTAACCCTGACTAACGCACAGAAAAAATACCCACAACAGAATAAAATATTGAACAGTGTAGAAAAAATGTATAACAGCTGTAGGCATATGAGGTAAAAGCTGAATATGTTAGGTTGCATCATTCATTGACCAAAGTTTATAGAGAGGTGAAAGTTAAACTGGAGCCATAAGTGTTTGAAAAGGCTCTTTATCTGATAGCTTCATGGTTAAACTTTAATCAAACCACCATCTTAAAGGTTCATGCTTAACTTCAACACTTTTTAGAGGACAAAAGCACACTCAGCTGTTTATGCAGTTACATGTTTCTTCTTAATGCAGGGCTTAATTTTTCTTTGAAGGAAACCAAGCACAGCATATCAGTCAGTGTTATTTTGTAAGCTCAGATCTTCATATATTTTTATCTGTACACATTTTAAATGCCTCATTTAGCTTGCTCTGTAGATAGTTAATTGAGTTAACTGAGATTAACCTGCATACTACTGAATAATAGGAGTCTAAATTTTGAAATGTATTCCTAGCTGTTATATGTCTTTAATTTCAGGTTCCACATTTTTCCTTGTGTGGTTCAGTCTTCAGAAGATTGAAGTCCTTTCAAAACACAGAGAACATTAAAGTCTGATTGGTCATAATCCTTCAAGGACAGCAATTAAGATATGAATCTTGTTAGTTTATGGTCTGGCACAAAACCATAATATTATCAGATTTCAGACAGGTGGAATAAATGCACATGAGATGTGACTGTGATGTTTGATGAGTTGTGGAGTTGTGCAACTTGATTTCTGTCCTTCATATTTAACCTAAATACTTTCTACCTGTATGTTCTATTTTGATTTGATCCAGCCTAATCACATGGTAGGGAGCAGCATAGACTGTTACAGAGTTTGTGAATGTTTTGGCATGTTTCCTTTCCTCTCAGGGTGAGCAGAAACCTTTTCAGAGGGTAATCGATGTCAGCTGTGGGGATCCCCATAGGGCCGGGATGCCGCCCCTTTCGTTTGCTCGCCAGGTTGGTACTAAGCATTTAGTTTTTTAATGAATTTCACAGTTTGCCTGAGTTTGTCTTTACAGCCTGTCACCTTCTGTTTGCTTTCTCAGGTCTTGGCAGTCTGTTTGTACCCCGAGCTCCTGAAGGAAAGCAGTTTTCCTGTGGATGTTCGTCAGAGGGCAGAGAAGCTGCTGGGTGCCTGTAATGGAGGCAGTGTTGGTAGGGTAAAATATATTTATCTCATGATTTATTTCTAGCAGTTTCTGCTTTAAAAGCTGATCGATTTGACCATGGCAGGCTCCTACTCTGCCTCCTCCTGTGGGATGCCCCGAATACAGAAATCTGTAGCTGAGTTCATCACAAGGAGAGACGGTGGTGTGGCTTCAGATCCAGAGGACATCATCTTCTCCAGCGGGTCCCAGAGGACCTTAAAGGTATGACAGCTGGAACTGGAATATAGGCAAGATAACTCATGATGCAACTTTAAATGTTTTATTCTGTTTTCTACGGCTGCATTTTTAGCTGGTTCTGCACTTGCTGTCCAGTGGACAAGGGTCCACTCAGACAGGTTTGCTGACCCCCCCTCCCGTGTCCACACACCCTGCCAATGCTGCTGGACGAGGTGGGGGTCAAATTGGTTCCATACCAACTGCTGGAAAAGCGAGGTTGGGCCTTAGACCTGGAGGAGCTGCACCGAGCCCTGAATGCCGCCAGGAGGCACTGTGAGCCCAGAGCTATTTACATCAGTAACCCAGGAAACCCCACAGGTAGACGTCTCAAGAGTCCCACCACCACCAGGCACTTTAGAACCAAAGTTATTCATCCTGCTTGGAGATTCACTTTAAGATTTGTAATTAACTTTTTTTCCCCAAAATTTTATTTCATTGACGCAAATGAAAAGTATTTTGTTCTGTTAGGTCATGTACAAGACCTAAAAACCATAGAAGAAGTGATTCGTTTTGCTGCATCAGAGCGGCTCGTTCTGTTAGTGGAAGAGGTAAGTAGACCCTGAACAGGCAAACTCTTTGTCTTACTAATAAAAAAATGGTCTCTTTTCTTTCACCTTCTCGCATTATTGTAGGTGTATCAGGACAGTGTGTTTGGACAGGACAAGAAGTTTCTTTCATACAAAAAAGTCCTGTTTGAGATGGGAGCATCCTACTCAGAGAGTGTGGAGATGATGTCGTTCCATTCAATATCGGCAGGCATGATGGGAGAGTGAGTGTAACCAGTAGTTCTTTCAAAACAGGAACACAAATGCATTTTTGCTTAAGTGACATTATGGTTATTGAGAAAGTTTTTCCTTTAATCGGATAATTACACTCTAGACGTTCTCTTATGTCTTGTTTTTATTTTTTTAAATTGATTTGTCAGTTGTTAGTTCCCGTTTGATAACTAATGAGTCAACTTTTGTATGAAGAAATAATTCGGTTTTTTTTAAATTAAAGTGTCAAAATTGGGATTCTGGAATGAAAAATAATTTTAAAACATCTAAGTGTCTATGTATGGTCCTGTATATCTCTATGATGCCCTGTGCCCCGCATGTGAAACTTGAGGTTTTTGTTTTCTTGTTCTTTTTCATGATTAGTTGTTTAGTAAATTATACTTATGGCTATTAATATAATATATCTGTCTTGTCTTATTTAGGTGGACCTTTTCTGACTTGTAATTCCTCTGTTTAGGTGTGGTTTGAGAGGAGGCTATATGGAGGTCATCAACATGGACCTGCTGGTCAAAAACTTTTTAACAAGCATGCAGGGTCCTTCCAGCCCTCCAGTTTTACCACAGTTGGCACTGGAAATCATGGTCAATCCACCATCACCTGGTGATGCTTCATATGAAGTATTTACTCGGGTAAGGAGAACACTTCAAAATATTTTAAAATACATATTTCTGAGGGTATGCACTGTTGGACACATAAGACATATAAGATGTTCAGGTTGAATAGCAATCTCATTCATCACAGCTGCATTTGGAATAGATTGAGTGGACTCAACATCATCTATAGGCTACTGAGAAATGAATGGAATATGCCTAAAACATGGGTGTGCTTTCTCTTCTATATATGTATCTTTGCTTCTTAACGTCTTTGCTTTATTCATTAAAGGAAATTCTTCAGAAAGTGGAAACTCTCACTCAAAACGCTCAACGAGCATGTGAGTTTCTAAATGGCGTTCCAGGGATGAGCTGCCAGCCGGCGATGGGCGGAGTCTTCCTTTATCCTCGTCTGCATTTACCTGCTGAAATCATACAAGAGGCTAAGGTCAGCTTCAAACAAAACAAAAAAAGTTAAATATGTTACCAAAAACTCAATAGACCCAGCCTTCCATACATTCTTATTTTTTATATATTTTTTAGTAATACATCAATAATTGATAAGTCTGTTATATGACAGAGATCGGGGGTGCGGGCTGATGTTCTGTACTGTAAGAAGTTACTGGAGGAGGAAGGTGTTTGTTTGGGTCCAGGCTCTGAGAACGGACATGACGATGAAAACTACCACATTAGGTGAGGACAGAATAATTCAGATGATTAGCATGTTTATGTTAGAATTAAATGACTTGCATTATTAATTAACTCTAGTTTTCAAAAACCTTGTTAAATCTGGTTTCTGATCTTCCAAAGTGTATTTTTTTTTATTTTATTTTTAACTAATAAACATGTAAAAATATATATTTCAGTCATGTAGCGTTTATCTATCTGATGTAATACAAACATTTTCTAAATATTTTTTCTGTTTGTCTTGTAGACTCTGCATTTCAGCTCCCACTGCAGTCCTGGAGGACGTCCTGAAACGTCTTCAGTCTTTTCACCTGCGGATCCAGGACAGATATCACTGAGAGAGATTCAAAGGATAACAACTCAGCAGAGAAAAAAACACCTAAACAAAAAACATCCTAAAATCGCTTTGAATTTTAAACCTGATAATCAATACTTGAACAGAGTGGACAAAAACCTAATTTTAATTAAAGCATGCTGCACTGCAGGTCCTGCAGCTAAAGCTCACTGCTTCAGTGTTTGTCTTTCTTTCTTGTCTCTCTCAGCCATCGTCAGCAGACAGCTGCTCATGCAACATAATAAAACATCTACAGGATGTTTCATTATGTTAACAGAGTTATTCCTCCCTACTGTTGCCCTGTAATTGAACAGAATAGGGGCTAAGAGTCTATATAACACCCAAACTCACTAAATCTCTTGTTTTATCGAGTCAGTGTGTTTAACATTTATTTTAATCTTAACCTGAATTTCTTGGATTTGACAAATTGGGGAAAAAAGTGAAAAGCCTTGATTTGCCCATCAGAGTGGACTCATTTTATAAGAATTTTGGAAATAAATTGGTATCAGTTATTGTTGAGCATTTGTATATTACAAAAAAAATAGAAAAGTATTTTAATCTGACAGTTTGAGTTTGTTTAATTTGCCTGTGTATAAACAGATCTAACATAATTTCATATAGCAGGTTTTTTGCATTAATTTGCTATGTAAATTTTGCACAACCTCGCAAGAAGCATCCACAAATACGCCAATAAATGAAGGGTTTTTTTTTTTTATGAGGTCGGTTTAAAATAGCACTGAATTGCTCAACCAGATCCACCTTCCTGAACACCCGCCTCCTGAGAGTGGTGCTGGGATCGTCGCCCTGATCGCCAGTCAGACGGACAGAGATGAGTTCTGTGCAGGAGGTAAACCCAAGGGTCCAGGGGATCAGAGACCCAGTGAACCTGCAGAGTCTGGCTGCACAGATCTCACAGCAGATTGCACAGGCGAGTCATCCTAAGTTAGGCTACAACATAAACTTCTCATTTGCTTTTTAGCAAAACAATTAAAAAGTACTAACTTGCATTTCAAAATTATTTTTGGATTGAGGTCTTATTTGTTTCCTTGTGATAAAAATGTTTAACATCGAATTACTGACTTTATATTTCAAATATATTTGAAATCTTAGTTGAATCTTAGTTGTTTCTGCTTCCACATCCAAATAACTCCCTATAGTCTACTGTTTCAACTTTTTGTTAAGCTCAAAACATTTTTGCCACATTATACAAATCTGCTATTTTCCTAAGTACATTGTATTTTTCCTCAGTTCTGAGTATTAGTTAGTCTAATGAATCCTGTCAAAGCTTCCTACACTGGCAAAATTAAGTATATTTAATTTTTTGTGATTTAGGGAAATGGAAATGTGTAAATAATTAATGCCTCAAATTAATTTGTCGATAATGCCTGGAATGAGTTGAGTTATTAGAGCAATATCTGAAATGTTCAGACTTCTTTGTTCAAATGGCCAATTTTCCTACAACAGGCTCATATTCTTCCTCTACTGTTGGGTTACCTCCAATCCAAAGATCTGTTGCTGAGTTTCTCACCAGAAGAGATGGTGGGATAAATTCAAATCCAGAGGACATCATCTTCTCCAGCGGCTCTCAGAAGACTTTGGCGGTAATGGTAACTAGAGCTAAACATGAGAGGTTACGTCATCTGATGACATGCTATGCTGGATTTTTGAGAATGTCTTATTTAGATGATGATACGTTTGATGTCACGTGAGGATGGACAGACTGGTGTGTTGCCCCCCCTGCCATGTCCACACACATTACCCATGCTGCTGGATGAAGTGGGGGTGAAACTGGTGCCCTACAGGCTGACGGAGGGGCGAGGATGGGCCTTAGACCTGGAAGAGCTGCACCGAGCCCTAATGACCGCTAGGAGGCAGTGTGATCCCAGAGCCATTTATGTCAGTAACCCGGGAAACCCAACAGGTGCATAACACACATATATACAGTATACACACTGTAGTGACAGCAAAATGAATAGAAATGCTAAGGCCTTTGTTTTAAAAATTTAAAGAGCGTAAAGTGCGATGTGTAAACTTGCAGAAATTAGAAATGTAGACATTATCCACAGAAAATCCTAAAACGTCTACATTCAAAATAAAAAGTCCTTCAAGACAGGCTCCACCAGGTTCTATTTGTTGGTTCTATTTACTGCTTTTGGTTCAGTCATTGGATGCATAATATTTAATAATATTTAATATGATTCTCATATTCAAGTGTTTCTTTTGGTTAAATTAGACATCAACTCTCAACTAAATTATGTTGAGAGTTGTCTCTTTTATTTAAAATAAGACACATAGTCAAACAAGTTGAGGCAATCTAAAATCAGAATCTTGATTTGTTGGTAGAAACCAAATCTGTCAATAAAGACCAAGTAAATGTCTTTCATTGTTTTGTCAGGTCATGTGCAAAACAGAGAAACAATAAAAAAAGTTATTCACTTTGCAGCATCGGAGCAACTTGTTTTGCTAGTTGAAGAGGTAAGTACATTCTGTACAGACAAATTTCTGTGAATATTATGTGATTATTTCTATTTAAATTGTTTTATTTCTTTCTGACTTGTTGCACCATTTCAGATTTACCAGGAGAGTGTGTTTGGACAGGACAAAGAGTTTCTCTCATATAAAAAGGTCCTGTTTGAGACAGTGGAGATGGCGTCATTCCACTCAATATCGACAGCCACAATGGGAGAGTGAGCATTAGAGCCATTATCTCAGGGTCTGGACTATAGATACACTCTGTTTCGTCATGATTTACATGAAGTATGACGCTTTCTATGGCAGTTTTAAAGAAACATGGGGCATTTCTATTAAAAGAGGTGTCAATCTAAGTAGTGTTTGAAATGTGAAAAATGCACTTCAAAACAGTCTATGATGTACCCATTATATTGCAAAAATTATGCAAGAAACAAAAGGACAATTTTACATGAATTGAAAGAACAACAACAATAACAATATTGCTTAGATAACAAAACTAAAACAGAACCAGACTGGATTTCTGCAGTTCAAATAAGATTTCAGTGCAACTTCACTGTTTTTATCATAAAAATATAGCTTTTATGTTTCCATTTTAGAAAACATACAGCACAAGATTTCTATATACATAGATTTTTATAAAAACTAATCAGTAGTAATTTTTGAAGACTTTGTTTAACCGTTAACTCTGGGTTTTATTTATGTTGATTTATGATTTATAGAATTACCTTTTTTTCCTATTTATTATTGCTGTCTTCTTTCCTCATATTTTTACTGCTTCCTGAGATATTGTTGCTTCTGGCATTGCTAATCCTCCACTGTCTAGGTGTGGTCTGAGAGGAGGCTATATGGAGTTAATCAACCTGGATCCAGCAGTGAAAAAGTTTTTATTCCATGCTCCATGCAGCGCTTCCATTTTACCACAGCTGGCGATTGAGAACATGGTCAATCCACCTTCACCTGGAGATGCTTCGTATGAAAAATACACACAGGTACAAAGACAAAAGCAAATTTATTGCTCCCTATAAAAGAAATTGTCTTGAAAAATAAATTGCATCCACATTCAGTGAAAACATGATCATAATCTTTTAATAATTAGATTTTTTTATGAGCGTAAAACAAGTTTCTCAAAACCTGTGCTCTGAGTTACTATTGAGGACTTCGCTTTCGCCATGTTATATGTTTTTTACCATTTATAATCATATTTTGAGGTGCTAATGAAACACCATTCTAACTGCAAACTTGTGAATCAGTAAGCACCAGGAATAGATAAGTTTGGAATTTCCTCTTTTCCTTGTTTGCTAGCACATGTAGAATAACATTTTCCTTACACAGGAGATTCTTCTGAGAGCAGAAACACTCTCCCAGAATGCAGAATGAGCATGCAAGCTTCTGAACGCCCTACCAGGGATGAGCTGCTAGTCGGCGATGGGAGGAGTCTTCCTTTATCCTCGCCTGCATTTACCTGTTTAAACCATTGAAGAGGCTAAGGTCAGCTGAAACTGACTAAAGGAATACAAATGACATATTGGATGTCTTTCAAGGTTTATGATTTTAAAAATGTATCCTGATTTATTTCAGATGTTACGACTGTCAGCAGATGTTCTGTACTGTCGGAGGTTACTGGAGTAAGAAGGTAATTGTTCCTCTAGTAACAAATGGCTGCGAAAACGGACACAATGATGAAAACTTTCACATCAGGTAAGGAGACATGGAGATCTACTGTTTGTGCATATATTATAAACATTGTACACTTTATAAATATTCTATAGACTAATTTCTGTTGTGATACATTTTAATGGAAGAGATAAAATTAAAACGTGTAATTTGTTTTTGTTCTTTTGATAACTAATGAGTCAAGTAATTTGCTCCTCTCATGTACTTCTGTATATTTCTAAATGTCTCAATTTGTTTTTCCTGTCAGGCTTTGTGTTTTAGCGCCTCCTGATGTCCTGGAGGATGTCCTGACACATATTTGTTCTTTTCACCGTCGTCTCTTCAACAGAAGACTGATGAAATATGAATGATACAAAGAGAAAAAAAATCTTTTAAAACTTTTGTGAAAAAATGTTTCCAAAACCCTGCTTTGAAAATTTTCAGATGCACATATTATTATAATGAGGTAATTATCTCAAAGAATAAAATCACCACTTTTGTCACTGCTGAGGCATTTGTCATGGGGAACAAATAAAATTGTCTTAAACTTTTAAACAATAAATAAACACAACTTCAATTTTAAATTGTAGAAACGAATAATCGTTTTATTTTAAAAAATGCTGATTGTAAATGCAAAATAAATAACAACCTATTGCTCTCCTCTGGGAGGAGACTCCAGGGCAAGTCCTGCTTATGCTTGAGGAACGTTTTATCCCTTTTCCCTTGGAAGCATCTCAAGGTCACACAGGATGAGCCCCAGAGTGTCGCCAGGAGAATGTTTGGGTTTCCCCCCAGAACCTGTTACCCTTGTGACCCAATGAATATGCAGAAAACAGTGAATTGTTGCTTAGACAGAACAAATCTGCAGATAATGGCTTCAATGCATAAAAAGCAAGAGAAGTTATCAAGTTACAAAGCAAAAAAAAAAAAAAGAAAAAAGTAATAAATGAAATTAAGGTCCACTGACCACAATGACCCCTTATGGTATACTGGAGCCCTCCATCAGGGCGCCATCATGTGGGTGAACTTCAAAAGAGAGTAACTTGCTCCTCAGCACTGAAAAGTCTGCTGAAATGATTTGGGCACTTAACAAAAATGTTTCCAGCTCCAATGAGCTTTTCTCTTGCTCTCAGTGGGTGTTTTTACTGCAGCAGGTTTCCCCCAGCTCTAACAATTCAGGACACTTCTGGGAAGATTGGTCAGCTACTCCCATTCAGGTTGATTGCCACAGTTCACCAGGACCTGTAAAGTAGCAGAAAAAAGTTTGTTAGTTAAGAAGGGCTTTGGCAAATAGAGAGAACCTTCACTACTGGAAGCATAATTTAAGCTAAACCCATTTGAACTGAGCTGACAAAATGGCCTGGAACAGGGGTCTGCAGCCCACAGCTCAATGGATCTTCCACAATGACTCTTAAAATAATAAGCTCTGTTTTTCATGCAATACATGCATTGAATTTCCACCACAAAACATATGGAGATACCCATTATGTGTAGAGCTGTCCGTTTTTTTGGAAAGGTTGTGTACCTTTTGCAGCTCTAAACACGTTTTATTAAGTTTAACTATAAGAGCAAAAATTGTAAAGGTTACAGTCTCCATCCATCCATCCATCCATCCATCCATTTTCTTGACACCCTTGTCCCTTAGTGGGGTCGGGAGTGTTGCTGGTGCCTATCTCCAGCTAACGTTCCGGGCGAGAGGCGGGGTTCACTCTGGACAGGTCGCCAGTCTGTCGCAGGGTTACAGTCTCAAGACTAGAAATTAAATGTGGTGTTATGTGTCGTATTCACCACCAGATGTCACTGTAAACTTGGATTTTTGCCAAGCAGATTTCACAGAAGCTGAGTTTTACTAATGAGGCATCATAAAAACAGGTTTGTGTGTCTACTTCATGTCCATCCACAAAACAGGGCTTTATATTATACAAGTTCAAATGACTTTATTGTATTAAAAACATCAAATGCATGTATTTTTGAATTATATGTTTTAATTACTAAGCATGCATGCAATGCTCAACAATGCAAAAGGCTAGAGTGACTGAATTAGAAGGCGGAGTTGGCTTTGTTTCAATCCGGAGGGTCTGGAGTCCTGGAGCCCAGCCCAGTGAGTGAATAAGTGAATTTCAGATCAGAGGCCATCGGCTGCTTGCTCATTACTGAACGATGCATTAAATCCTCAGCTGTAAATAATGTGATCGCTGCTGTGCAGAGCTCAGGCCAGTCCACAGGAAGTAGGGTCCATTCTTTCTCTTGCTCCTCTTTATCATTCATCACTACCCTCTCACCGTGAATGGAGTTCAGATTTGCAAATGCTACCTAATTATTCCACTCCAGTAGCTCTGGGAAAATGAGTAAGAGGGGTAATCATTCCTCAAAAGCAGAGCCCAACAATTCCCACTTCCCCCACCTTTTTCCACACTGCCTGAGCTCAGGCAGCCACAGACGAGTCAGAAGGAAGCCACAGCAAAACCTCAGAGGCTCTACATTAACCCACAATCAGCAGATTTACACAACAGACAAAACAAGGTACTAAATAAAAAGCTTAAATTTCCATATCTTCTCATTGCAGAGAGCTGTTAATGTGAATAAATTATGAGTTTAATAAATGTCTGCACTTCTGTCATTAAATCATTAGGCTCTTTCAGTAAACACTTCAATCTGGGCCTAAGAGCCCTTTTCACCGTCTCATTGAGCTTTCTGCAATAATATAGGGGGTTCCATCTAAAGCAGTCTTTGGGCAAAAAGCCAGGTACATGCCGGGCAGCTCACCAGTACATCCCAGGGTAACACAGAGACACACAGGAAAGACACACATGATTAAAAACAAGCTCACACTTGAACCTAAGAGCAACTTGGAGAAGCCATTTAACCAAACCCTGATATTTATGGGGGAGAAACCTGATGCATGGAAAGAGACAACATGCAAACTTCATGCAAAAAGAATGAGGATGGGATTTGAACTTGCAACTTTCTGTCACTAGGAAACAGTGCCATCAACTTCACCACCATGGAGTCCATAGCCAGGACTACAGAAAAAAAAATAAGGTAAAGATAAGCAGCAATCATGACTGATGATTTACAATTGTAACCAGAAGTTCACATACTCTGAACATAAAGATACATGTTTTTCTTTCTTTAAATCAGACCAAATTCTCCTTTTTGTATAGTTAGAATTACTAAAGTTATTTCTATTTGCTAAGTGCCACAATAATAAGAGAATATAGCAGAAATTCAGTTAACGTTTTTATCAGATGACAAAATCAGCTTTTCTCAAATCCATCAAGAAGAAATAAAACGTGCTCATCTCTCAGAAGCACAATCATTAACAAAGGCTCGGTGGAAAAAAATAAGAAACATAATAAATAAGTGTCAAGTGTGATCAAGTGTGACAGCATCTAATATTAATGGAGCAATCTCAAAATCTTCAACAATAAGTATACAAAGCTATTAAAACTCTGCAAAGCAGAGACGACTTGCACTTAGCATTTAATTACATTTGGACAGTCTTCAGGCGCACAGAGGAAACCCAGACTGAGGTAACAATTAGAAGCATGGAGACACTGGGGTAATTTGGCTTGATACAAGAACATCTGTGTTTCTTTGAGCCTGACATGAAGAGGAACACCGAACAGAATAGATCTCAGACAGGAAATGAAACAATGAAAATGAAGGAGCCTGACGGCATCAATTTTGCACAACCATTCAAAAGAATACCAATGATCAATGATGGAAATGATTATCAGTTTTACTCATATTTTATCTTTTGTAATTATTGTGTCTTAGAGCCAGCGTCCAAAAGAGACTGATAAGTTGTTGCAGATTTCTTCTTTGAGTACCATTGTTGCTATAACACAACCATCATTTGGATCCCACTTAATTTTCCCTTATGTGCTTTGTCTGGTTTCATAAATGGAATTCGATCCTCATGCTAATCCAATCTCCATCACAACTGCCCGCCTGCTTATTTGGCCATCTGCCTGCTAATCAGACTGCTTTTATTTTCACAGCAGGGAGGCGTTCATGTACTACAGTTCTTATTGAACACCTTAAAGTAAACATGATGTGCTGAAGGTGACAAGGATCAGACTTAAATCGGGGACCTGCTTTTGTCCTGCAGGCAGCACACAAGCTGTCAGGATGTTCACTGAGGAGACCCAGCGGGATGAACCGCTTGTTTTCTATTTTCTCTTGCAAGAGAAATTTTTTTAAATCAATCTCACAAGAGCAGACAGATGAAAGGAGTTTTGATCCTCAGTGTCATAGATTTGCACCAGTTCAATCACAATTTGAAGCAGAAAGACAAGAAGACAAAAATCTGTAAAAGTTGTCCTGCAGGTGAGTAACAAGGCTGGATTTACAGTGAGGATGAAAGTTGAGGCAGATTAAGGTGGATACAGCAAAGGTTTATTCTTCAAACAAAGCATCAGGAACAAAACCGCAAGTGCAACTGCAGCCTTAAATAGTTCCAGCTGTGAAGGACCAAACCACTTTAAATTACAGAGGATCTCAGGTTACCAATTTCCGCTTATATAAATAAAATACCTGTTACCAAATACAAGCACATTTGCATTTATTTTTTTTTATAAATATTTTGTTTTATCCTTACACCATAACACCATTAAGAAACACCACAAAAAATTAAACAAAAATAACCAAGAAAAATTTTCCCCCCACATTTTTCCATGACTTCAGTCGGAACCTATATAAATGGTGTCTGAAGCCCGAGGGACATATTTGTCCAAACACCCTGGAGAGGACACAGAAAAGACAGGTAAGTCAGTCCATCTTAGCACCTCCACACTTAACAGATTACACACAAACATTTGCTCAAGTTTTACAAACCAGTAGCTCCTTGCTCTGAGTAACAATTATCCTCCCTCCACAGGCAACAGTGTTTTTTCTATACTTTACACATGTTCCTATGCAAACAACCAATAATGAATAAATGAGTTAGTGAAATTGCTTATGTAGGATAAACAGTGAGATGAACAGCTGGATTAGGACCCAACGTAGATAAAGATAATGTGAGTGTTACACTGGTCTGTTGTGGTGATGGAGCTCAGCCAAAAAGTTCTCTATTTAATGGATCGTTCACTTTCCAACCCTCACCAATAAGGCATTTACCCTCGGGCACACACAGAATTTATTGGAAAGACGACATGTTGCTTGTGGTTCAGAAATCCCTTGGGATCCCCCAGAATGAGTGTCGCTATAGGGAGAGGGATATTTGTGTTTCCCTCCAGGTCTTGTTAATTGGATGGTTGATAGATGGATGCAAAGAAGGATCATCCATTGTCTGTATCACTTCACCACATCCAGAGAGATTTCCAGCGTTTGGTGCCACAAAACGGTGCAGGTCAGAAATAAACCATCTTCAGAGCAATATAAAACCAGAAATATGTCAATGATAAAGTTCACAAAAACATTCCATCTGAAGGCTGTATGATGACCTTGATTAAGTAAAGCTATTGTAAACACAATTAAAACACTTTACATATAAGAGAGAGAAAGAGTGCAGGAAATGGTGCTCGGATAGAACCAGCACCAGGCTGGTTAATGTCAAAATGTGACATGAACAAGAACAGATTCTACAAACAGTTTGTCACAGGATGAAATCCCAGACAATCCATGGAGCAGAGCAGTGGATGAAGGATCAGAAATAAAGAAATTGAGAATTTAAGATTTGCAAAATGGGGGAAAAAACAAAACATGAACTTGGCAAGAAAGAAAGAATAAGAGATATTGATTCAAGATTGACCAATCTTGACTTTTCTCTGCCTTTTTCTCTCCGACTCTGTTTCTGCCTGTGAGGGATTTACCCCCTCCCTAATAGGGGCTGTTGTCTGTGTATTTTATATTCTGGTTTGTTTGGGTGGATGTATTGTTTGGGGAGGTTGTTTTGTTTGTTTGCTTGGTCATCTTCATCTCTTTGAGGTCACCGGGGTCATGCATTGCCATGGAAGCGCGCCCATGAGCAGAGCTGACAAGGACCTGGTGTTGCCAATCAGCCTCATTGGGAGAATCCATTTCCTGAGAGGGAGGAAAGATGTATTTTGGATTTTGTTTGGGCTCAGATTGTTTTTGTTTCTAGTTTTGCTTGAGTTAATTGTATTTGAAGACATTTTTTTGTTAGGAATATTATTTGGTGCAAATGTTTGTTCATTGTTTTTGGAAATGGAAATGTCTCCACCCCTCTACCCTTTGTGGAGGCCAATCTTTAAAAAGACCAGGTGATCCAGATGAGGGAGAGACTTTTTTCCCTCTTCCTTTTGTGACCTGTTTGCGATTCTGTATACTGAACTGAACTAAAGATAAAGAGAAAAATATTGAATACTCTACACCTGCTGGCTCCAGTCTGTTTTCCTCTTGGGTCGCAAACTAACACTTGGTGTCAGAAGCGGGATGCGACGCTGATGTCCAGATAAGTGCTAATTATGGGTCCAAAGCAGCAGACAAAAGGCCTTAAAACTGCTGAATCAGCCCCAGTGGAGGAAGCAGAGCAGGATGGCGCTATAGGTCAGGAGACGTGGCAGTTCAGTGAGGAAACGGCATCTGTGGACATGAAGAACATTACTGCCATGCTGGGAAAATGTCTTCAGTTCCAGAGTGACTTTGTTGACAGATGTGACAAAGAAAAGTGTAAGCAAGAAAGGTTAGCGACGGCATACCAGTGGCCCGAGAAGGACTGGGCAGTAAGGTTGGTGCCTCGTCTCGCCGGCGGAGCCCGAGCAGCGTGTGTGGCTGTGGCTGCAGAGGATTCCTGTGATTGTGGTGAAGTAAAAGCAGCCATCTTGACAAAATATGGAGTTGATGGGGAGGTGTACCGACGGTGGTTTGGAGGACTAGAGGTTCGTGTGGGTGGATCCCCCCGAGAGTTCTGCAGCCGTCTGGAAGACCTTTGCCTGAAGTGGATGCAGCCTCAGAGGAGAAGAGGGGATGAGATTGGAGAGATCCTCATTCTAGGAGCGGTTCTACAGTTCTCTGTCGCCGGAGCTGAAAGTATGGGTCAAAGAGAGGAGCCCAGCATCGGCACAAGAAGCAGCAGAACTTGTTGAAAGCTTCCTGGCTGCAGGGCGGGGACCGGGGTCCTTCCGATGCAGCCTTCAGCGGAGGTCCGGCACGGTGCAGGAATAGGTATGGACATTGTGGGAATTGTGTTGAATACGGTTGCAGACTTTTTGTCTCGCTGCGGACACAGTGAGTCTCCTGAAGGGGAGGGAAGTGTGAGGGATTTACCCCCTCCCTAATAGGGGCTGTTGTCTGTGTATTTTATATTCTGGTTTGTTTGGGTGGATGTATTGTTTGGGGAGGTTGTTTTGTTTGTTTGCTTGGTCATCTTCATCTCTTTGAGGTCACCGGGGTCATGCATTGCCATGGAAGCGCGCCCATGAGCAGAGCTGACAAGGACCTGGTGTTGCCAATCAGCCTCATTGGGAGAATCCATTTCCTGAGAGGGAGGAAAGATGTATTTTGGATTTTGTTTGGGCTCAGATTGTTTTTGTTTCTAGTTTTGCTTGAGTTAATTGTATTTGAAGACATTTTTTTGTTAGGAATATTATTTGGTGCAAGGTTGTTCATTGTTTTTGGAAATGGAAATGTCTCCACCCCTCTACCCTTTGTGGAGGCCAATCTTTAAAAAGACCAGGTGATCCAGATGAGGGAGAGACTTTTTTCCCTCTTCCTTTTGTGACCTGTTTGCGATTCTGTATACTGAACTGAACTGAACTAAAGATAAAGAGAAAAATATTGAATACTCTACACCTGCTGGCTCCAGTCTGTTTTCCTCTTGGGTCGCAAACTAACACTGCCGTAGGATCATTAAACTATTCCTCACAAACCACTGCACTAATCAACTCTTTATGTGGCTTTCTGTTGCATGATCTATAATTTAATACCACCAGGATGATAAGCAGGAAACATCAGCGCGGCTCTGAGGCCAAAGAAGATCCATCAGCAGCAGCAATGTGAATCATTCTGTGTTGTTTGTTAATATCTCTCTGAGACATAATTGGCTCTTTATGGATTCATGTTGAGGACAGATGACGGGGGAAGCTTTGAAATGCCGCAGAACTGCAGAGCTGTCACTCCGGGTCAGCCGAGTGTTGTGCACTGCTTCTCAGAAGTGATGCTTGACAATAAGTGTTGCCATGGATACCCACCCTGCGTGCTTTTCTCCAATCTCTTCCTGTTTTATAGCAAGTTTTTTTTTTCCAATAAGAGACCTCAGCAGACACCCACTTCGAGAGCCAGCAGGTGATGCCAGGGGTGGTGGGGGGGTGGGGGGTGAGGAGAGCCGGCTGAAGGCCAGCAGGGGAATTGGTGGAGCTTTGGCAGGTACAGCTGCCCCTGGTGGCCTCCACTGGGATGAGCGACAATAAAAAAAAGAGCATGTTGCAGGCCTGGGTCAGGGGTCGGACAGTTGGCTCTGCAAGGCAGGTCTGTAGTCTCATTACTGTCAGAGAAGAGAGGAAAACATGTTCAGATGGATGCAAAGTCAAACCCTGGCCTTATTTGAGGTTCAGGTTTTTCATAAATTAACTAATTTATATTTTTTTAACTAGTACACACAAACAAGAAAATTTTATTCATAGTCACTTCTATATTGATATGTTATACTTTTAATGTCCCAATATAGATCTTTTTCTTATTTTTTTTTGGTCTGAATCAGCAGCTAAAGCCAGAATTGATTCATAAATTATAGTTAATACTTCAGCAAAGTTAATGAAATCAATGCATTGTGAAAAATGTAAATTATTTTCTCAACCATTTAAGAAAGTTAAACTCATGTATTATATAGATTGATTACAAATAGAGTAAAAATATTCCAATCCTTTATTTTGTGTAATTTTGATTATAATGGTTTCCAAACAATGAAAATCCAAAATTAGTTAGCTCAGAAATTTAAATATGCATAACACCAATTTTGAAAAAAAGCTCTTTTATTATATAAATGCTTTGAGCTATATCTGGCCTACACAATCATGTCCAGAAGACAGTCATTAAAATCCTCCATAAGAAGGATAAGCCACAAAAGATAATTGCCAAAGAAGATGACTATTCACAAGCATATTCATAACATTGAGAGGAAGGAAGAGTGTGAAGGAAAAGGCTCAACCAGGGCCAGCAGAACCACAGACTTTCAAGGATTGTCAAACAAAATCAATTCATGAATTTGGAAGACTTTCACAAGGAGTGCAGACATGAGAGTATCAGAAGCATGCTACCTGGGTGAAGGAACTGTTGCTGAGTTGACTTAGTACCTGGTCACAATGCCAAAGGTACCAAAAGCTGATCCAATGACCATCGTGTTGCTGTGTTTTATTGTGAAGCAAACTGACCTGACCTGAACCCCAGAATCTAAATCTTCTCCAAAGGAATATGTGAGATGCCAAACCCAACAACGCAGATGAACTGAAGTATTCTATCAAAGCAACTTGACCTTCGGTTTCACTTCAGAAAAACCATAAATCGTCATAATTATCAACATTACAGAAAACAAGGGTTTGATATACATCACTCTGTTTAATGAGCACAGAGTGATATAAGGTGTACTATTATATTTCAAAACTTGGGTTACTTTGACATGCCATTAAAAAAATCCCACAAAGTTTCAACGATTTCTCTGACTCACCACTAACGTTCCGGATGTTGCAGTCTCTTGTATCCAGTTTTTTGACAGCGACAGATATTTCGTGCCTTTAGAGGTTTTTGCAGGTCAGCTTTTATATGCCGCTGCAACAGGGGGTTTAACTCAGTTAAAATGTGTGTGTCAACTTGTCACTTGACACACACAGATCCTCTGTAAACTCTCATCTTGCTCCTGCTGCTTTCATGGAGCATATCATGAAGCATACTGTTCTTTGTTCTCTGTTCTTTTTTTATCCTAAATATTGTTCTGATGTCTCAGAGCTATGAGGCCATCATTAGAGCTACAGCCGCAATTAACTGTTTATTTCTCTATAAAACAAAAAGTACTCCAGGAATAGTGGATATGTGCTTTTTCTGTGTTTGTCTGCTTTGTTACCTCAGTTGACCTGGACTATGCTCATCAAATTAGATTATATTTAATTTGAATCAGTCCTACATATTTGATGGATTTTATTTCATATTTCTGTTTATTGAATGTTTGTCTTGTGAAGTGTCTACAGATGTCATTTTTATAATAAGTGCATAAATTAACAAAGTTAAATGTACTGAAGTGTTAACATGTTTTTTTGATGAATCTGATAATTCTGCTTGTGATATCGTTTTGGTGTCGGCAGAAAAAAACGGTCCAAAAATAATTGTTGGCCAAATTTATAAACATAGTAATTAATTTGTACTGACTCAGAAGTGTTTTTCTCCTCTACCAAAAACTGTGTGCATGTCTCACATGACAAATCATACGTCACAGACGGGCAGAAAGAGAGGAGGAAATTATGGGATTTTTGAGAGACTGTTTTTGTAGGTAATCCACTGCATTTCGCTGTTTGTCCAAGTTGTTTTGAGAAATGCACCGACAGTTTTGCAAGTGTCAAGAAGGATTCGAGACATGCACAAATGTGAGTGGCAAAAAACTGTAAATGTTTGGCATCGTTAGTTCCTTTCAGAAACAAACTGTAATTTTGGCAATCAGGGCCATTGCTTAGGCCTGTTTGTGAACTGTTGTGAAAATGAGGAGACTGAGTTGACAACTATATCTAAGCAATCAAGAAGAACTGTAATTGTCATGAAAACTTCAGCCATGTTTTATAAAAGCCAGAGGATAAAAGTAATCATGAAAAACTCTGATGACTTGGTAAGCAGTAACAGTCCTGTTTGGTTTGAAACTATGACCTGGTTTCTGAAAAACTTCTGCAACTCATCTGAATGAAACATTTGCGTTTTCAACTTCTGGATATTTCTAGAAAACAATCCCTGTACACTGTCCCAAACCTGACCTGCCAAGTATTTTGGTTTCAAAACATTTTAATGCAACTCTTGACAAAAAGAAGACTAGCAATGAAGAACAATTATATATATATATTAGGAACCGTTTCTGTGGATTTGCACACCATATCAAATTCGCTATTGCATAACTTGTTTAGCAGGTAGAAGTTTAAGTGCATTTAATGGATTCGTGTTGAATTAGACTAAAAGGGAGAAATGACAAAAGACTCAACAGTGAGAAACACAGGTTTGAGCCTACAGTGTTACAACTATGAAGCACTGCAGGTCATCTGAGCCACAATGTCTGCAAAGATTTGGCACAAAACATTAATAGTCATACACTCTCCAAAGGGCTACTTTAAAATGCCTGACCTGAAAGACCTTCAACCCAAAACGGATGCCAACATCTAGAATCAAAGAACAGATGGTTGGTTTTAGCCATTTTTGAAAACAAATCAGTAAGGATTTAAGTTAGATTTTTCACACTAGTGTTAAGGTTTGTGTGATTAAAACCTTTGTATATTTGCTGTATGTCAACGCTGTGAACTCTGTAGAATTCAGGTGAAACTAAACAGTCAAAGTGGATCGATATTGGAAATGATAGGGCTCTGTTGTAAAGAGTGCACCCTTATGCTGGTCAATTACACCGTATAATCCCCACGGCTTCATGCAGGGTCGAAACCTGACCCCTATCAATCTCCGGAAAGTGCTTTTAAAGCTGTCTAATGTGTTCTAAAGGATGCCTCAGTGTCTGTTTGACAGGCTGTGACATCTCCCAACTCATGAAGACACCATTCATGCCCTCTAGTTTTTGACATGCCAGATCCTTGTACATCAAGTCATCTACATTTTGACCACATTATGGCTAAAGTGCAGAGTCAGTTCTTGAAGCATAATTTGCTGTTTGACTTGTCTTTTTTCTAAATGATTTGTGTATAAGTTGAATTCCCAGCTTTTGTTTGTGTCTGATTGTTGCTTTTCTCAGCCTGTGTGCCCTCTGTCCTCATTTAAAATAGTGTCTCTTTCCCCTAATGTCTCCCTTGGGATGTTTTAGGCTTCATATATTTCCACCTCATTACCTTAGCAGCCCAGAGGCTACAGACTGACTAACTGCTCACTGTGGGGTTGAGAGAGCTTGGCTGCAAAATTGTTCTCCTCTGGGCTCTGGTTTTGCTGTTCTGTGTAAATGTGTTGTGTCGACATTGTACAGGATTAGAAAATGACATCTTGAATGAATGCAGTAATACAACATGACTGTTTCAAATAAGTTGCACAGAGAGCAGAACTTCAGAAAGCCAAAATGATGCTGGCAGATGGTTCTTTTTACCTGCTGCACCTGAAAAAGAAAAACAAAAAAAAAACACTCCCACGAATCCAGAACAGCGACTGACTCATCAAGTCAGCAGTCTTTTCTGGGTAGCACTATAAGAACATGCAGCCATTATTTCCCTACTGTATTTATTTAATTGGTTGTAGGAAAGGACTGTCGAGGGGATTGCAGTGGCAGTTTTCCTCACACTACACAGACCTTTATTAGCCTGTAACCACCAAGAAATTTTAAGTGGTAAAAATCCCAAAGGATAGAAAGAAAAGCTTTACTTTTCATGCTGGAATAAGATTTAGTTCAGAAAAAAGATTTTCCACCCACAAAATGTACGCAATTACAACTTAAAACAATTTTACGTCAATGCAAGCAGATCTTTGATTATAATTTATAGCTTAGAAGAAAAAAAAGATGAAGTAATTAACCTTCCTCTTCACCTTTTTTATTTAGCATCCCTGTCTTTGGTCATTTTAATTAGAAAAATAGGGAGAGGAAGAAGCAGAAAAAACATCTTGCAAAATGTTAAGTAGTGGTGCTGTGGCACACTTAGAATATGCAACAGTAACCTGAGGAAGAGGTAATCTCTAGGGGGAGGGTTGTGTTTGTTTGGTTTGCATCATCTACTGTGGGCGACAGTGACTCAGTGGGAAGATTACTGGTCTTGCTATTGGGAATCAGACGGTTCTGTTCCAACTTCCTCTGACCACATGTAAATGTCCAAGGCACTTAACTCAAAGCTGCCTCAAAATCTGTGTGGACTATGAGTTCAACTGGGATGAAATCGAATGCAGAATACAAGCACTACATGGTCATTTTACATTGTAACATAGAGATTTTAAATGAGTAATAGCTAGACCACAAACACTTATTGAAAAAGCAATAACAAATATTTATGCAAATGCATTTTTATCTGGGATTTGTTGTCACTGAAGGATTGTTAATGTCAAAAAAAAAGATAACAATAAACAAAACATATCCAGCTCATTTAACCTCTCACAGTTGTTTGTCGGGAATCAATAAATAAACTGCAGGAGGGTGTTCATGGAGAGACAGCCATCTTTTTAAAGAAGCTTTCCTTTATCTGATCACTCCTTAATTGTTTAGGACAGGCTCACCGGTGAGCTGCAGTGTGCTGTGCTGTTCTAAATGTTATCAAAAGAAGCCTCAGACGTCACTGAGTTTTGTTTGTCACTCTTCCTGCTGGCTGGCATTGATTGCCTCTATGAATAGCAACACTTTGCTGGATGACAGACATGGAGCAGAAACACAGCATCACAAATACCAGGATATGTGGGCCATTCCGAATGCTGCAAGACGTTTACTTAGGAGTGTATGTGACAGAGACAAAGTGATGCCGTGGCATTATTGATATTCAAAATAAAAGGAAGCTGAAAGATTTTCAGTTGCCATAGTGATTTATGAACTCTAGGTGATGCAGAGAAAACAATGTTCAAAGCTCTGTTCGTCTTACAAAAACAAACAAACAAGGGTTTATTTATTATTTATCATTTCTCACTTGAGCCACAGCACGTGTTAGACATTATAGACACGCATATAAAACAAACCTAAATTATCAGAGTGGTGAAAAATTAAATTCCACATCAAGAAATGTTGCTCATTAAACCTAGCACACATAAACCTAAACTAAGTAGCTTAAAATATCTGATTAAGCACAACAAAAATAAAGTCAAGAAAGAACAGCTCAATCACTGGATGATAGAGCTGAAGCCTGGATAGACAAAGCGATGTTTAACTTTTTCTTTAAAATACAATATATATATATATATTATAATTAAACAGGTGGAATAAAAAAACTTTTACATGAAATAATAATAAAAGTGTTTCTCATACAAATTTGCCCTAACACATTCAACACAGTTCCTGCTGTGAAATCGAAACTAAGCTTCTCACATGTAAGTTGAAATCAGTGGCGCAACAACACATTATTCAGGTGGATGCAAAAACATAAATCGGTGCCCCCTCCCCTCCCCCCTCCCCCCCCCCCCGACCTCCCCTCCCCAATGTCAGGGTGAAGGAGCGACGCTCACTCGCTTTTTTAGCTTGAGTAAGACATTTGAAGCAGGAATCTCTGGTTTGTTACTCATTCATGCCCCCGTTTTCCTCCTAATCCACCGCTTCTCTCTCCCCTTCCCCTCTCTGTCAACACCAAGGCTTGGAGGACTGTGTGTGTGATCTGAATTTTAACACTCACTGTCTGTCTGACAAACTCACTCCTGGGATGTCACCGCCCAGATTTCTGGATTTTTCTCCCAGTGACCCCCATCCAGAGTTCCCACTACCCACTTCATCTGCGATATAGTAATTCAGTCAAGTTAATATTTAAAAACCATTTTAGCTAATCCTGTAGATAAATTTTACAACATAAATGTGAAAATAAATCAGATTACACCATTGTTTTAGTGCCACACATATGCTCGCTGTAGTTATGTAATGAGCCATGTGGCACATTTGGTGCATATCAGCCTCATCAGAAGAGTTTCACTGCAGACGGGTCCACCTCCCCCCTCCCCACGCTGTCATGGGAACAAAGCCAAGTCTCAATCGCTTTGGAAATGTGTGCTCATAAAATGGGCTGACCAGTTTGTACTGTACTTTTTCTTCATCCACAGGTAACACTTTTGGTTTAGGAGGTATTAAAAGAATAAAGAGCAGGACTGCTGTATAGTTAGTGAAGACAATTCAGCTGCTATTGAGTCCTAGATAAGAGCAGAGAATGAGTCTAAATAAATTTAACTCCAGTAATAGTGGCAGATTAAGGTTTACCAAAAAGGTAAAGTCAACATTTTGAGCTGTTACTCCCAGAATGTTTAACCAAGTATTTTAATCACAGATTCTAGCAGGTCATTTTAGTCTTTTTGTGGCTGATGTTGTAATATTTCCTAATGTATTTGAGAGGCAAATTTCTTCAAGGCTAAGAGTTTCTCCATGAATGTGACACAATAACAAGACAAAGAGACAACAACATTGTAGGTTATTATAAAGCCAATACTTGCTTTCTGTATTGAGTAGCTTAAAATATCTGATTAAGGCAGTAAAGAATGTATTTATCTATCTGAAAAGGAACTACGTGTTAGGTGGTTGGTTTTCTTTGTATAAGGAATGTGTGTGAAAAGTAACACAAGCTCCATGGCAACCAAAAGCACTTTGATTTAGAGGTGTTGAAGGATGCACAAATAGTTTTTCCACCAAAGCAGGTTTATATTCAAGGCTGGTTTAAAAAATAACCAAATAAAAACAGAAACTAACTTGGTAGTTTCAAATAGCTTTTACATTTTAATTCCGGTGTTTCAGGAGCCAGCCCCACCTCAGAGAGCAAATAGATGCTTGGTTGTTGGTGGTGTCCTCAGCTCCTGATGAAAGTGGCATTTTTCTTTATATTCTGAGTCAGACTTTGTGCTAAGAAAATATCAGTTTGTAAGTTTCAGAGCTGGAACCAAACAAGCACTTGAATCAGTTTAGTATTGAAATTTGGGCGGAAGAAAATCTCATTAGGCAGATTCAGTGCAGAGCCAGAACCAGCCATGGTTGCACAGACTCACTGTAATAGGCAAACTCTCATCAAACAATGGCATGTCAGTCACCAAGACAGATCCTTCCAGGTACCTCTTCGATTATGAGGTCATCAGAGTCCGCTGTGAAAAGACCATCAGCATGAATTGGAGCCAACAGATGAGAACCTAGTTGAGGCTGACAGTAGAAACCAAACTACAAGGGATTCTTCTGCTGGTTCCCTCCACCAGGGTGGTCAGAATCATTGTTCTCCCAACAGGCCTATGACCGACCCTGGCAGGAAAATCACCCATCCAATCAGTTACATCAACAAGCCCAACAAGCAGTAAAGCTAGATCACCTTTGTCTGAACATCAAGGACATGCTGCCGTTCTATAATGCACCATTTTTGCAGTTTGAAGTCTTAATGTTTTGCTTTGCTTCCTTCTGGTACTGAAGGACCTAATTATCAGCTGGGTCTTCCAGCTGCGCCGTGTCCATATTAACATCCATTTTAACCAAATCCAGTCATGGCTGCCATGATGTGAGTGATAATAAGATCTAAAACTTAAAACACTTACATTTATAATTTCTGAATACATGTTCAGGCTTAGTGAAGAAATTAACTCCCTGGAGCTGGTGCCAATCTTCATGCCTCATCAGATTAATGAAGATCAGCAGACAGAGGAAAATGAGAGGATGACTGACAGTTCAAGATTTCCCGAGGGTTTCATGCTGGTGTTTGCCAGGAAACAGTGGATAGCTTTGCAAAATGGATCTAAATGTTTGCATCTCATACAAATTTACTGTATCAAGCAAGCAATATAATATAAAAATGTTTAAAGGATATGTAAAGTATATTATCATGATTGGTGACAACATCTTAGTTGACATTGAAAAGCCTTTTAACACAAATTAACCATTAAAAAGAAACATCAGGCTATTTTTCAAAATTTGGACCAAAACCATGACTGTAATTCATTAAATGGTGTTCAGCTCTCACAGTTTGCTCCTACCCACTTTTTATTCCTCGAACAGCAAAAATGTAGGTCTTCGCTTTCGAAAGTCCAATAAAAAAAATATTCTTCTCATATTAATCTAGCCTTTTCAGCTTTACCTGAAACAACATCCAAATTACTTTAGATATAATCCAAACATTTTTGCATTCCTGGTAATATTTATGCATAGTTATAACAGTGTCAAATGTTTTGCATTGTATTCTTGCGGGGAGACAAACTCTGCACAGTCCTGAAGGTGTAAATGTGGAGCTGTTGAAAGGAAACATTAAATCACCTCACTGAGCTGAGTCTCAATGGATTTCTTGTTTCTGCTGCTGCTACAGTTTCCCCTGGAAGATAACATACAGTAACAAAAGCTGTGGAGAAGCAGCAGCAGTCAAATATTCAACAGCTCCATATATACAGCTCTGGAAAAAAAATTAAGAGACCACATAAAATGATCAGTTTCTCTCATTTTCCTTCTTAAGGGTGTGTTTAAGTAAAATGAACATTTTGTTCTACTGACAACTTGTCTCTGAAATTCCAAGCAAAAGTTTAATATTTAATTGCAGAAAATGAGAAATGGTCAAATAATGAAACCATGAGGTTTTCAATGGGGTTCAGTGCTGTGGGCTCTTAATTTTTTCCAGAGCTAAAAATTATAATTTTTTTTTTAAAAATCCCCAAGACTAAATAAACAATTAAAAGAAATGGATTGCTCCAAGCCAATTATGACTGCATATGTTATTGACCAATCTGGTTCACTGACAGGTCATATTTTATAACCTCTTCCATTGATTGTTTAATTGCATGCCGAACATAAACTGCCTTCTCCTGGCTAGACGACATGCTCATACGTTCTCATTTAATAATTATACTCATCCTGGCTCTAAAGCTTCCAGTTATATAGTAATTATATATCTATGCTGGATAACACTTTCATTGTTACTCTTATTATTATGTAGCTTCACAGAGTTATGAAAGAGAGTTTCTTCCAGTTTATATTTTGGTTTGTTTCACATCCTAGCAATGGTGTGTGTCATAAATCCTGTGTTTAGGCAAGGAAGATGAAAGGCAGAAATTCTGCTAAGCTTATGGTTAACTGAAATGTCAGCCAATCAAAGTACTTCATTTGACATTTCCACCAGTCACCTCAGTAGTCTGAATACAAGACGATGGTGTCTGCTTTCGGAGGAAGCCTCTGTTGACATCAGGAGAAAAGGTCGGATTTGGAACAATTTCCTGCACCTGCACATGAAGACATCTTTCAACCACACAGAAATAAATTTTCTGAGACTCATTAATGCATTTTTTACAAAACCTTCCTTCCGCTTTTCTTGAATTAGTTTGTACTTTTTCAGCTTTTGGATGTTCAATTGTAATGCCTCCTAACAATAACGGTAATAAATCTTTGCAAACTGAGTTCCAGGGAAGAAGGATTGAATAAGTCTCATGTTGAAAATAGACTCAGTCTTTTCTTCTGATTCTATTATTCCAATGAGATTACAGCAGAGACTAAATCAATACAAAACAGCTTGAGCAACTAAGCAAACTGATGGTATGTGGTCTATTATGAGCTGCTTGCCATTTTGCGGAAAAAGACTGCTGGAAAATGTAAAAGTTTCTGTAGACTTTCTGCTGTGAGTGAGAGCATTAAGATACACAAAGAAGAAATAGTCTGTCACAAACAGTTGGACTGTGTTGTCATGGAGTTGCCAGAGCAACATAGTTTGATAGGAATCCTGTTGTGAGTTTCCACAAATGTGTTAAATGTGTTGACCTTAAGTATGACAGTAAATAGGTCTTTGCTGGATTTTTCATTGCCTTTATTTATTTTTTTTAGTATTGAAAGTTGTTCACATCTGGCAGTATAGTAGCAAATTGTTTGTGCCAATTCATCAGTCACTCTGTAAAGATGGTTACATAAAGCTTTTTATCTACTGGTGTTAATGAGAAAGAGATATTAACCCGAGGCAGGCAGACTGAGCAGGAAATTAACCTGTAAGTTCAAAGCTCACTTATACACAGCCACAATGAACAGGGATCCCCTACAAAACACTTTATGCATATATACATTCAGCCCTTACTCTGTGCTCACGTAAACACAAGGCTTATTCTCAGGTGTACCATCAGTATGCTGAGTGTTTGGTAAAGTGTGCTCATTTCAGCCCATTACAGTAGAAAATGAGACTCAGCCCTCAACCATCATCCCTATAATTGGTTAAACATCAGCTTCATATATTGCTCCCCACCTGTTGCAAATTTACCAATAAAAATATCCAGATCAGAATGTATTTAAAATGGCGGTCTCTGAGAGAAGCGGTTTCTGAATTTGAATATTTGTTATTATGTTTAAGAAACATATTCCATGATGTTTTTTTAGGAGTGAAAATCCTTAGGATTTTGACTTTTAGTAAATTAGGAACTTTTGTAACCTCTTGATCTGTTTAAGAACAAAGTCTGCCTTTTCTTGTCAGTAACTTTGTTATGCAGTACAGAAATAAAACTTAGTAATCTTCAAGGGTGTGTGTTTGGGGGTTGGGCGGTTCTCCTTATGTCTCAGTGAAACTTACTCAGAGACAGCCTATCAGATTTCTTTCCAGTTATCATGAGACATACCTGGAAGCAGTCGCTGTGTGTGGGTGCAGCAAACTCCTGTTTGGCCCTGAGGATATTATGAATATGCATCCTTCTTGGCCGCTGCTTTGTTTTCCTTTCTCTTCTTTAATATCAGTCAGGCTGATACAAGGTCTTTAATCTGACATTTACATATCTGTCCTGCATTTGAAGCTGGAAAAATAAGTCCGACCTTCTGACCCTGAACAGGAGCATCATGACAAAGTAGAAACTGTGAAGTTAAATTTTCTCACCAGTTTTATATCTACTAATAAATTGCTATGTCTTTCTTTTGTGAATCATTTTTATCCCAGAAAGCCCAAATCAACCAATCAAACCACTTCTTTTCTGTGCGCTTTGGATTTCACTTTTTCACTCCTGCATGAAATAATTTCCCTCCTAGGATTCATCCAAAAGCCAATTTCAGTCGTTCATGTTCTCCTTTAGAGCAAAGTTTTCTCTGCTTGGCAACAAACTGACAAATACCCAACTGCTTTTCAGTTGATTTATTGTTCATACCTTTTTGCCCACCTCAATACCCAACTGGCAACAAACGTCTTTCAACCAAGTAACTACATCCAGTTCAAATTTGACTCAGTGTGTCTAATTTACAGTCCTGCTTAGTTGCAATCTAAAATGGTCAGACTCATCTAAAATTTTAATTTAGATAATTTAATTTCAGCATAATGCATGTCTTCAGTGAGATATTGTAAAATAGAAAGGAGAAGCTCGCAGTTAATGTTTATTAAGCCAAACCACCACTTTAGTGCAGCCACACACTTATCCTCCTACTTGAAGGGCCTCTTCTCACGCATTGTGAAAGGAGAAGAGGAATCTGTAGAGTTCTCACCCTTCCTCTGCCCGGAATTGATTTTTCGTAGCATTCCAAAAGGAGCGGAGGATAATGAGATCATAGCATGCATTTTTCATGGACAGGATGAAAGCGCAACAGACGCGGCTCAGAATCTACATTTCAAATAAACCGAGGGCCACGTCCTTCCCAACAGAACCTTTGGCTCTGAAAATGAACTCATCACTCACGGTTCTGCTGCTCGAGAGCGGACAGTAATCTTAATGAATGGCAAATCTGTAAAGAAAGCATGAAAGTTTCTACTCTAAGGCTTCCGCTTTTGGGAATTTGTCCAAAGTGGGAATTCAGCCTGAGAATTTTTTTTAATCTATGTATAAACCATTCAGTTTACCGTGGGAAATGGCTAAAATTATTACCCCAAAACCTTAAGGAAAACAAGCGCTGAAATTTCATACATCAACAATCACTCAGTGTAGTTTTTAGAGTTAGTATGTACATCTGAGCCATGCTACATGTAAAGTTGATCCAACAGAAGGACCTAACTGCTATCTGCCATCTGCAGGGAGCCTGAAAATAGACTTGCAGCCATTTCCCCTGGCTGTGTGACAGTGAAAGAGGAGACTGCACAATACCAGTGATTACACACTGATAAAGGCAGTAATTTCATTGCAGTAGGCAGGAGCTGATGGGGGTTTTGTCAGGCAAAGACTCGAGTGTTTCACAACCACCACCTTTCTTTGTGTAACGGCATGTTTCTACTCAGAGAGACATGCTGTGTTCTGCACCCATTTCCAGGTAGAAACCTTAACAATTATTGATTCATTTAGACATGAATTTGAAAGATTTAGAGCCCAGATTATTTGGTGAGGTTCTCCAAGAAAGACCACAACTTTCTCTGTTATTTGTTACACAGAAAGTAATTATGATGGGAAATGAGGCAAGTCAGTTTGGTGATAGGAATAATATCAGTGTCTTGTTTGCAAAAGCAAAGAGGTCAAGCAAGTTTAATAAATATTAATTGATTCAATAAAGTACAGCAAAAGGTGCCTTCAGGTGCCAAACGGTAACTCATTTGTCAATGAATGACAGATTTTTCTTGACAGTTGTGCCAGTTCTTGCTTGAATGGTGTCCAGAACAAGTTCCAACTTATGCAAGCCAACAATTTATTTAAGATATTTTTACAGATAAAAAAAAATCTTATTTTGATTAAACCCCTTTTTCAAGATAGACCTTTCCAAAACCTTTAGAGAACATAAAGAACACGATCTCTCTGGAAGACCTGGAGAACTTGTGTAAAGATGTATGATGAAGGATCTCTCTCCCTATATAATGCAACACTGTAAAATATTACAGACGAATATTAAGTAGGATCCAATTGAAATAAAGATCCAACAAAAGATGTATTTTTTATGCCGTCTGACAGTGTTGATCAGGGTGTGAAAGATGTTACATTTAATGAAGGAAACATGTAGTTAAGTCAAAAGTGAAGTGAAGGAAAAAATGAACAATCTAGCTGTTCTAAGGTGATTTGAACTTTTTGTTTGGGACCTTAAAGGACATCTCTTGTGTTTAATGAAGTGTGATAACACTCCAAACTGGTTCCTTTTGCATATTTCAGCAACAGCGGCACTTGACACCCTGGGAACAAGAACAGGTTGGCCACGTTGTGAAAAAAAGCACGAAAAGCAATCTTCCCCAGGAGGCGGAGGCATGATTCCGTCCAACGCTCCCAGATCCCAGGCTGTTTAGCCATCCGCTGAGCATTGGAGCAAACTTGATCCTCTAAAACCCACACAGAGTACGCACGGTCAGTGTCTCTGAAGCAGACACCACAGGACACCCACAAAGGCCAAGTGTCCATGCCCAGTGAGAGCTGTGTTGGAGGCAGAAAGTGGCCAACACAATATTAATGAAGTTATTATGTTATGGCTGAACATGCACAAATGTTCAGCTATTTGTGTATTTCAACACATTGCAACGATATATTTCCTATCTAAGATCTAAAGCATTTGAATAAAAAAGGACACAGCACAGCTTGGTAGGTTTGAATAATCTCTGGGGCTTCTCATTTCCTTTAACCATTTATATTTTTAGGAGTGTGCTCTGGAACTTCTCATGCAGTTTATCCTGACTGAGTGACAGTTGACACATTTGGCATGCAGCGCTACGAGGCTTCAACCGTGACATGGGTGAAAAAAAGCACAATTTTATTTGCAAGAGGCTTGTGACTGTCATTTAAAAAGAGTTCATGACCCCATCCTCTGAGAATAACTAAATTACTTTCCTCAAGGAAGAAAAAGCTGACACAAACACAATGCATGCAGTCACAGAGAAACTCACTCTCCTGATCGTCATTTCTTATCCGGGGCTGTCGAGCCTCTGCTGGTGAGCCTGAATGCTGGAGCCTGAATGCTGAAAATGCTGGATGTTTTATTTATCGTGGTGGAAATGATGCTTATGCTGTGAGCACTGCTAATGTCTCTGTATAAAAACCTACTTTTTCTTCACAGTGATTGCTATTTGCCCTCAAGCTTCTTCTCTCAGGTCGGATCATGTCTGAGTGGCATGTCGAGCAGATGTTCTGTACATAATGTAGATGCACCAGTTAGCACTGCTTTGTTCTGTCTGAATACATGAAAGAGCTCCCAGTAACTACTGTCACAATAGATGTGGGACTTGACAACAAAATTCTCTCATGTTTTTTTTTTCTTCTACACTTATTGTTTGCCTCGTGCCTCCTGTTATGTCCATTACCTTTTTTCTGATTGTTGAATGACATTCTGTGCAGAATGGTTATAATTCAGAGACACAGGCCATGACACAACATGTCACTTTGATTTCAAACTGAGCTAAGGCCATGTAAATTTAAAGCCTGTGTTCTGAGCCCTTCGGAGGTGGACCTGCTGGTGTTCTTTGGGTCATTACCACCTAGGTGAACTTAAGAGGAAGGTCACAAACTGATGGTTGGACATCTTTTGATTTTCTGGTTGAGAGAAGAATTCATTGTTCCATCACTTACAGCATCTCATCAATGTTAAACAGCAATGAAGCCACAAACCATTACACCACCAATGCTTGACTGCCATTATGTTATTTTTCTGACACAGAGTGTTAGGTTTATACCAGATGTAATGGGACAATCACCTTCTAAAAATTCAACTTTTGTGCCGTCAGTCCAGAGAATATTTCCCCAAAGGTCCTGTAAGGTCATCAAGGTGTTTGTGGTATGTGTTAGACAGGACTCTGTTTTACTTTTGGTCAGCAGTGGTTTTCATTGTTGCTACAAATGCCATTTCTGCCCAGCCTCTCTTTATTGCAGAATCATGAACCCTGACCTTGATTGCAGCCCTTTAGTTGTTGTGTGTTCATATGTGACCTCCTAGATGAGTTGTTGAAGTATTTTTGACAAAGCAAGCCACTTCAGTCCTGTAGGTGAAGCAACTGCATACCAATCACCTCCAAACTAGTTTTGGGACAGATAAGCAGGGCAAACAATAAGAGTCTGGAATGATCTTGCCAAAACCCTATCTTCAATCCTTTTGAAAACATGGTTAATGTTGCAGTTTTATTGTAAGAATTCACAAATGCTTGATTACATCATTTAACATTAATTACTCATAGTCTTTGAATTACTCACTTTGCTTGTTTTACATGCCCCGAGCCTTGTTCACACTCACTAAGTTTACTGTCTGTGGTCAGTCACCCCATTGTCCCTCTGAACTTTTACTGTCACTTTGTGATCTACTTAGAAGCCTGTTACCCAGCACGAATACCGTGGTTTGACTTTGAGGAGCGCTGATTTGGAAGAAGGTGAAGGGCAGTGAGCCCACGAGGAGGACAGTCAGTTTGTTTTTTTTTTTTTTTTACAGCTGAGGCAGTATTGTTGCATGGGTTTTCTGTACAAACCTCCGTGTGTCTATGACAAGTTGTAGCAAGGCCACAAGCTCGAGTCTCCATGGCAATGGCAAAGCAACGCACAAGAGCGAGGAGTGTTGTGAGGACCCATGTGGAGATCTCCATTGATCTAGACGAGACATTAGCTGGAGAGGATGATTCACTCACTCGGCTGAGAAAACAAGAACACAGAGAAGTGAGAACATGAGGACATATGAGGCACAAGCTTTTTAAAGAGAAACTCTGAAATCACTCTGACCAGCAAACCCAACACGAAATTGGAGAATTTTCTCTTCAGACTGAAAAGCCATTTAGTAATCACATTTATCTTTTGTGTATGTAAAATTATAGGTACATGAACATAGAGCTTATGTGGTTATCTCTAATTAGATATAAAGGAAAAAGATTCATAACAGCTGTACAACAACTAGCACATTTTTTGTACATCTTTTCAAGATGCTTTTTTGTGGCTTCTCATTCGCTAAGCAAGTATCACTAAATAATATGACAGCACCAACATCAACACAAAGTTGCTTGCACACTGAAATGATCTTGTTCTCTATTTTGTCATACATGTTGTCATATTTTAAAAATCTGTTAAATGAGGATATAAAAAGGATATAGCCGATAACAGATACTTTCCTACTCAAAAGTCAATAGGAATTTTTCAATTTTTATTGGGTTATCACTGCCACAATTGAGTGGTATTTGCATAAATTCATCTGCTAACAGCTACTGGTTAGCTCAGCTGCAGTTCAGTTCTTAAGTCATGTTGTGGCCCTTTTTTACTGTTAGATAAGTGTAACAATTAGAAAAGTTATTACTTTGTTTTGGACTTTATCAGTGGCTTCAAATGTAAAAAAAAAAATGCTTTTAGATTGTTTTCATAAAACACAAAAAAATAAACCAGATTTAAAGAAAATATCAGGAATGACTTAGCCAACATCACTGATGTTTATGTTCAGACAAAAAATGGGAACTGTGTTTAAAAGTGACTCGCAACTGTAATTTCTAAATGTCAGTCTGACCTTTGATGAGTCACATACTTTTGTCTGTCAAGAGGATGCAAATATTTCAGAAATTATTTTGCGTTGTCTCACACTTTCTCCAGCGTCTCTGCAGCTTTTGTCTCAAAGAGAGAGAAGCTGCATGTTGTGCATGTTATTTTCAATTACTGATTGCTACAGCATGTTTTAATGAAAAAACGTGATATATTTATATTCCCTGTGGAAATCTGTGGCAGGTTTTATTGCCCTGACAGGATGTATGTCCAGATGCACTATGATTCAGTGTTATACACCGTGTAATCAGCAGTGTAGGATGAAGGATTTGCATATTAGTCACATTAGTTGCTTATTGGAGCTACAGTATTAACACCCTCTAATGTGTCTGTGGTCTCCTCCTTGTGGTGCAGTAAGGACTGATGAGAATGAGCCTGGGTAAATAGCTAGATAACTTGTGACTCAATGTGCACAGCTGTCATTTTGTCAAGGATCACAACATGGACTGTTATGGCTGGTCTATAGTAAAGGCAAAGAAAGTTGGTCCTACTGTTCTTTTTTATTTAAAAATTCAAGACATCACATTGGTAAAAAATTAATTTCAGAGAGTCTTGCATAGTAATTAAAGGAATAAAAGTGCAGAATGCTTTAAGTGGTACTCTGGCAGAGAAGTCCTAGCTGTTGTCCTTGGGACATATTTAAAAAATGCAGTAAATGACATGTTACATCTGAATGCTGAAGCAAATTGAGTCTTATTGAAATATTTATAAATGTTCTTCAGCTTTCTGTGTGTTTGTTGAGAATCCCAGATCATCCAACCTGCACAGGTCCATTACAGCAACGTCATGAGCCCCTGCAGTACTCTCAGATTTGATCTGGTTGGCTAACCACCATCACTGCAGCTTTGATGAAGAGCATGAAACTTAAAGAAAAGCTCAGAATTGGTTGTACACTTGGGTGGACACTAAGGTTAGTCTCAGATGGCCATATTTTGCTCCTTTTTTCACTTAATACCCCCCTCTACTTTTAAAAGGCAAGCAGACACCTGCTGACCATGTTAAATATTTCAACCACATAGGGGTGTAGTGATACAATAATTTTACGATACGATACGATATACGATGTTCTGGTCACGATACAATATGTATCACGATATTTGTTGAGCAATACGATTCGATACGATTCTTGCGATTTTTGCGATTTTCTGAAAGATTTTAAAAGGACAGAGTGATTTTAGTGACATTTTGTGTTCCATATAGGCTTGAATTTAGTTAACTAAAAACTGATTAAAAGCACCAACTACAAAATACCTACCTCTGATTGGACAGTCTAACGGTCTGCAGCTGGACAAAATGAATAAAAGATGCAGTGAGAGAATTACTTTCTGTCATTTAATTCATATGGATTTGACATAAAACTCAAAAGTTTAAACGGTAATCCAGGAGCAGAGTGGAGATATCAGCCTTTGTAGACTCTCAATATGCAAATGATGCACTTATGTTTTATTCTTTTGGACACTTTGGCTGCATTTTGGAGTAAAAATGCAGCCACAAATGCAGTCTTTACGACTATGGGGAAAAAGGCTTTTCTACCTTGGCTCCCGGAGTTAGCCGTGGCTGTAAGTTGTTTACTACTAACTGCTAAAGTAGTGGCTCCGCATCAACCCGCTACGCAGCGCCGCTTGGATCTCTGAGTATCTCCTCTCAGACACCAGGATCTCATCGTTCTCTGTCTCTGAGACTCTTTGTCTGATGCTGATAATAATGATCGATCAGCCATTGTTGTCATGGAAATCCTCACTGCGCCGCGGATTCCGGCGCAGTGAGGTTTTTCCTCTTCCTGCTCCAAACACAGCGCTGCTGCTGCTGCGCGCCGCTTCGGATGTTATCAACCCATGTTTATTCTTCAGGTAATCCTTAATATACAGAACAGAAACCGCTAAGCTAAAACCTAATGACGAAGTGAAGCTACCAGTAATTTTGGCGCAAATGGCTTTCCATACTTCGTTTCACAGCAACAAAATACAACCCATCGTTATTTATTGAAGATTTTACATTTCCAAAAACACAGCAATCTAATGTTTCGTTTCGTTTTGTACGTTTGGAAGCTCATTCCCTCTCACATAATCGGAAAAGCCGGGGAATGGCGACACTTTTGACATTTCTCTGACATTCGGAAAAATATGGTTTACTAATTTTAGCATAACTCCGGTTTTACTTGGCCTATTAACACAATTTAAAAACTGGTGTGTAGTTTATAATGTGCACTTTAAGCTCAAGTTGAAAGTGAGACTGAGGGAGGCGGAGTCTTGCTGCTACGCCGTAACAAACTAGATGTTAATAAGAGCTATAAGGCTATGGACCCCTAAATCGATACTCGCGGATGAAAAATCGATACTTTCCGAGCGCGGAAAATATCGATATATATATATGTATATATATATCGCTGAATCGATTTTTTTAAAATAGCCCTACAACCACATAAAGTTTGTGATTTTCAGGGAGAAAATAAATATTGTTTCATGTGTTCTAACATCGTCGGAGCCAGTTTTCCATTGATTGGATTCCAAAGTGGATCTTTAGGATCAACTCAGGGTTTTTCTTTTTTGCACATGTAATGCATCACTACTTTTTTTCTCTTGCTTCATAATGAACATTTCCATCTCTTTTTTCTTATTCATTCATAATTCTGTTTGAAAAGGACATCTAAGATGATATTCAATACAAGATGCAGTGACTGACCAATCAAAAAACATCATGCGTTGATGTTAAACTGTTGTATTGCTAAATTATAAATTTAAATATGAGTTTGTAGGATTGGACACAATCTTTGCTTGGAGAGCAACATCAGAATGTTAGACAAATTCAACTTAAACACTTTGGCTGGAAACAGTTGGGAAATACTCATAGTTACAGATGTTTGACTGTGGGACCATAGTGGTGTCTGTGTTGTTGGGAGGGGCTGTCAGTGGCCACAATGCTGGAACAAGACAGTAACAAAAAACCTGTAATAATTAATCTTGAGAAAACATTCAAATACAATAAATAGCTTAACTAATTGAAAGAGACAATCTCATCCTGTTTTGTAAAATTGTCAGGAAAGTGAAAACGATGCATTTCTTTGGCACTTTTGCTACAATTCTGTTGCATTTTAACTATTTTTATGAATTATTTTTATTGCTCAGTCCAAAACTGTTGTTTGTGTGTCCTGTTAATTATTAGAATTTGTTTTTGCTCAGCATAACAGTCCTTCTTCTCTTTGAGATTATCCATTCTTTAAATAACAAAAAATTATGTTATTAACTTATTTTACAACTGGTTTTCTTGTTCTTTTCCTGGTGTTTTGCCTCTCTTCACCCTCCTGTGGTTATGGATCAGTGTATTTGCACCTTGTCAATAGCTTTAACAACCGTTCTGATTGATCAAAATTTAAATAGCTTAGTTGCTTAGATCCTACTTTGGTCAAAATTATACATGTCTGATTTTTTTTTTAAGTCAGATTGGTGTTCCTCTCTTCTTTATATTTTCATGGATGATGCAAACGGAAGGAGTTTTTCCATTTATTAATGCTTCTGTGTGGGTGTTTATGGCTCCTATTGTTCGGTTTCTTACTCTTTTTTTCCTATCTGTTGGCCAGCTAACACTCTTCCTCCTTAACATGGACGCACACGCAGACACATCGTAACACCCACTACCTCGTTTTTTCTTTTCTTTTGTTTTTTTTACCAGCGCAGCATCCCCAATCACCCCAAGCCTCAAGCAGCACTCTACATCCCCTTGCACTCAAACGGGCCAGTTGCCATGGCAACCCCATACAGCCGCATATTATTCCTCTTTCAGACATCAAACATGGATAAATTAGCGATGATGTCACTGCGTCAAAAAGCTGAGATCCTGATCACGATGGCATCAAAAGCAGTCTGTCGCAGCTGTGTGTTTGTCTTTGTTTGCATGTTTGGGAAAATAAAAAATAAAAAGTGAAGATTTGTTCTTTTTCTCTGCAGCTCAGGATGGGAGATAAAGGCAGACCTGAGGTGCTTGAGTCACCACTCCACGCTGTGTGGGAGGACTGAATGGCTGTAGGATGGGGATTAAAAGTAGAATTAAATTCACAGCTTTCACTGTGGATGAAAATGAAAAAAAAAAAGAAAATAAAAAAAATAGATGTTGGTTTTTCTTTTGGTACCAGCACAGATGAACTGAAAGTGGAAAAGTTAGGTACAGCGCAAACTATCTCAAAGCAAAGGTGGTACACATGAAATGCAGAATAACACACCTTCCACTGCTGACAAGAAGTCTCTTCCTTTCAGACCTATAAAAGGAGCTATGAGGTTACAAAGGCTTCATCACGTCAGTGCTGAGTACTGCTTTCAAATGAATTTCACTTCAATGTTGGAATTGGATTCATAAAACTTGATCTGCTGGTTTTTCACCTGTTTTCTTTTTTGTTAGTTCTTTTTCATCCTCCTGCAGAAAAAGCAGAGTTCAACAACAGTTAAAGCAAATAAGGAAGATGTCGGAAGTTATTTCAAGTTCTGCATCTGCAGGCTTTCTCCTGTTTGTTCACTTGCAGAAACAAACCCATGACTAAACACTGACTGGGTGGTCAAAGTAAATATCGACGAGTATCTTGCCAAATGTTCGTCCTCCACTAAAAATAGTTGAAATTCTCAGAGGCTATGACAAATCTGAACTTCATACCTTATTTGAAACATGTAGCAAATATATTAGAACTATTTTTTTCAGCTGTAAAATTCTCCACCATGAAATCTCCTAAATGCATGAGGTCCACACATTTCTATCCTCAAAGATGTGAGAAAATTAATTCATCATTCAGCAAAGAAGCAAAATGTCATGTTAAAAAATTTTTTAAAAATCTATTTTTAATGTGTATTTGGCATAGTAAAAACAATAGTGTCTTGAGATCATCCAGAGTTGTTTGCTCTCTTCTCTTACAGCTCATCCAGGATTTAGGTCTGGGGATGAATTTGCCATAGGAGAAGATTCATTCATCTTATAAATTATTTCTATATCAATTTGGTCAATTAATGGATTTATAGCTTGTCGATCACAGTAATCGCCCATTTTCAGTTTACTGTCAAAAGTCAGCAGACTTTAAGTAAATGTTCCTAAGGCCAAACAAGCCCACACCATTACAGAACCTCTACTCTACTTCAAAGTGAGTATGGGATGTTCTGCAACTTTTTGCCACACTTTTTTCTTCCACTCGACTTTCTATTAATATGAATGAACACTGCTCTCTGTAAACAGCCAGTGTGTAGTGGATGTGGGAACTGTTGGACAGTGGGCATCACAATTCTGGATGAAAACTCACATTGAAATTCGTCTTTCTGATTTCCAGATAAACGGTAAATCACTAAATTGAAATTTAAAACTTTACATATCAATCATCAAAGCTGACATCTATCCTTCTGCAGTGAATCATGAGCTTGATTCTGAATTGTCCCACAGACTATAATGAACTTTTCCACTATATTTGAGTTTATTGAGCTGGATCTGGCCGCGTTGCATTCAGATAATGCAGCTGCCCTCTAACACATCAGGCTTTGAATTTCCCCATCTGGGGATTAAATAATTATGATGGCTGTCCATGGTCCCGGCGTCTGTTGTTTGGACTGCATGGTCCTAAATGGTCACCCCAGGATCACACGCGCACACACTGACCGTTTGCTCCACTTTTGTCGCGCATCCATATGGTCTTTTTATGTCCAATCGGATGACAGTAAATGGCTGAACCCGCTCCGTTTGAGTCATCTCCCAGAATTGCTCTGTGTTTCATTTTGCCCGCACGTATGAGAGTGTCTGTGTGTGAGTTAGGACGAAGGGAGGGCGTGAGAGGGAAGCTGGGAGAAGAAGACGCGGAGCTTAGTTGAAATGCGCAGCGCATTCTTTGCGTGGAGGGCGCAGCGATCGGCGGGGCAGCGGCATCGCTCCAAATAATCACAGATCTGCTTCTGCTTTTTAAAATCTGTGCCGCAGAAACAGACAAAATAATATATATATATTGTTGCATTGTTGCTCGACCTGCAACGAATATTATTATAATATATATATATATTTTATTTCCCTCCGTAAGTTGTGTCGCCCTGAAGCACCGAGGAATCCTTCTCAGTCTCAGCCCGGAGAGGGTGGATTCGTCACCAGCGCGCAGGAGTCGCCCTGGGAAGATGTGGAGAAAATGGTAAGCCGTATCAGAAAATGATGAATTAGAGCTACATCACATAGAGCTGATCACGGCGGTTCTGCGGGGTACGAGCTGGTGCACGTAAGGGATTGATGGAAATGGGTCTGCTGGGATCTTGCGGCATGTGTCGGTTCATGCAGCTCAGGAGGTTTCCCATCAGTGGCTGGATGCTGAGCGCAGTTTGCGCGGTAGAGCTTTGTACACGGGCTCATAAAGCAATTATGGAGGTCCAGTTGGGTCAAGTTGGTTAGCCAATGCAACCAATAATAGCAGGATTGGAATGAAGACTCCATCAACATTTTTGTACAGTTTTTATCCGTTTTATGCAGATCGAGATTACTGCAGGAATCATCTTATAAATGATATTCACACATACATATCTGGTTACATTAATTGTATGAAACAAAGCTCTTTGCATATAGAGGTTGTGTGTGACCTTGGGATGCTTTCATTGAAATCCAGTTGCAGCTTTTTCTCTTTTCTATGGATAACATGGGCGGATATACATAAAATATCCTCCCTCTGAGCTGCTTCCATCTGTCTGCTTTCTTTCAGTGCCTTAACGCCTCTGACTGTTTGGTTAAAATGACAAAGAGTGTGGGTGTATTCCAGTTTGTAATAGCCCACATCCGTCTGGTTTGGTTACACAGTTAAAAAAAAATTAAACATTGCTGAGCTATTTGTTTACATTACTGAGTGTTCAGCTGGAGCCTCATTCATAAAGAGTGATGAATGAGTCCCATGTCCACCCTGCATCCTTGTTCGGTGCCAAACAGGTGCTACATGTTCACCTATGTCCAAAATACGAACACGCAACACGACAAGCAGCAGGGAATCATTTGTGAAAAATGTCGAACAGATGACTTGTTTATCCCAAAAGCCAGCACAGCGTGTGCAGTTCCTCTTTGTTTAAATATGCTGTTCACATCTGGATCCAGAAACCACAGAGTCTTGTTTAGATATATTTATTTATTTTTTTTTTCAAATTATGGCAGAAAGATCATCCGAATGCATAACTTGGACACTGATGTTAAAATATTTGGAGAATAAGGACACAGCTGCAAATGAAAAAAGGCTGACATTATTTAAATCATCCAATTAGCCCGGTGTTGGCCGGCTTTCAGTGCAAAAGAGAGACAGAAAACGAAGGAGATGAGGACAGAAGGATGCCGAACCCAGGCTTATTGCTAGATGAGTGTGTGAACAAACAGTGTCTCTGGCGATCAAGAAGAAGTGGATGCTGATGCAAACAGCTGCAATAGATAAAGCAGGAGCCTCTTTAAGGGCTATTGTTGCCTCTGGCTTGACAGAATACCTTTAATGTTGCAAGACTGAATATAAATAGGGAACATATTGATGAGCTTTGCACACATTTTCCTGGAAATCAATAGCAACACCGATGTAAAGCCAAAACAAAAACACAAGTGTCTCTCATTTTATAGGGTACACAGCGCACAAAAGATTGCAACTTTAGTGTTTACAGCTGCATATTATATTTTTGTTTTCCAGGAGGAAAAATGCATTAATCTGATCTATTGCACTGGTTGATTTGGGCCGTAGTTTTGCTGAAAGGTGAACCTTCGCCTCAACCTGAAGTATTCTACATCCCGACATTGATTGTCTTCTAGGACTGCCTTGTATTCAGATCCATCCGTCTTCCAATTTATCTGGCTATTGTTCTTGCCAATAGCCAGATATTGTCTCTGCTAAAGAAAACCATTACCACAGTTCAACACCATGTTTCATTGTGCAGTGTACCCTACATCACTCAACTGCAAGGATTCCTTATAACTCTCTTTTACCAACTATTTTGCCATTTCCACCTCCCTACACACATCAGATCTGTGCAGTGGTAAAGTTGTCCAGTTGACAGGTCACCAAAACTAATCTCTACATCACCCCAGGATATCCATTGATTTCATGGATAACTTTCTAATTATTGCTTCTTTTAACCAAATTTTATGTTTATGTTGAAAATCATGACTTTGTAGGTTTGTGGTTTTTCCAGTCTTACTTTTTAAGGGATGGAAGCATGCTCTGTCAAATGCTTAAATCTTTGGACTTTGCTTTATGACCCTTCTCTCTGCTGTGTGTTTTGGTCATCATGATTGTCCAGTTGTGTCCTTTAACTAACACAGAAGAGCTAACATTAAATGACAGGCAGACCCTGATTCCTAATTAGATGACTTTTGAAAGCAATTGCTTGCACTTGATTTTATTTGGGGGTATCAGATTGAAAATGGCAGAATACATCTTTGAATAACTTTTCAGATTTTACTTAGGAAAAAAAAATTTGAAACTCAAATTAATTACTTTCCACTTCAGAATAATGCATCATATTTTGGTTTATTACATAAAACCAGAATAAAATACATTGTCATCTGTGGCTGCAATGTGGCAAATTATGAGAAAATGCAATGGTGTAAAAATGTTGCTCTGATTTTAAGGTCAGCATTAAGTGGCTAACCAAACAAAGCAAGCGCTTTTACCATGATATTGCTGAAAGTGATCCAACATTTGGCCCTAAAGCTGTAAAGATCAGGGGTCTTTTCTTTGTCATCTCATGCTCGCCTGTTTTTATAATGAGATCATCTTTAACAGGTTGGAGAGACCCTCGTTTTTATTTGTCATTACGTCTCATTTTCTGACGTTTACTGTACATTAAATTTGATCGCTGTGGTAACCATTTTGACCCATCTGGCAAATGGGGAGATTGTGAAGATACTTACTTTTTGCAGCTAAAGTGTTTGAGCGTGGCCGTGCGGAAAGAGATGACAGACATTTAGAGAAATTTACACTGATAAACCTGAAAGAGCGAATTTTTCATTTGTGCTGCAGGCTGGAACATGGAGCCGTAAAGATGCTCCCAGGGTCGAGTATTATGGTGCAGCCATGCAGGCGACAAGCGTGTCTTACTGCCCAGTGTGCCATGTGGAAAATCAGAAGTGTCTATGGATAAAGACATTCTGGAAAGGAGCTTTTAGTTATGCTGTCCCTGTGAATGCTGCTGGTTCTTTAATACAAATTTGGATTTTTGTTCCTAATAAGCAACATTTTGCCTCAGAGTTGGGCTGAACACTTCAGCCTCCTAAGATTAAGATTTTTCCTTTAAACATCAACACATTTATTTTGTTTGTTTGTTGTTGTTTTTTTTCCCAGTTGGCCAATCATCATCTTTAATTAATTCATTTAACTAAGTTGAAACTGTGAACACATGCTGTCCAAATCTAACATAAACAAGCATGTTTATGCTGGTGTCAAATTAGCTTTAACCTTATTTTTTAAATGGAAGGCAACATTTTTATGACTTGTCTTTGAGGAAATTTGCTGTGGAGCTGCATGATATATCAAAAACATTCCTCATAACAATATGAGTGTCTGCAAGATTGCAATAAAAAAGGACTGCTTAAAAGCAATATTTGGTTGGTAATATTTGGTTTTAAGTGTGACATATAAAATGTTCATGCTCTCAACACAAATATTTGATTTGTGGGTGGTTTCTGACTTCCCTCAATGCCTGTCCCTGATGTGTATATTTAATGGGTGAAATGCTACATTTTTACAGAGGATAGTTAAGGCTTTGTATTACAGTAAAGCAAGTCAAATTCCTGAAATTGTGTATTACCTGCTCACGAAACACTAATGTTTCTTATATGCTCAATGTCCATGTCCAAATTTAAATGTGTAAATGGTTAAGAGCCCTTCTTTCTGTCACTTTCTGAATGATTATTCATAGTATTTAAATCCTTCAGCTTTACAGTTGGACCTCTATGTAGTCTTTGTCATTTTAAAGCAATTTTAGTGTGACCTGAGACTGTGGACTAAGTCGCTGGTAATCAGAAGAGATACATATGATTTTAATACAAGCTTCCCTTGGCAATGGATTTAATCCTTATCCTAAGCTTGTAGAAATTTAAATGTAATTTAATCACCACAATGTGACTTCAAAACAATTTCAACAAATAAAATAAACCTTAAGAGTGTGCCTTTGACCTTGTCGATAGCAGTTTGATGTAGTATTCCTCTTCTGTTTTCACTTTCCTGTCCTGTCACTCCAAACAGAACAGAGTAATAATATGTGTGTACTGTATATAAAGGAGTAAAGGTAATAGATAGTACTCATAGTAGAACACTTCTTTTGCGTCCTCAGGGGTTGGGTTTTGAAAACTGGAGCTAGTCAAAATCTGGGACAAAGCATCAGTTTATGGGACAAGATAAAAAGTCTTTGCAGCCCAAAGAAAGAGAACACTTAGTGAATTACTCTAAGGATGGCCTGAATAAAAAAAAAGCAGCAATACTCTAAAGTTCACATGCTCAAAGTTTGAAAAGTGGCCATAGAGAGCAAATTATTTAAACCACAAAGTGTTAAAACACACCAATCTGTGGAGAGGTGGATGCTGAAACACCGAGGACTTAACTCAGAAATAGTTATTGGCCAAAATTTGAAGGAAACCTTTCCTGATGTTCTCCTTTACTTATCTGCTCCAATAAAATACATTTTCAATGTTTTCATAAACAATGACATGCTTCAGGTCTCCTTGATTGAGCTGGATAAAAAACATCCAATCTAATCCAGTGGTGGAAGCAGCATGGTTCAGCTGTTACTGCAGCAACAGGAGGAAACTTGTACTCCATCGTTCTCAGGAAGCCACATCTCCCTTATTTAATAATACAACCTAAATGCACATGACCACTGAGCCAAATTACTATGAAATTGTCCACAGAATGTGTTAATAGTTGAGGTGGCGTAGCTCCTTGTTTGTTGCGAGTGTCTCCTTTTGAGGAGAGCAAAGTGATTGTATGAAATACAATATAATGATTATGCATGTCTAATGTCCCGAATCTGTAATCAAAATTCATTCATATCATCTAGATATAATCAGTTTGTTTCCCTGCTATGCCACAGACTCCATACAATGTAGCGTGTTCAACTCACCTACCGCTGGATTAACCCGACCCGTTCCACCTGCTCTTTTTCTAGTATAAGCTCCATTGTGCCATTTAGTCACTGTGAGAATGTCGAAAACCATAGTGTGCGAAAATATGTCCAGTGGTGTTGCCTGTTTTGATTCCTCATTTTCTGTCTATCTTTCGTTCCCTGGATTTGACCTCTGATCTTGTCCCTCTGGGCATACACTTCCTGGTTTTCCACTCTGATTTTGATCACTGACTCTTGCCTTTTTCCTGCTCCCTTTTTTAATCATCCTAAAATCTGCATTTCTGATAACAACCCCTTCCTGTCCCCTAACCGAGCTCTGTCTCGCTAGATTAGATTTGTCAGTTTTGTGGATTTTATGTGCACTGTCTTGGATTTCCCATTGCACGCTGGCTTTCCCCAAAAGTTATTGTTGCCTCACTCAGATCTTCACAATCTGGATCAGAGCACCAGCGTCATCCTTTTGAGCTGCTAATTAGTGCTCCTCTGCCAGGTCTGTACTCCCACCAAAATCGTTGCTTTTAATAAACTTCTTAAGCATTTCCTGTGGTGATTGTCATTTTGGGTCCTCAGAGTCAAGCAATTACAGAAAACAACTTTCCTTGTTTATTAATTAAATGAATCTTAAGTTGCATGTAGGCCTCCATTTGGGTGTATTTAATAAATATCCTGGGTATAAACCTTAGATACTGTGGTCTAATGATGCCTTTCAACCTAAAGCCATAAAAACTAGTTTTAAAGCAAACTATCATACTTTGCCTCCATCTGTTCACCAGCAGTAACAAAAAAATTTCATGCTTCCTTTAGTTTATTTTGGCTGCTGCAAAATGTTTTTCCTCTTTCACTATAACCTCTGCCTCTGTTCGCTGACAGTCTCTATATCAGTGTTGCCCTTTCCCTGATTCTTAACAAGGCACAGTCTCCTATTTAATAACTATTAGTCACTAATGATGCTGAATGAGATCTAAATACAGAAGCTGGAATTTTACAAATTGAAAATGAACTTTATTCCGCATCCCCAGTGCAACTGAATCAAATGAACGATTATTGAACAGGCCTTTGCAGAATCTTACTGACATGCCAAGGAGATTATTTATTTCTTTGTTTAAGTGTGTTGGAGCAGTGATGCATCTAAAAGTTGCAAGACAGTAGCTGCGTTTCCACAGGACAGCAAACTGAAATTACGAAAATAAATTCCTTTAATGCTAACATCTCAAAACTAAAATAATAATAAAAATAATTTTAAAAAATCATATAAAAAAAACCCCCAAACATTTCCCCCTAGATGTATTTCACAAAACATTTTTCATGAGTCACATGATCAACAACCGGATGTTACTAGTGACATAAACAAGTAGGAAGATGATTTTTTTTTTCTGTTTTTATTTTTTTTTCGGACTGGATCCAAGATAACTCTCATGGCATTGCACAGTTCATAAAAAGTTGTGTGTCATTTGAACGCATTGAATCCATAGCTCTTCTTTAAAACTGCAGACTGCAATTTCCATAAAACGCTGCATATGTGGCCGCTTCAGATTTTACAGAACTTGCTGCTCCAATGCCTGAATAAGACGCTGAAGTCTCCTGTAATGGCTGATAGATGATCACTAGCACCAAGACTGATTTATGAATATATTTCATGTAACTGTTTACATCCGTCACTGCCATGATTCCATTTGTATTTAATAAAAACACAGCAACTCAAAATTGTATTTTTTTTTCAACATTAGGAATATAGAGACAAAGATTTGTAGTGGAAATGCAGCTAGTGGCACACAAGGATTGCAGTTACAAATACCAACTCTAAAAGGTCATTATGTGGTTAGGATCTTTACTTTTCAACAAAATGTATTTAATTACTGGTTTGGTGTTTTGGGACACTGTCTGTTCATGTGTCTCAGGATGATGTGATATTATTTTAATGGATCCTTTTTGGGGGTTTTTATGCTTCAAAGTGTTTTCTCCTCAGACTTGTGGTGGCCCAGTTCCCAAATGATTTGTGGGAAAGACGGAACCTAATGGGAGCGAGAAACCAGGCCAATTTTCATATCCATCCTCTGTCCATTCCTCTCGGCCCACAAATTACCAAGTCATGTCTTGGTGTATTAATTCCTCTCATAATTCTTTGAGCTAAATTTAGCGACATGGGCTTGAGTGACTTGCAGAGATATTCGGAGGGAATTAGACCGTCTGAAGCTGGATTAACACATTAGATGATAAATCCTGAAGCAGAGAGTCAATTTAGTTCTCACAATGACAGATAAAGAGAAGAATTTCAGAGGATGAAGTCAGGGTGGCTTTCAAATCCTGACAAAACCGTGTCCCGAAGGGCAAAACTGCTCTCACTTAAAACAAAAGTGAGTTACGCCGCTCTGTCCTTTCCATCATCCTTGTCTATCCAACGCCGCGTTTCATCACAGAATTTTCAAAGCGTTTCTGCAGAGAGCGCTGCAGCAATGCAGGTGATTGATCATCACTCTGTTTCCTGTTTATTCCTAAGGGAAATAACTCCTCTCCCTGAGAGGATTCATCATGGCTAAGACAGACACCCACTCACATTCTCAAACTTCTTTCTCCTCCTTTTCGGTGCTGCTTTCCTCACACGCGCGAGTGGAGCCCAGTGTGAAGTATGTGCTTGCAATTAATCTGGAGGATGGACGTGCCTGTTTGTGTGTTGTTTTAATCAAGTACTTTTTAAACAGAGTTTCAGACATTACGCACACTCAGACTGACTGAGTCGAACATGAAAGCTACTGAGACTCATTAAACTGCTGATTACAGCTCGGAGAGGACGGTCGTGAGCAGCTGCTGAGCTCACAGTCACGGACAAAAAACCCAAAAAAACACGCCCACACAGTCTGATTTCCATTTTTAACCAACTTTAAACAACGTGTGTGTTTTGCTGAGTTGCTTACACAGCTGTTTCCAACATGGTGTTGGTGTGTGTCTCTTTGTGTTTAAGTGAAACATATTACATTCAAATTGGCCTTGGGCAGTAATATGGTAATTTGTATCTTGGAGTATGCAAGAACAGGCAGTATAACTTTAAAAATCGCCACTATAAATGCTGAGTCCCTTTTTATGTTATGGCCTAGAAAAAGTTTGAAAAAACACTGTGGGAACTAGAAGAGAACAGATTTTTTTTTATTTTCACAAATAAATATCCAAAAAGTGCTTTTAAATCCTTCCATTAAAGCTCTGCCTATATTTCTAAGACCTTGCTCAAGAAATGATCCTGCCACTACATGTTTCACCATGTGAATTAGGTTTCCACCAAACATGGATTCTGCATGTTGGGCCATTTTCAGTTTGTCGTTTCCTTGTAGGTTGTGGTTGCAGCAAACTTTAAACAAGATTTCTTGTGAATTTCTTCTTACTACGCTACTCTGGCAGCCAAATTTATAAAGTACATGATTGATTGTTGTTACAGCAGCATCTCCCAGCTGAGCTATGGATCTCTGAAACTCCTCTAGACTTACCATCAGTCTATTTGCTGCTCCTCTGATTAAGCTTCTCCTTGCCCAGCATGTTACTGTTTAAGTAACTTTGTATGCAATCTTGTTGCTTCATTTTGTGACACTAGGTAACTCAAGCAATTTGAGCTGAATGTTTTCAACCCAAGTTTGTTTTTCTACATTTAATTTGAAATATTTGCTGTTGCTCCCTTAAAAGGAAACATAGACAAATCCAAGAGAGTCTATTTCCAGTTGAGCAGAAGAAGAAGCAGGAGGAGGCTGCAGGTCCACGTGCTCAAGTTGAGATCCAAGCTCAGCAGCTCTCCCAGTCGTTGCCACTGACAACGCTTGCTGCTGGCAGGGTTTGGTGGAGTAGGAATGCCAAGCTGCCATGATCTCCCTGCGGGACGAGGCCTGAGCGCCTGGTTCTGCTACTTGGCTTTGTTCAGCAAAACCCTGCTGGCTTGACTCATCATGCTGCATGCACCCAAGCCTATTAAACACTCACATTCACAAGCTTGTAATTGGACCATTTTCATCAGAAAGCATCAACTGCACAAAAAAGCAGAGTACAGTTTACATAATTAGTTAATCATATTGATTAACAATATGATTGACAGTGTCTTTTGGTAGAAATTGTTTTAAATATGCATAAATGACTTTGAAAAGCGTTACACTGTGTTTTCTTTGCTCTAAAACCATCTGTACCTTATATTAGGAGATGAGTCATGTTTTGTGAGAAGACATTTAAAAAGAAAGAGTTAGAATGCATAGTAATATGCAATAGCATGAATAAAATACAACCATAATAGCCTTATTGCCCCACTATCTTGAAATTCAGCAGCAAAAAAAAAAAATAACCTATATAGTGAGGGCAATTTTACAACCCAAGAGAAATAACACTGCACAGCCAGTAAAATTTGCATTTAAATAAATTTACAACTGAGTAGGGATGTTTAAAAAATGTGTATATTTCTGCATAGAAAGCATCAGAAAACAATTACTCACCATTTTCTCTGAATTGAAAGAGATTCAGAGTTGAACTTAGTTTAATAGAGTTTTGTGGATTTTTTATTCAGGTGTGCACTAGAAGGTTGTTGCATTGCAAAAGGGCCAAGTGATGAAAAAGGACGTAACATCTTTCTTTCCCACGCTGGTTTCAGATCCCGAGGTGAATTGACATCCCGCTGTGTGGCGTCTGTGCAGCTGCAGAAATTCTGGAAACTACTGAAGAACAAAATGTTTGCTGTTAAAATCAACTTTCTGACCCTCGCCCTTCTTCTAATTTTGCCTTCGGTAAGTTCGACATTTTTGTGATTCATGTTCCAGTTGACAGTGTAAAATCATCAGGATCAGAAGCCAGCTTAAGATCTGAATCTAACGCGGATCCTGTTTGACAGTTTGCAAATTACCAAAGTAGTGGGATCAAAACAGGACTTCACTCTGTTTATGTTCACAGCAGAATACAGAGGAGTTTTTTTCTCATTTCAGCTTGTGTAATTATTTTTATATAATAAAGTTAATTTAAAAATGAATTATTTGTTTTAACATTTTTTTCAAAGTGGATTGGATATAGACCAAGAATTGGATGGACAAGTTATTATTGTGAATTTTCTCTAATCAAATGGTTATGAATGTGATCTTTCCTCTTGGCAATAAGGCTAGATCCAATTTTTGAAATAGACTCGTCTTTTATGTCCAGTCCATAAATTATCAATACAGAGGCTAATTCCATGAGCCTAAATTCTAGCCTGTTCAATTTATTGCAAAACCATTTATTATTTATATTTGGGATCATTGTATTGCTCAAACCAATCCTACCCAACTGTGTACAAGTTTGAACCATCTGGTAAATAATTTGAGGTGTGTCTGAAATAATCCTATTCCATTGTGTGAGGCAGCAGAACCGCTGGTGCTAAGGCATTCATGCAGCATGATGCTACCATCACAGGATTGAAAGCCTCCCTGTGACTCCCACAGACACGGTCATTGTGGCCAAATGGTTCAAAATTGTTCTTGCCCAGCCACAAAATTCCTCTCTCGAAGAATGACATGTGTAGCTCCTCACATGAACACATCCCCACGTGAATCCTCAGCATAAATGAAAACTAATGAAACTTCATTCATGCTTGGTTTGTTAATTTCAGGGCAAGGACTTCTTTTGCTGTCAGCACCCACTTAGTGTATGGTGATACAAATTAACTTCAGTGGATAGTAACATTGATGTTCCAGGATTTTCTAGTGAATGCTAAGACAAAGCACTGGTAATGCCAATTCCCTGTCTTCTTATGGGAGTTATTGGGATGATGCAGACAGATGTTTGTGACACCGCCTGTCTTCTACACAAGTGAATCATCAGTTTAAGTGTAGGAAAATAAAGTATACCAACCGAGTCAGCTGCAGGTGTCGACATCATCTGAATAAATTTAGCAAACAAGGTTTGATTTTCACACACTTAATGTAACCATATGGAGTGTCAGCATCAATAATTCATTGATCAGCATGTGGCAGGAACAATGGATAAAGATCTTCTCTCATCATTTATTCAGTGTTTGTTCAGCATTATTCTGGGCTGTTAACTGTTAAAAGTTCAACATTCCTGATCGATCATAAAAACTGTCCATGATTGTGCTTTTCTTGTATGTTATTACTATGGACTGGATATATCACGAGCCCTTTGTCTTCTTTGGAAATAATCACTTTCTAAATCTGCAACTGGGTTTCCTTAGTTTCTCAAGATTACATATACAGTAACTTCACTAGAAGGCCTTGTTTAGATTTTACTGTTGGAGGATTCAGTTACAAGTGGGCAGCTCTGAGCATGAGTCCTCTCACCTGGCAGAAAATAAGACTAAATTAAAGTGATCAGACATCATTTTACAGGTTTTTGTCCAAAATAACACTTTTTTTAGTAGTTACAGTTTACAACTTTATTTCAAATTGCATTAAATTAATTTCTTCCCTTGAAGTTCAACATACTAATACCACCTTATGAAAAAAAAACACATTTTTAGATTTTTGCTAAATTAATAAAGATAGAAAACAAAGTATTCACAATCTTTGCCAATGTCTTAACATGACTGTGAATCTTAGAATGATTCACACAATTAATCTCTTTATTTATTCACTTTTTATCTATGTTGACGTTCTATATTTTATGCCTTTTCCTTTCTTTTCATATTATTAAGCTCACCATATTTACATAGCTTTAATTGTGTGTATTAATATGTCAGTCTGCTTGAGTCAGTTTGCTGTTTTGTTCATAACCACGTTTGACTTGTTCGGCACTTTGGTGACATTCAGTTGTTTTCAAATAGCTCTATAAAAAAAGCTTTGACTTGACTTGATTTCTTTTTGCTGCTAAAACTCAATGTTGAAATGCTCTCCTGACACACTCTGTAGCTTTGATGTGACGTATTCCTGACCGGCGCCTGCACTGAGACACAAAATTCACATAAAAAGACCAATGAAGTATCCCGCTAAGCCTGCCTCGCTGCCGCCGTCACCTCTCAGAGGGGCCGTAAAAATGGTGTACGTGGTCGTATCTTAGAGGCGTGATCGTTTTTTATGATCTCTATCCCCGATTGTGAAGACGTCACTGCAGCAAACACCTCTTTCTGTCCGTGTCTGAGCATTTTAGCGATTAGGAGCAAGTCCTGGCCTGGACCAGTGTGAAAAAGTGCATGCCTGAAAGCTTTTGTTTTCACCAGACTAATGCGGTTATTGCAGGGTCAATTCGCATTGGGATGGCTGCCAGCCACTGAGCAATGATTTATTTAACTGTGCTTAACCAGTTCCCCGAGCGATGACCTCTGCTATTTGTGTGTGTTTTTTTTCTATTCTGTTTTCCAGGGTTCAAGGCAACAGGTCCCCTCTAACTGCGTTATCAAGAGGGAGCAGGAGAAATGTATGGAGATGATGGCTCTGGAAGATTCAGACTCAGAATTTGGTAGGTTCTTAATTCCTCACCGACATAGTAATTGTTCTTCTACCAGTTTTCAATGAGGAGCTAATTAAAATAAAGTAACACTGAGATTAATAATTAGAACATCTTGAGGGTCGTCATACTAATGAGCAGTAGATAGCTCTACCAGCTGTGGTTAACTCTGACCTGCTTTGTCTGCAGGGAGATGATTAAAGGTTTGTCTTTGCTCCTTTGTGTGTGTAAATCTGAATTATTAGCTGCATGAAAACAACGAGAAATCATTGTTTTTCAGCCTGGGTCTCCAGTTTTTATACAGAGATCCTGATGGTTTTGAGACTTTAAAGTTGTCTCATGATGAGGATGAAAATTCAGTCGGATTAGTGACTGATGGGCGTCTCTCCTGCAGTAAGCATGGAGGATGAGGGGGAAATTAGACTGAGCAGCTTTTCTTCACCATGTTCTCTGATATACCTGGTCAGAAATAATAAGTATAGTGTTTCAGCCTTTTTCATGGTTTGGTTGATTTAGGCTTTAAAGCAAGTGATGCAATCTGATATTAGCTGATTATGCAAGACACATCCTATCTTGCTCTGAAAAAAAACCCACAAACAAATGTCTGCTTGCTATGTGTTTTTTTCTGGAAAATAAAGTGTCACATGTATCATTATAAAAAATAAATACAAAAACAAAAAAAATGATCATGTTTTTAAATATATTTGTATGGCCTTCCTTGATGTGAAGGAGGCAACTAGTTGTTTTGAAACTCATCTTAAAACATGTTGGCACTTAAAAATATGCCAACATGTTTTAAGATGCCAGTGATGCAGATAACTTATTTAAAAACATTAATGTGGCAGTAATTTAGTTTAGTAGAAAACATCTCTTATTTCATAAGGAAAATGTATGTGTGATTCTACAATTCACTGATAGCCAACCAACTAGGCGCTGAACTTCTAAAGTGGTATTTTGGTGTTTTTGTGAATGTTCCTTTTAAAACTCAGACCAGGTGTTTGTGTTCACGTATTGTCCTCAGACTGTCCGTGGTTCTGGGACAATCTTACATGTTGGCAGCCGGCCAAGGTCGGGGAGGTGATCCAGATGAACTGTCCAGAACTCTTCTCTCAGTTCATGAGCGAGGAAGACTACGGTCAGTCCTATCATATATTTACTATATTTACACATTTTGGTAGCATAAAAGCCTTTGTTTCAAGTATTTACATTTCAAAACATTATTCAAAGCATTGAACTGGATCAGTTGTTTCGTAACATTTGGATATGTTGATTTATCTCCATTTTGTTTGTTTATTTTTCCTATTTGGATGTATTGAGTTTTTTTTTTACTGATTCATTCAAAACTTCTCACATTTATGTATCCTCATTTGATTTTCTGTATAAATACTCTTCAGATATTTCATTAAGGAAATAACTGTCTTTTTTGCCGACAGAATTGGGGAAGGTGAGCCGTAACTGCACAGAGTTTGGCTGGTCAGAGCTCTTTCCTCATTATATTGAAGCCTGCCTGTATGAGGAAGGAAATAGCAGCCACCCCGTGAGTTTACCACAGGCTGTCAGGTTCAGACATTCATATTGCAGCCTCTGCACTTAGTTCTTATTGTATTCATGTTTTTGTTTGTTTTGTTTTTATTTCAGGATATGTACTATGTGTCAGTGAAGGCTCTGTACACAGTGGGCTACAGCACCTCTCTGGTGTCCCTCACCACAGCTATGGTCATCCTGTGCAGATTCAGGTGAGACTTTCAGAAGAAGGAAAAATTGGGTTATTGATGTGTTGCATATTTGTCGCAGATAAAAATATAAGTAATACTTAAATAGTTTAATGTGGCTAAAGCTTAAATACAGTCAGATTGAAAGTTAGAAGGCCATGCAAATGAAGCTACTAAAAATCATCCATCTAATCAAAAGTCAAAAAGAAAAGATAACAAGGAAAATACTTGATACCTAGATGTGTTTTTTTTTGTCATTGCACAATATACGACAATGGTCTGTTAGGAGTGATCCAGTAGCTGCATGAAGATAGCAAGAATCACGTTTTAAAGAGTCTAAGGTCAAATATGATTCTGTACTATCATTTGTTTTGGTGTGACTGCAGTGTGCAAGGCTCGGGGGGGAAAAACAGTTTCACAAACTGTCTGTACGGATGTTTGGGGTCTGAATCTGCCTGAGGGGAGTGCTCTGAAGGGGTGGTTCGGTTGTTCAGGGATGTGTGGGGTCCCACAGGACTTTTGTGGCCCTTGTGAGGAAGCAGCTGCATAGGGTGCTGGATGCTGCCCAGCAAAATGAAAATGCTGCCAAAATGATGATTATGATGCTACAATTACTGCAAAACCATTAAGTGGAAGATTAGTAATCTGCCATTTGGATAAAAAGAAACATTATCTTGTATAGCAAAACAGTAGGTATGCTAACATCCATTATGATCAATGGATTCAGGTGATAAACACATTTTTGGAAACCAGCTTCCCAAACATCAGTCATGCAAATGAGTTCATTAGCATTTCGGTTCAGTTTCTTTGCCCCTGTTGATTTTTGCATCATATTTTATTTGATAATCAAACAGTTCAGTTATAAAGTGGTATTTTGGTATTTTTGTGAATGTGCCTTTTAAAACAAAAGGCACATTCCTCTGACTAGTTTCTCATCAACTTTGTTCTGTTTAAGGCTTAAAAACCTTAAAACAAAACATTAAGACTAATTTCCTAAGTTGTTTTTTTGCATATATGACACTGACAGCACTATGTTTTATTAGGGTTCTCAGTAGCTGGTTATAAAGTGGCTAGTAAGTTGATAATAATTACATAGAAAATTGTGTAGGGTTCTTTTTTAAAAAATGTGAAAAATATATATCCTCCACTTAATTAAGCATCATTTTGTGTTGGTCTATGATATACAATTAAAATACATTATGGTTTTTGGTTGTAATATGAAAAAGAATACTTTGTACCAGGGAGCAAATTTTCAAAAATGTAAAAAAAACCCCACAACATCCTAAAACAAAGGCGTTATGTTTGTGAACTAAGTCCCAATATAAGCTTTTTCTGACCAATTGCATGTATATTTCTTTTTCCTAACAATTGATAATGTTCATCAGCGGACAAAATAAATACTTGTAAATACTTGAATTAGAGCATTTTCAGCATGCAAAGCTCTTCTTTGGTTTCCTCACAGGAAGCTGCACTGCACCAGGAATTTCATCCACATGAACCTTTTCGTGTCGTTCATCCTGAGAGCAATTTCTGTCTTCATCAAAGACAGCGTGCTTTACGCAGAGGAAGACAGCGACCACTGCTTAATACACACTGTAAGTTACATAAAGACGCGCGCACACACACACACACACACACACACACACACACACACACACACACACACACACACACACACACACACACACACACACACACACACACACACACACACACACACAGGTCTTTTCTTCCTCTTGGTGTTTCTTGACTCTGCTTTCCATCTTTCCTGAAGCTGGAGTGTCGAGCTGTGATGATATTCTTCCATTACTGTGTCCTCTCCAACTACTTCTGGCTCTTCATCGAGGGTCTGTACCTCTTCACTTTACTGGTGGAGACTTTCTTTCCTGAGAAGAGATACTTCTACTGGTACATTGTCATCGGCTGGGGTGAGATCTTTAAACCTAGCCTGAGGTCAAACATTTGATGCATTGATTACATCAGTGCTTGTGATTTTCAACAGGAACGCCAACAGTGTGTGTGACCATCTGGGCGGTCCTGAGGCTGCACTACGATGACATAGGGTTGGTTCTAAATAAATGATGAAAGAAATCTTCTTGCTGAGGTTTGTGTGTGCATGTTGTGAATATTTTTTGCTCTCTAAGGTGTTGGGACATAAATGACAATGCTGCCATCTGGTGGGTGATAAAGGGACCTGTTCTGGCTTCAATTATGGTGAGAAACGATAAAAACACTACATGCATTGCCTTGATAATATAAACAGTTTTACGGTTTCCACATTTTGTTCCATTACAAATTTATTCCACAACCAATTTGAGTACAGTTTTCTTTAAATTAAGAGGTTTTCTTGTGTCTTTAAGGGCTAATGCCTGAATGGTGGTGTAGTATGCCTGAATGTCACATGTGTGACATTCAAAATAGTATTGAATCAATTGAATTTACCCAAGTTGAAGATAATCAAGTTGTTGAAGGTTTTCAATGATGATTGGTGGAAAGCAGAAGCACCTGAGCTGTTTTAGTGGAATAGGGAAAGATGTGTACTTATGATGTTCAAATGTTCATGTGCTTTAAAATGAACGAAAAATTTTACAAATGTCATGTCTGGTAATTTTGTGTAAATGAAAGAAAATAAAACATATTTGTTTCAGAATATCTAAATAAAAATCTGGTAAAAAGAAATGGGTACAAGTTACTGGTGAAACTACTTTGATCAAAGATTTTCTATTGCCGGATGCTTTACACAGTTAGATCAAAAAATTTGAATATTAATGTGAGTACTGCCACAGTTTTTCTATTACTGACACAGATTAGTGAATTTTCTCTGTGTGTGTTTGCAGATCAACTTTGTACTCTTCATTGGAATCATCGTCATCCTCGTTCAGAAGCTCCAGTCCCCAGACATCGGTGGGAATGAGTCCAGTATTTACCTGTGAGTAAATCTTACTTCACATTTTATGCCTTTATCAAAAACATTTCAGACTAACAACAAGTGAAAATTTTGACTTCTATAAGTGTGCTTATGTTTGCTGTTATTAACAATCGTAATACAACAATGGCTAAATCACTCAGATATTTGCATGCTGTGTTGCAGGAGACTGGCCCGTTCCACTCTGCTGCTGATCCCCCTGTTTGGGATCCACTACACCGTGTTCGCCTTCTCCCCGGAAAACGTCAGCAAGAGGGAACGTCTTGTCTTTGAACTTGGTCTCGGATCCTTTCAGGTGACTCCGTCCACTTCCTAAATAAACTGTCTAGCTTATGTACTCATAGAGCTCTTATATAGAGAAATGTGTGACTTGAACCTGTGTCAGACTGAATCTACAAATTTAGGCTAATTTGACTGAAACATTTAAAAGTGTTTATCTTGGTTTCCCCCCACTGATTGAGAGAATAAATACACATTCACTTGTTCATCTTTCTGAGTAATTATTTCTTGTCTTTTGGGATCTATTTTCTAATGCACCAAAAGAAACTTTGTTCTTACTTATCTCTGTCTTATTATTCCGTCTTTTCCTTTATTATTGCTTAAATGTGTCAAGCAAGAGACAAGATAATACATCAGAACTGAAAATACATACAAAACTAAACGTTTTTTCAAAACTGAAATATCTGCTTGTGTTTGAATATAGTTATGGCCTCTACTTCAAAAATAGATTTTGTCTTGATGAGAAGTCAGAGAGACTTTATGCTTACAAACTAGGAAGCTAGGATTTAATTTTCGCTCAGTTCTATAAAGTTTAATTCTGTACGGTTTTACAAATGCTAACTACTTTTGCTGGTCAGTAAGTTGGCTTTCTAAATGAATCACACTATGTAACAGTGGCACAATCTGGCATATTATATGTAGGGTTGCATCTCCTTTTAGAATGAACTTACATCATTCTACATAATTACTGTTTCATGTTGCTAAGACATTTGTGTTACAACTTTTATTGCAGTAGCTTAAAGTTTAACTGAAAAACTAAATTTGTTTTCCTCCAGGGCTTTGTGGTGGCCGTTCTCTACTGCTTCCTGAACGGAGAGGTAAGTCTCAACTTAAACATTTCAAATCGTCTCATTCAAGAAAGCGTATTAATACAAGTTTAAAAAAAAATTAGCTCCGGATTCTAGATATTTAACTTACAAAACCTAAATTGGCTGGTTAGATTTTTTTTGGACGATTTTACTCCTTGAATTTATTTTTACTTAATAATTGTTATTTGTTGTTTATTGTTATTATTTTTGTTTTACTTAGAATTTCTTTGAAATGTGTAAATTACAATTTGCAATGAATTAAAGTTTATATTACATTAAATCTGTGAAGTTTGTTTGGATATAAAGAAACAGTTCATTGTGCAGAAATACCAAAAATAAAATAGAATAATACAAAAACATCAAAATCCATTACACAAACAATATAAAATAATAATAATAAAATAACTCGGTTTATGAATTAAAAGTTGTAACAAAAATAATCAAATATAGTAAAACACTTAACAGTGAAATCCTAAAGTCATCTATTAAAATTGAAATATTAAGTAATGTCATATTTTCTCGATCAAAATTTGCAGAAAGTAAGCAAAATTTTGTTTTCTTGTTGCAGTTTTTAAATGTCTGTATTTATTCTTGATTCTGTATTTTCTGTTAGTCAGATTTTGTTAATAAATAATTGTAATAATTGATTACTTGCTTTTTAAAATGTTTTTTTAATGTTGCATATTGAACCTGATGACTCATTAAGAAAATATTAAGAAAAATATCTTGTAAATGTATTTTCTCTTTTAATCTTTTGGCAGAAATTGCATGCAGTATTTAATGTTTTCATTTAATTTTTAAGCTTTTTAGCTTATTTGTTTGACATGCAGATGCTTTTGGAGCTATTTTTCCAGCAGGGAAAAGCTGATTTTGATTCAGCAGAGATTACTTCAGGTCAGTTGTAGAGAATAAAGGGCAGAGAGTTTGTCTCTATCCAGCGCGGTCCATTAATAATGACCTTGTGAAGTATATCCCTCAAGGTGCAATCGGAGATCAAGAGGAAATGGCGCAGCTGGACGGTGAACAGGTACTTTGCTGTGGACCTGAAGCACCGGCATCCTTCGCTGGCGAGCAGTGGGGTGAACGGGGGGACGCAGCTGTCCATCCTCAGCAAGAGCAGCTCGCAGATCCGAATGTCCAGCCTGCAGGCCGAGACCCCGGCCACCTGAGCAGCCCCTGTGGGGATGTCTCTACCGGTCCTGCCGCCGCCGCCGCCACCGTTGACCCAAACCCGCCCACACATCGTCCCAATGACCAACCTCACCGACCCGTTCTTCAACACAGACCCTGATGAATCCACCATGGAGACACCGCTGAACTCCAGCGACCCCAAACAGCCTCTTGTCTGAACCTGAATGTGCCAAATAAGGACTCACTGCACTCTGCTGTTTCCTGGCTGAAACATTACGAAGCATCGCCATCTGTCTCTATGTGTTGTGATAGTTTTAAAAGTTGTCTGGTGCTGCTGAGCAATGTGACGGGACCAGTCCGTTAATTAGGGACGTCCTCCAACTGTTGATTCCAGTTCGTCCAAATGTTCCTCAGCATTCCTGTTTAGGTCGTAGCTGCAAAAAGACACTAATCACAGAGCTGTAAATACATTAGAAGAGTGAGAGATTACTTTTCATTTTACATTGGGTTTTATTTACTCTGCAAAAAAATATATATATATATTGTGTGACAGCTTTGGTGGCTTTGCAGGAGCTGCTGCTGTTGTGACTGTCAGGATATCTTGTACATTTTGAATCGGATTAATCCTGTTGCAAAGATGACTGAAACATTAGTGGAGAGTAAAAACAATAATCTGCGTTGCATCAAATGAAATGTAACTGTGGCTTAAAGAGCTTACTCCAAATTCCTTGCCGACATTCAGGATAAATCTGCCTGTCTTGCACCGATTTCCAACACTGGTGTCTATAGCAACCTAAAGCTGCAAGACTAAATTCATGTAGTGACCTTTTAAAGGACAAAGAACCAGAGAGAACCTGCTGATTCTCTGTGTCTGGTTTAACCTACAACATAATTATTTAGACAAATGTTTGCAGCCAATATGATATAAAGTGTCTATAAATGACTTGTTAATATTATTCCAAGCTGTGACTGCTCTATAGCGAACATGTGCGATGAATCCAAGCAGACAGAAGAATGTCAGGGAGAAAAATGACCAGTGGTTTTCGGAAAGAAATGTTTTCTACCGTTTTGTGAAAAGCCAAAACAGACGCAGGGTTTCGATTGAGACACGCTGAGGTTTGTCTAATACGACCACAAACACCTCTTTTCAAAACTTCGGCGCTGCTCAGAGGACAGCCACCAGTACAAAAAATGTCAATGAAAACATTGAGTTCATTTACTTGCATGAAGTTGAAGTAACTGTTGTTATGCAGTTGTTTTTCTCTTTCTCTTTATATATTTTTCTGAGAAGTCAGTGCTTTAACTGGATGCAAGGTTTATTTTAGTGTTGAATGGGCTGCTGTGGAGACAGAGCATTGTAACATTAATTATTCTGTCACATCTACTGTCTCTCTAGCAGAGATAATGTAAAGGTCTTCAATGAAAGGTCTACATCCTCAGAAACCTCAATCACTTTACAGTTTCTGTTTCTTGAGGTATTTGGTGTCTTGTTGCTTGAGAACCCAAGAGGAAGTATGATATAAAGTATGGTATAAAAAAATAAAGTACACCCTGTTTTAACCGTTTACATATCACAGTGATAAAATGATCTGGCTTTTTCCAGGTTGTATAATACGTAATTTAGACAAGTGTCAGAAGAGCATAACAAAGTAAACAGTACTTAAGAAATGAAGATGAAGCAAAAAAAATGAAGATGCTGTATATGAAAACCTAAATACATCTCATACTGTAAATCAGCTACTTGTGGGACAGATTTTAGTAGCAGAGGCTCTAAATAGTCGTTTTCTTGTTGTTCGCCTGGATCAGCCTTTCACACAGTTCAGTTTTTTTTTTTTTTGCCACTCGTCTTTCCAACCATTCTTAAATCCATCATCATTTACAGATGTTTGTTTGCACAGACTTTCAACCAGATTGATGTCTAGACTTTGTCTAGGACATTAAATACCTTCATCTTATTTATTTTTGCTTTTTCAGACATTGTAAATTGGCTGCTATGTGTTTATCGTCGTCCTTTAAACCTTCATACCTCCACTAGCGTATGTGACAGTTCATTTACTGCTCTGCAAAACTAAGTTGACTTGGCATGTTTTTTCCTTAAACTCACTTCACAGAAGCCACATCTATTTAGTCCTTTAATCTGATTACTTTGCAAATGACCCCATCAGTCTTTTCCAGACGGACGGACCACAACAATTGTTTCTCTACGTTTATTGCTGATGACTTTCCACTTTTTCATCTGTTAAATGCTCACCAGCAAACTGAAAAAAATCCTGCTTTCAAAGAGGTGGCCACACTTGATTATTTGATCGGATCTTCTAGTAAACAGAACTTGGCTTCTACATTCCACCTTATGTCATAGTCAAACTAAAAGAGTCTACTTGACTTTCCCATCTTTGAGAAATAAATGTAAGGTAAATCTGTTGTGTTCTGGACGCCTAATGTTAGATCAAAAGTACTTTTTATGGCCTGGTTAAGAAAAGTTCATGTTTATTGTTGCCTGATACATAAAAAGGTCCAAAATGAAAGAGGGTGTACTTTAATTTTACAGTGATGGCAGAAGAAGATTTTTATGTTACTGTGGTGTAATCCTCTCATTCCAAATATGACATATTTGATTACTCGCTGAGTTTCTGTTTTGGAGATGTTGTTTTTGCAGATGTGTCCTTCTGTCCTCTGAATCTCAACGCTCCACACTGCTTTGTGTCTCCAGAAGTGCCTTCAAGCACAAAACCAGTTTTCTGACTTCTGTCTAATAGAGTTTTCTTTGCTTTTAAAAACAAATCTGCAAAGTAAAACAGGGTTTTTTTTCCTTGCTTGTGGCAAAGATCCTGTACTTAAAACATGGAAGCCTTGAGAGTACTTTAATCATGACTATTAAGTTGTTTTTACTAAAGTAGTGTTTTATCTTACAATTACACAAACACACTGTTTCCTACATCATATATACACATTTCAGTGAAGTTTTATGCTTTCCAGGAGCTGTAATGGACTCCATATATTTAAAAAAACAAAAAACATGTAGATTGTGACATTTTCATTAAATGCCAATTATTTATTTATGCCAGATAATGACAGTATTGTTTTATGTATTCATTATACATAATTTGGTTCATTTTCAGACTAAATAGCATTTTCCTTTAGAGCCTAAAAATAACAAAATGGACCAAAATTGATGTATTTAAGCTTCATCACATCCCTTAACCATTCCTTCTTACACAGAAATGACAATTCCAGACATTCAACTTTGAGCACATATCAGTGTAATTCCCACACGCGTCTCACCCATGCAATGAGGGAAGGGCTGATCAGAAACTGTACCGTCCTGCTGTGCTGTGCGTTCACCCTGAGCTGCAGTAATAGCAGCGCAGATCCATCTGCAGCCATAAGAGGGCCCTGGTCAATCTGGGGAAAGGGCTGGACAATCACGCATCACCTCCCCTCTGGCTCAGTTAGGCAACCATCACAAACATTAAAGACAATCTCAACTGCTTTATTTCCTTTTGGTTGTTGAATAAAGGAGTTGGAGCCTTATATTGCCAGTACTATGTTGATGTCAGACAAAGGAGTTGCTATTATTATAATACCGCATCTATTATTTGAACTTGTTCTGAAGTATGAAGTAGTTAGGTGAAGTCTTCTGTAGCCAACAGTTGTGACTTAAACTGCAGTTTAAATGTGCAAAACAGAATCAAGCTGCAAATGTTGTACTTTGTAAATGTAAATGGAGTTTTATGTGAATAGCTGCCATCTAAAGATTTTCTGCCGATTGTTCTCATGTTTTTAATAATTTTCTTAAATAGGGATTGTGTTATTAAATAAAGCCTCACGTAATTCCCCCGTACTCAGAAAGGTCGATGCATGCATTTTTGTGAGACAAGGTTATAAGAGAGGGTATTCTCTTGAGCTGAAACTACTGTAATGACTGCACGAGGCAGCAAATAAGCTAAAAGGTGTGTATTGCGGGCGTTAACTGTGAACTGTTTTGTGGATCTTAGTTCTCACTCTGTAAAAAGCTTTTCCTTTGAATGTTAACAGACATGAGGGAAAGCACAGTGCCATAAAAGCTGAAAGACCTTTCGTTTTTACTGTGAAGCATGGCCAGATTTTTTAGTAGTTTTTTTTATAGTGGTTGTTTTAAAATGATATGCCTAACTATATTGATTGAATCTGCTGAAATGATGACATTGGGCTCAGCATTTTGTTTCTAGGTTGCTGAATGTATAATGTGAGCTTCTTTTAATTGCTCCTCTTCAATTGTTTTCATTACATCATCTTTTTTTGTGAATATCAAGTGTTTTCGTATATTATGAAAAGAGATGTATAAAAATAAATGTTAAACTTGTTGGTTCATTTGTCGGCACTAATTTTTCATGCTGTCCCAAAATGTTCACACCAGTAAATTTATTTAAATTTTGTCACTTTATAACCATAAACCTCAATGTATTTGATCTGGACTTCATTCTAGAGTACTTCCATGTAAACATGGACCAAAACTATGTTTCATGGACCAAAACTATGTTTATACTGTAAAATCTACTTTTCTTTTCTTAAAAAAGTGTGACAAAAATCTGTTTTTTTTATCCGTTTACCAAAAGAGATAAAAGACGCCTTAATTATTATAATTTTTTTTGTAATGCATTTAGAATTGTAAAGGTAATCTAAATAAATTACATTTTGGACTATTTACTAATTAGTATGATTTCTCAAGATGAATGGCTTCACTGAATTTATATTTAGTGTAGTCGGAGTAAAGGGACGGAAGAGAAACTAACCACATTTCTAGTATTTTATTTGTAAAAAAAAAAAAACACTTTAAAAACCATGTATCATTTTCCTTCACAATTATGCAATATCTTGTATTGGTCCACACACAGAGTTATGAAATATATTAAGTTTCTGGCTGAAACATGACAAATTACGTAAAAGTCCATAAATTAGTTTACCAAGGCTCTATACTTCTCGACATTGAGCAGCGAATTATTCCATATGTGCTCCTTTTATGATCAGACGATAAGAGGAAAGTATGCACACTCGACATGGGCATCTTTACTTCACATTAATCACGCTAAATCATCCTTTCTAAAATTACAAAAGAACACAGAGGCAAATTTGTTCAGCATAAAATATGTATATGATGTACAAGGTACAGTTGCACAAAATCAACAATGTAACTCACCCACGCTGATGATAAACACTGAAAAACGGTGTGGAAAAAGGCACGATATTGGTCACTGAGGCCTACATCTCCTTCACACAACATTTAATATACATGTATATAAACACGTAATATGTATACACTGCCTGGTGAAAATAAAAGTCGCCACCTGAATATAACTGAGCATGTTGCACGACAAATCCTGTGGTCGTGGAAAAAATTTTACTCTGTTTCAGAATACATTGGCATCAGGCAGAGAAAACATCTAATGAGATTGCAAAAACTACTAAAACTATCTTGAGAAATGTGGTTGGGAAAAACCTGTGAATGGCCATGATCTGTGATCACTGAAGTGTTTGGTGACATAAACTGAAGGTAAATGGAAGAAATCTGCTATGTTTAATAGTGGAAGAAAAAGTGGTTCCACATGCAAAATGTGAAGCGAACTCAGCCAATTGTGGCTAAACAGTTGTGTAGCCGTAAGAAAGCCATTAATTAGTGAGCATAACTGGAGAAAATTCTACAATTTGCAAGGGGACATATAGATTGGACTCTGAAGCGATGAAAGAAGGTCATCTCTTCAGAGAGGGTAAATCTGAGTCCAGATTTACCCTCTTCCAGAGTGATGGACACATCAAGATAAGAGGCAGGCGAAGTCATGCCTAGTGTCTATTGTACAAACTGTGGTGGCAGCTGCAGTTGCTCAGATTTATGATCACTATGAGGTCAACTGTCTACCTGAATATACTGAATAATCATTGTATTCCATCAATAAATATTCAAAGTTTACAATGCCAAGCTTCATTGGGCTCAAATTGTGAACGAGTTGTTCAGGGAGCATGAGAGTCCAGAGCTCAACCTCACTGAAAATCTCTGTTATGTTCGGAAGAAGGCTTTGCACACTTGTCAGAGTCTCCATCATGAATACAAGATCTTGGTGAAAAATTAATTCCACACTGGATGGAAATAAATCTTGTGACATTGCAGAAGATTATAAAAACAATGCAACTACAAATGTGTGCAAAACCAAAGTCACTGTATTCTGTGACCACTCTTTGTTTTGGTGGTAACTTTTTTCTGGCCAGGCATTGAATGTATATGCATACACACACATCGCTGTACATTTGTGCAAATTACCTACAGTGTCAAGAAGGAGAAAAAAACTACACTGATACATTAGTAGTGCCAAAGCAGCCTATTCAGTTGCTATTAAAGACAACCTAAGTTATGCCTAAAATGTGGTCTTATATGGTTTTACAAAAGAACTGTGTCATTAAACGTCTTACAGAAAAATATATTGCCTGCAAACACCAACTTGATACAGTAAGGATTCTATAGTCAAAAAAATTAACAAATTCAGTATGGTCAGTGTATAAATTATTTGAGTCAACTACAAAAGTCACAAAACACTGTTCATTCACAAAGACAAAACAAAAGGCTTTTACAGTCTAGTGCTCCAGATGTGCGCTTATGCACTGTGCAACATTTTGCAGACATAGCCACGGATGGCATCATGGATTTTCATCTCCTAAATAGACATGTAATGTAACACAGGAATGACCAAAGTTTAAAGAAAAAAGGTGATGCTGGATCTCTCAAAATCACAGGTATCACAGCTTTTTTTCCTTTTATATATATATATATATATATATGGATTGTTGGACAAACGTAAAGAAACTGGTGACAAACAACCAATAATACCAGGTAACTATTGGGTTTATAGTTTCTCGAAGTAATTGCAAGAAGGTCTTCTGGTCATTATTAAAAGTACATCTATGCGTATTAGAGTATGAAGGACAATGCACATGAGTAGGTTAACAGTTGGTGTCAAGCTGATAAGGTGTGGCATGGCACCCAGCAAACCTTTTTCAGCCTCTGTTGGTTCTGATAAAATTTTTTGGAGCTTGGGTGGAGTCTGATAGCAAAAATGATAGAGTATACACCTGTGTGAAATGGTCATCAAGGAATTTTAAACAGGTCTGCCTGGAGTATATCTTCTTCATGGCCATGCCAGGCTGGTAACACACAAGTTGTTGACATCCTTGAGAAAGAGGCTTCTGGTTACATTTCCTTTTGCAATCTAACGCCATAGGTCCAAAGAAAAAGATGGTTCAGCTGTGAAGTCTGCTTAGATGAAAAGAAATATGGAACCCCTTGGATTCCTTGACTTTAAAAGTAAAACATTAAGAGTCAGACAAGCTTATAAATATGTTTGATTCTGAATTCATTCTGAGAGCCAGCAGAATTGTTGTGAAATTGGGTGTTGATGTTGCGCGACATCTAAGGGACTGTAGGAAACCTTCAGTTATTCGGCTACAGGGTAAAAGTTTAAACGTAAAATATGCCTTACCTACTGAAAAGAAAAGTATCTCATTTATTGGTCATAAAATTTTACAACTGTCAGAGTAGCAACTGATGAAAATAATTGATAATCTTTGTATACAAGTATGATTTCCTCTTACTGTACCCAAAAGTTCCTCATAAAGGCATACGCCAGATTAAAATTGTTACACATAATGACACAGAGTACAGGCAAAAGAAATGGCTGCTTATGTTCAGAATTCAGGTCAGTATTGCGGTTGCAGGTTCAGCATCAACTGAGAAAGAAAATTTACACCTTAATCTCTTATCAAGTATTTTGTACTTATAGTACCACAAAGCCATTTTAGTTTGTTGGAAAAATGTGAACATTTGACATAATAAAAACTCTCTTTGTTCACTGTAGAAAATATTTTATTTTCTGAAGTAATGCATTTTGTTGTTTTTAGTTGAGGAGTTGTTTGCGACAAATTTAAGTGTGAAAATATTCTAACTTAATAAAAAGACTGGTAAATCAAAGCTTTAGGACTGTGTTGAATTGAAATGTACTTCTTTTCATTTATGTTCCACCTTGATTTACTTCAGTTTTGAACAAGGCTCCTGTTCACCTTTATTTTTTGTTTTTTTCTTATCTCTTCTTTAAATAGCAGAAACAGTTCAGTGTTGGAAAGTAAAATGTGGAGGAGTTGCCCCAAAGCAAATGACGTACTTTTCCAGCAACACTGTAAACTCTGGTGTCTGGGGGGAAATCTGAATGTGCTGTAAAACGTGTGTGGGATGATGCCGACTTCTTGCACAGCAAGTTCAGAGGTCTCACAGTTCAGGATAAACACACCCGCCAACAACCAGGCTCTGAGGTGTAGTTTATGCACAGCATGATCTGTGCGATACAAAAAAACAACAGCTCATCTGCTGGACCCGTCTCATGGTTTTCAGACTGCAGACACATTGTTGGGTGTAAGGGCATGTGATTCGGAGCTCTGCTGCTCTTTGGGACTGGATTTGTCCAGAACAGATATCTGTGTGACTGTGCTGCTTTCGTTGAACAGCGTACGCCTTCGTTTACTGTAGCTCAGGTAACTCTCAGTCTGCCACTTCCAAAATCGCTTCTTCAGCTCAGCCTGCACCTAAAAATCAAACATAGCTTTGATGAAAAGGTCCAGGACTTAAGGTTCCTCATTTTAGCTTATTTTTGTTATGTATCCAGTGATTACACCAACATTTGCTCGCAGTCATTTATATTTTTGACAGTACAAGAAGCCTTCCCAATAGCCAACAAATTGTGAAATATGTTGACAAAACCTTGACAACTCTGTTTTGAAAGATTGCAAGAAAATTTGATAACTGGGAAGGGAAAGATAAAGAACAAAGATATCATTTTAATATTTATATGTATAGTACACATCTGAACTCCTTTACCAGAATTGAATAAGTGAGGCTAAATAAAGGAAGAAAGATACCAGACAAATCAACAATGTTATCCACCAGATGGTGGTAATGACCAATTCAATGACATAATCAAACTTGTCCTGACATCATAAAATAGATTTTCAACGTTTTTTTGTAGTTATTGGCTACGTGAGATTCAGTTCTCTGAATGGACAGATCAAAAGAGAGAATATGCATAACATGTACTCACCTCTCCATTTAGGAAACAGTACAGCAAGGCTACAACAAATCCCTTTAAAAGATGAACATGTGATAAAAGTTGTGAAACTTTATATTCCTTTATTTTTTAAAAATTGTTTCTAATCGTACCTGGAAGGATCCCATGCCAACCTCGATGATGATTCGAGCTTCTGCTCCGGTATTTTCCGGTAGGAAGGCAAACACCATGTAGTGCATCCCAAAAAGTGGGATGAGCAGCAGTGTAGATTTGGCCAGTCGCCTGCAAACACACACAGCAGGGACATAAGGACTAGATGGGTATACAGCCATGTGTCAGCACGGATGCTCATAGAGAAGTATTTATGCTCTCTCACTTAAAGTGACTTGTATTGTTGCCACCGACTCCAGGAGACGTCAGCTTCTGAACCAGAATACGGATCACATTTAGAAAGATGATGAAATTCACCTACATAGAAGAGAAACGTTATATTGTTTACTTAATGTTTTGGTCCTCAACTCCTCAAGCAGCAATTAACAAACACTTGGTGGAGCTGCATGTCTGGTGACCTTATCATATGAATTACTTCTCAGTCCAATGTTGTGATGACATGCTAAAGGCGGAGTGTTGGAAAGAGTAGGAGCTTTTTAAAGAGACACAGGCCAATTTTTAAGATTCCAAGTTCTTTTAGGTTAATTACTTGATTGCGATATAAAATGGCACTAAGCGGCTGAAAACTACACAATAACCCCTCTTTATGGTTCCCTCACATAATTTCAAGCAGGCTAGGACCTGAACTTTGACTGAGCCACTTGACTCTGTAAAACATAATCATAAAGAGGACTTCATGATCAACGTAATGACTTAGAGGTGATCAGGTCTTGTCTTGGGAAAGCAATTCTCTTTCCATTACTATGTTCAACAGTTACAATGTTTGCTTTTTAAAAACAAGGCGTATTGACCAAAACTCTTTGTCTTGGTCTTATCCGTTGTTCAGACAATGTTCCAGAGCAAGTTTTGTTCACATGGAGCTTTGCACACCTAAGTTGTGCTACCATTCTTTCTTAAAAAAACAAACAAACAAAAAAAACAGCTTTCTCATAGTAACTATCCATGTAAAATACGATACATGGATAAGGTCTGTGGAGTCTGAGATGGAACTCTTGGGATTTGTTCCTTCACTGAGAAATGCCCAGATTGACCCACGGGGGAATGTGCTACATTCTCGGAACTGCTGGACACTGCCTTAAATGTTTTCCACTTATAAAAAAAAAATTTTCTCACTGTAGAATAATTGGCTATAAATAGTTTGAAAATGACCTTGCTACTCTTCCCAGATTTACTGGGAGCAATGTTTGCTTTTCTACAGATTGTTGATGCCTTTCCACCCTGGCATTGTGCTAACAAAGAGATGATCCCACAGGTGATAATCAATTAATCAAATCCTTTATTTAAACGTACTTGGCTTCAACTCCTCCTGTTAGTTCCTTTGCAACAGGAAAGGTATTGTTTCTCACATACAGCCTTTACATCCAGACTTAATCTTTAAGAACTAAAGAAAATGTGGAGTTTGTTGTGTGTTTGTATTGTGATTAATTTAACAATTTGATCTTTTTTAGGATCTACGTCAAATACACCTACCTACCTACAGCCGATACTTTATAAAGCAAATAGAAAGACACTCAAACATACTCAGTTATTTTTCTCTATCATACGATCAAACCTCAAGAAATAAGTTGCTTTCTTGTAACTGTGGATTGTTGCCAATCAGATAAAAGCTAGATAAGAGCCAAACGTCAGCACAGATCCTAGACATTTGATCCACCAAGAGCTCCCACTTTATCTGCAGTGTACTCACCAGTAGAGAGGCAGTTATTGGACCCTTAATGATCCACCAGATGAAGGCCACATCTGTGTCATCCCAGCACCTGGGACGCATAAAAGCCAGCTTTGCAATAAACTGAGCAATATGAGGCCACACACTTTTAAGTCTCATCATGAAATATGCAACATTTTCTGGAGACAGAATGTTAGAAATTAAACTGTAAATCTTTCTCTGAAACACCTTCCCATCATGATTTCACCAGTCTTCTAAAAGGACTATGGCATATTAGATTTAACGTCTTTGCAGAATTGCCTGCTTATTGGCTGAGTCAATCTGGAAAAATACGCTTTTGGTGAAACATCAATGCAGAATATTGTTTGGCATGCTGACCCTGCAAAAGGTAAAGCTAGTTAAACTATCAACTATGTTTTAAAATATAGGTGAAACTGATTTACAATATCTATTTTTAAGACTTCTACTAGGTATTTATATACTATTACTGTTAATGAGTGATCTGAAAGGGATGGAATAGATACATACATTTATGCTTTATAAACACTGGAAATCAGAAATGAAGGTACTACTTCTGATTGACATCTCTCTAATATTTTTTTTACTTAGAAACTACTGTATGTAGGATTTTATGAGCTCCATGTTCCCTCGTATCCAAGCACATTGCTCTTTATTCTGGGCTCCTTATAAAGCATCTAAACTTATTTTACTGCTAACAGGTCAACAAATAATTTTTCCATAAGTTCTGGATAGGGAGGTTTATTTCTGTTCAAACTGAAACCATTTTTAGAGTTTGCCGTATTGTTCAATTTCTAATTTACTCATTCCTCTGCTGTACTAAGCAGTTTATCACCTCCAGAGATACAAACTGGCTTGACATGCCAGATTACAACTCTAGACAGGAAATCTTGAGAGATGGTTTCTAAGTCTAAATTTGAAGTTCAAAACATGAGTTCTTCTAGCTAAAAAAACAAACATATATTCCTTAGCACTCACTCAGTTAAATTTGTTTGTGTCCCTTTTAACATGAAGCATATAGGTGAGAGCAGTGTTGTTGAAATAAAATATGTGGCTATTTCAGAGTGTCTGCTTATTCTTACAAGAAAAGACAAATCTGACTTTCACCAGCAGCCACAGCATTTTCTCACCCCTTATTATTGTAGAAGTTTCTAGAGAGAATCCAGGTTGCAATAATTATTGTCGGTAGACCTAGGAAAAAAGGTAAAAAAAAACACAACACAGAAACTAAATCATTACGCAGAAGAAACTCGTTACCGCTCTAACGAGAAACTTTGAGAAAGTAACAGAAAAACCCACCCCAACCAATTAGTATATACCACCAGAAGTATTTCTTTTGAAAGACGAAGTGAGTGCTAGCAGCGTCTGTAGATACATCCCCTCCACCAGTAGCCAGAAGTAGTTGGCCAGGATACTAAACTGGAAAAAGGCCACAGCGGACTTGCAGGCTGTCTGCCAGACAAGGCAAAGACAAACATCAGACAAACATCAGACAAGGTTGTAAACTTCATTTAACTTGGCAGATTATGACCAAAGTTTATAACAACCGTTGTTCGTGGACTTTTTGTTCTTGCTGAGAATGGAAATTTTTTTTTTTTGTTATTTTCTTCACAAACCAGAAACTTTGGGTGTACGGTCACTGTAGTGTCAGAAATTATTCAATTTGAGGCATTAACATTTTTTTATTGAAGTGAAACTGAAACATTTACAAATTTAGTTATTTTTTTTAAGTTGCAGATAAATGAACAGATAGATAATCCTAGGGTCACCAGTTTTTAATCTGTACAGATGTTTGTGTATATCATCCCTTTGGTTATGGTGTTCCACGTATTCCTTTCCTGCTGGTATCTTACTTCTGTTGCAGCTGGGGCCTTGCCTGGTGTGGTACATTTGTGCCTTTATTGCTCTGGTAATCAAGGGCTGCTCATGTGGTGCCGTGACCTGACCTTCTGTACTGACCAGCAGTACAGAAGGTCTCCAGCCATTGGTAGGATTTGGTCATATCAGCCACTTCAGCTTAGCTGTCAGTACTACATCCAATGCATGTTATTTTCCTCCCATGATGGTTCCTTCAGATCCTTCTCTTCCAGTTGCCATTGTCTGAGATTTTCACTGAGCACTTCATCCCTTGGGTCCATCTTTTTAATGTGTTCTTGGAGTTTGGATGACAGCTCTGATATACTCTAGACCTCTGCCTCCTTCTGTGCTTTGGGAGATATATATATATATATATATATATATATATATATATATATATATATATATATATATATATATATACAGTATATATATATAATTTCAGCATTTTTATTGTGATAGGTACGGAGAAGTAGAACATTCATGTTAAGCTGAAGGTCATGTGCCCACTGATATATATATATATATATATATATATATATATATATATATATAATATATATATATATACTAACTTGCCAAAATACAGGGTAAATTGGCTTCTCTGGCAGAGGTCCAAGGAACAACTGCTTACCCCAAAGCACATAAAGACCCGTCTCACATTTGACAAGACATTCTTTATCATCATAATAAAGTTTATGATGATGATAGTTTTGGGAATGTATTCTGTAAAATGACAAGACAAAAGTGGAACAATTTTGGAAGTTGTGCATAATCTCACATTTGTTCCAAAATTAACACAACATTTCCAAATCAGATCATCATACTGACAGTCCAACATTATCGTGACTCTTTGGGACTGCTTTGCTTCCTCAAGATCCGAGAAGCTTGCCATAAATGATTATGTTGACCTAACAGTTATTGCAAACTCTTGAGAGTTGTTGATGCTCAGATCATGCAACTAGCTATTAGGTTTGAGGAACATTTACTTTATCCCAGAGGGCCAGGTTCATTTGGATTACTTTGAAAACTGTTTATTGCATCTACGCAAGTCAATTTTATTCAACATTAAAATTTTGTTTGATGTTCTAAATACATTTCAGGTGACAAAAGGTCAAACAGAAGAGGTCTGTAAGAGGAAAAACACTTTTTCACAGCACTGTAGTTGTCATGGTAATGGCATGATTTCCAGTTGTGTTATCGACAGCTTCCCTGTTTTCCTGCTTTATATTTAAAACTACCACTGTGCCAGCATCTAAGACTCGGTTTTCTTGACGGCAACAACTGCTACAGCCACTGGCCCATGAAGTTGAAGAGTCAGAACTAAGAAGCATTCATAAAAAATCTTAATCTCAAGGTGGACAGGAAAGATTTCTCAATGAATGAATATGGCAATAAATTATATGATAAATGACTTGGTGTAGATCCTGCTTATTAAGAACTGCCAAGAGGTCACTGACCTGAGGTTATAAATAATTTCAGCTTTTTTATTGTGATAGGTACGGAGAAGTAGAACATTCATGTTAAGCTGAAGGTCATGTGCCCACTGATTTGTTATGGACAACAAATACCACAGTCCTGGCTGAGAAGGCACAGCAGTGGCAGTATTTTCTTAGAAAACTCAGGAGAGTAAACCTGTTACAACAACTCATAACATCCTTCTATAACTCCATCTTTCACAGCATCTTGGTGTGGTATGGCTCTGCAGAAAAATAGAAATCTCTACAGTGATTTATAAATACTGCCAGGAACATCATCGACCAACAGCTACCTACTCCAGACAATTCATCAACTGATGTTGCCTGCAGAGAGCATACAATATTCTGACAGACTCACTCCATCCTGCCCACCACCTGGATGAATTGATGCCTTCATGGAAAAATAGATCCATCAAAACTTATACTTTAACATTTCTTAACAGCTTTTTCCCTACATCTATTAATAAAGTTAATTTTGAACTAAATATCCTATTGACTAAAGTCTATTAATATTATTGGATGAGTTAATTTCTGTTTTATGAATTTGAACTGCAGACAAGCACTAGAGTGATAATAAGTGCTGATATTAATACATCATTTGAATGTCGCAATGATAATTGAGAATCATGCCATAGGCTGCTTTTCCACATATTAATTTTTGTTTCAAATCAAACCCACATGAATTTGATGTGTTTTTTTTTCGTTGACAACAAAAATCTTGGTCCAACTTTGTATATATACCTTTGTGATAGTTGCACAAAAATGCTGTTACTTAGGTGGCCTCTCATACAATCAATTGGCTTGTAGATAGCTTCTAATGGTTGTTATTTAGATGTAACAAGATGTCAGTCTTTGGAAGAGTTCTCTAACAGTAAGCTTCAAAAATTATTTTTTCTTTCCAATTTAGAGGAGTTGGCATATGATTATTCTCGTCATTAGTTGGTGACAGCAGCCATCATTGGCATTTCTACACCATCATGTATGTTCAAAATCCATTAAATCTCAGTCCATAATTTAAAAATACAAATATTGTTGTCAGAAATGTATTATTCCATTTTGATAGATTGATAAACTAGATTTAAGAAAGTAAAATGGTCATCTTCTAGACATCTTCTAGAAAAAAAAAAATCCAAAAACACTGTCTTTTTTGTATTTTAATTCATATTCAGACTTGGAAAGATGTCAGTCATGGCACATATTTTGTTAGTACTGCAGAGGAAAACTGTACGAGGCCTCAAAAAAAAGGGACACTCACACCTCTCACTGCAGCTTTATCAGCAGAAAAGCAGGCAGTGAAAATCTAATCATTGATGCTGTGAGACATTCCCTGTATTTTTATATTTTTATCTCTCTCCTTTCAAGAAAACAGGTCATGTAAACCTGTCCAAGTTGTTCAGAAGAGCCACAGAAGCATTTTCAGATGTTGGGACTACAACAATTTCAGCTTTTACGAAATCCTTACTACTGGTGAGTTGGCGATGAAACGGCAGCACTCACAGTTGACATGAAGCAGTGGTCCAGATCTGCATCAGAAAAAAGAACCAAGTCTTTGACGAAGACAGCAGTGGCTCTCAGGATGAAGGAGAAGAACAGGTTTATGTGGATGTAGTTCCTGGTGCAGTGAAATTTCCTGCAGGGAGAGAACAAATATATAAGAATTACCTTGTGTTTCCCCACTGTTTGTGTCTGCATAAATAAAGGTAGCAGAAGATTTTAAATTGTTACCTAAAAACAGTGAAGACAAAAATAGCTGATATAAGTGAGATGAGTGAGGTAGCATAGCCAGCAGTGTACACCTGTTTAAAGTTGGAGAAATATGTTGTCTGAAAGAGACAAACAGACAAAAAAAGTTAGGACATTTCATTAAAGTGCTCTCCAGCAAGTTGTTCAATCATCAGAAAAAGAACATTTTGAGTTGGCTGAAACTTAGGGAATAAATAACTTAGATATTTTAGTGAGATTCAACGATTCTTACTTAACGATTGCTATTAACCCTAATCTGGTTGCATTTTGGAAATGTGCTCTAACACACCTGAAAGAAATAATTGAATTGCCTGGTAAATTCAGCCATTTGACTCAGCTCTGTTGGAACACAAAATCTGTGGGGACTGCAGATAAGAGAAGTCCTTACAACTGAGCAGAAGAACTTTGCAAAATAGAATGGTCAGATAATAGCAAGTGAATATGTACATGCTGACAGATGAAGTTGAATGAGAAGATGCTTCAGCAAGTATCAGTTGAAGGGTCCACACTTAAGAAACCAGAGTTTTGGAACCTGCTTTTTCCCGGCCTGATTTATTTGTTATTCAGTGAATTTGTGTAGGGTTTATATTACTAAGAAATCTTTTTTTTAATTATCTATCATTATTAGAATTTTGCTTTTAAACAACACACATCTGAAATCCATAAGTTGAGTATTTGCGTGCTTGTAAAACACAACTTAACCTGTTCATATGAAAATATTCCCAACTCTTATAATGTTTTTTTGTTCTGTATGTCCAAGTGTGACAAAGTCGACTGCAGGGGATTTACTGTAATAAAAACAGTAACATTTTCTCTTTTTTCTATAAGGACTCATATTGCTGCAGAAGAATGTTATATTTTTGACATCTGTCATCTACTCTGTCTAATTATGAGCATAATAAGAGCAGACATTTATAGGCAGTAATTAAATCTGTAATAGTAGGTTCTTGTTGTATATGTGCTGTCAAAAAAAGTTCACACCACACCACAGCAACACAACAGTTTTGTCTCAAACGTAAAAATAAAAAATAAAAATGGGAAACATTTAATCAAACCCTAACCCAACAGAAGATAATAATAATAATAATAATAATAATAATAATAATAATAATAATAATAATAATAATAATAAATAATAATAATAATGTGACCCAGAGAGTAGAGGCCAAGCACAATCAATAAAACAAAAAGATTCACAATGATCAGTTCAAAATATATTACAATTCCACTCACATAATAATAAAGTCGATAAATTTGCTATAAAAATTTGCTATAAAAATGCACTTTAAAAATTAGGTAACTTTATGTTATTAAAGTTGAAGAAGCTGAGCCTGTGGACCCTGGGTTGGGCTCTCCAATCTCTGGGGACGAAGTCGCCGAGGTGGTCAAAAAACTACTCGGTGGCAGGGCCCCGGGGGTGGATGAGATCCGCCCGGAGTTCCTTAAGGCTCTGGATGTTGTAGGGTTGTGTTGGCTCACACGACTCTGCAATATCGCATGGACATCGGGGGCAGTTCCTCTGGATTGGCAGACCGGGGTGGTGGTCCCCCTGTTTAAAAAGGGGGACCGGAGGGTGTGCTCCAATTACAGAGGGGTCACACTCTTAAGCCTCCCTGGAAAGGTCTATTCAGGGGTCCTGGAGAGGAGGGTCCGTCGGATAGTCGAACCTCGGATTCAGGAAGAGCAGTGTGGTTTTCGTCCTGGTCGTGGAACACTGGACCAGCTCTATACCCTCAGCAGGGTCCTGGAGGGTGCATGGGAGTTCGCCCAACCAGTCTACATGTGTTTTGTGGACTTGGAGAAGGCGTTCGACCGTGTCCCTCGGGGGGCCTTGTGGGGGGTTCTCCGGGAGTATGGGGTACCGGGCCCTTTGATACGGGCTGTAAGGTCCCTGTATGACCGGTGTCAGAGTCTGGTCCGCATTGCCGGCAGTAAGTCGGGCTCGTTTCCGGTGAGAGTTGGACTCCGCCAAGGCTGCCCTTTGTCACCGATTCTGTTCATTACTTTCATGGACAGAATTTCTAGGCGCAGCCGAGGTGTTGAGGGGATCCGTTTTGGTGGCCTTAGGATCGCATCTCTGCTTTTTGCGGATGATGTGGTCCTGATGGCTTCATCAGATCGTGATCTGCGGCTCTCGCTGAAACGGTTCGCGGCCGAGTGTGAAGCGGCCGGGATGAGGCTCAGTGCCTCCAAATCCGAGGCCATGGTCTTGAGCCGGAAAAGGGTAGAGTGCCTTCTCCGGGTCAGGGGGGTCGTTCTGCCTCAAGTGGAGGAGTTTAAGTATCTGGGGATCTTGTTCACGAATGAGGGAAGAAGGGAGCGGGAGATCGACAGGCGGATTGGGGCGGCGTCTGCCGTGAAGCGGGCGCTGTACCGGTCCGTCGTGGTGAAGAGAGAGCTGAGTCAAAAGGCGAAGCTCTCGATTTACCGGTCGATCTACGTTCCCACCCTCATCTATGGTCATGAGCTTTGGGTCATGACCGAAAGAACGAGATCACGGATACAAGCGGCCGAAATGGGTTTCCTCCGCAGGGTGGCCGGGCTCTCCCTTAGAGATAGGGTGAGAAGCTCGGTCATCCGGGAGGGACTCAAAGTAGAGCCGCTGCTCCTCCACGTCGAGAGGTGCCAGTTGAGGTGGCTCGGGCATCTGGTCAGGATGCCTCCTGGACGCCTCCTTGGTGAGGTGTTCCGGGCACGTCCCACCGGGAGGAGGCCCCGAGGAAGACCCAGGACACGCTGGAGGGACTATGTCTCTCGGCTGGCCTGGGAACGCCTTGGGGTTCCCCCGGAGGAGCTGGAAGAAGTGGCTGGGGAGAGGGAAGTCTGGGCCTCCCTTCTGAAGCTGCTGCCCCCGCGACCCGATCCCGGATAAGCGGAAGAAAATGGATGGATGGATGGATGGATGGATATGTTATTAAAGGTAAAGTTTAAACAGTAATGATTTATTGGTTAATGTCAAGTTGTCATAACAAAGACATTTTGAATAATGTCAACTTTGTATTAAATGTGTCAATTTACAGAATGACACTTTATGACAACAGTCATAAATATTCATGAAGGCTTATTCATGTTCATGACAGTGTCATTTCAGTTTTATTCAACCCACTTCAAATATAGTGTTACCATAAAGTCTTACCACTGGCTCCTGCTCTTCAACATCTTTAAACACACAGGTCTCATGGTAGTCCAGGAGTTCGGACCATCCCTTTTCTGTGCAATTCCTTGAAACATATGCTAAAAAAAGATAAAGACAGAAAAGAGTGGGAATGTGCTAGATGTGTAGCAAGGGAAGCACTTAAAACCAACTCTGATCTCTGATATAAACTAGGGTGGTTGAAGAGTTTGGAAATGGACTAAGTGGACTTTCTAGAGGCACTCTAGAAAGTCAAATTGCAGAAACTCTTCCGAATCTCTCGCTAAGGTTTCATAAAGCTCTCCTAGGTTCGGAAAGACTAAAATTAAGGGCAGACTCTGAGGGATGGCTCTTAAGTCTTGGTCCTGGACATTGTTTGTTTGCACTCAAACTGCTGTAAGGTTTTTACAGAATTATTTTAACCACTTACAAAGAATCCAAAACAATGTATGGAATAATCAAAGCAACACCCCAGATATATTTTGGAGGGAATGACATTAAAATATGATGTTGAGCTCCAAAAAAGTCAATTTTGCATAATACTGCCCCTTATATACATAAACTTACAACCACTACGACACACAATGATACTCAGGATGTTTTTGTTGCTAGTTTCTCACTTATGAATATCACCCTGTAATAAATAATTCATCATTAATAAATGTTTATAAAACTGTATAAATGATGCAGAAAGACCCCTGGATAAACCCCCAGTGTTCTTCTGGTCTGATAAATATGTTTCTCAGATCAGACACCCTGATGCAGATGTTTAGAATTGAACAATGAATTGGACAGGTGTCTGAATCTACATGGGAAAACATTTAGGGGAAAACCCCCATCCTTGTCCCACAGTTCATGCTCAAGTGAATGTAGTGTGCTATGAAACCGTACCACTTGATTCCTGCTCTGAAAGCACATTCAGCCCGTGATCTCATGTGTTCAACTTGAGTGATGTAATAGATGAAATTATCGAAAAGCAGTGTTTATTTCATGCATAAAATGATTATGTAAGACAGGATTGAGGGCCTTGCCACAGTGCACATTTCAATATTTTTTAAATATAAGAATAGGATTTGGACAATGGGTAAAAATTTAGTGAACTTGTTTCAATAAACAAATATATGATGGACAAACAGAAGTAGCCAAACCCTTGTTAAAAGTCACAGCCAGTGGGGGATGGAAAAAGGAAGAGAGATTAACTGTTCTTTCACCATAATGACGTTAAAAGAAACTGATGAGGAGAACTAAAGCCAGAACATCGTAAGAACGTTTTTTCAGAGACAGACAGCAATTAGGAGAATACTGTTGTCTGGAGGAACAAAATCAAAAAGATTGATGTCTCATGCAGTTCTTTAAGTCACTGTGAGAGCAAGAAGAATCTGTGCTTAGAAAAATAAGAAATTACTTCTTGAATGTTGTGTTTTTAAGTCAAATTTTCAAAACCCAACCTCTGCAAACCTTCAGAATATGGTATGTATACACTCCTTTGCAATTTTCTCATTCACCATATAAGCAGCACACATGCAGACTGAAATACCAGCTGAAAAAGGCAACACATAGCTAAACCAATTACTCAAAAAAGTCCTTGTTATTTTTATTTTTTTTTCTTTTGTACCTGAGATATAAATAAAAAAAACTTGTCATAAAAGAACTAGATGGTGGTTGGGTTTAAATAAAAGCAAATCCAGGCAGGAACATGCTGATTATGAATGCCAACTTTATTGTAAAGAAAAAAGAACAGCAAATAATCCCTTTCACTGTAATTACAATGACAGAAATGGATCTGACCTAGAAAATGCTAATAAATGAGTATTTATACCCTAGAAAGAAGCTGAGAACAAACAATGTGCAATAGTTGGAAAACCAGTATCACACGTAAAGTTATTTAAAGAGGGAAGAGAAATGGAGTGATTGTGGACCATGTGATATTCACAAGGGTTAAGGAACAGCCACTTGTAGCTAAAATCAGCAAATACTCCAGACACCTTCGAAAAATGCCAATGACTGCATATTGTAGCAGTTCGCACATCAAATACCCTAAAATACATGGACAGTGAAAACCATCTTAGCACTACTATAGAAGTTAATGTCTACAGTATTCCTTATTTTTATGCTTAGAAACACAATTAGAACCAGGTGTCTGGATCTAATTGCAAAAACACAATGTGCAGCTGTGATAATTAATTCCTAAAGTATAGGTGGAATGGTTGGTGACCAAAGTGAGTTGGTGATGGATGCTAAACAAAGTGCTATTCTGACAATTAGTGATATGACACAGATGTCACTCATACATGAATAAGAAGCAGGTGTGATGGCCAATTGACATAAGTAAGACGATTGATAAGACATAAGTAAGACGATTTTCTCAAATAGAATCACAAAACAATTTACAACAGTTAAAACTAAATTACAAACTAAATAAGAAGACTCACATTAATGATCCAAATGTAGTAATAGATAAATAGGGAACAAGTGTTTATTGTTCGTAAGGTGTGATGATTAACAAGAAGCAGGTGTGACAATTAGTAAAGCTGGAATAGACTAGAAAATCTATTCATATCTCTGAACTCCAGCATGAGTGACATCTGTCAATATTGAAAAATTATTGCATTAATTTATATGGTGCCTTTTATTCACTTTTGAATTATGCTTCACAAAGTGAAGAGTATTGATGAGCATCAAAGCAAAATACAGAAAGTGAAAGTCTGGTGATGAGGAAGAGCAACGTTTCAGTGAATGAATTATGTGCTCATTATTTGCTTCTTTATTTTTGAGTAGATTGATACTTCGGGGGAAAAAAATCCTTCCTATATGAGTCCAAGATCAAATAAAAATATATGCACATAAATTTTTGAATTTTAAAGTTCATCTTGACCAGCTCAATTGAATTTAAATTAGCTAAATTTCATTCTCTGTTCTTCCACCATGGCCTGGAGATAGAAAGGAGGAGCTCAGCTCGTGAGTTCCTGACGTTTTATGATGCATAAATAGATTTTCAGACACCAAGACTGAATTCACCCTTTCAGCAGAAGTGAAAAAGTTTACAGTGATTTGCTAGGTTTCATGAAGTAAAATTGCCATCCAGTTTCGCGGTACAGCAGAGTGTGGGGGTTTGGGTCGTGGGTGGATATACCGATATCCAGCAGCAGAACACCGTAGCATGTAGAGCCTGCAGCTACAGCAAATGGTTGGATGCGATTTAAGGTTTGAAGGTTGCAGCTCTGGGGACAATGCTAAAACTTATATTGCCTCGTTTAACAAGCAGTGTCAGCTTGCTCCTGGCTCTTAACTGAACTGTTTGATTTTCCAATTCATTATTTTATTTTATTTATTCATTTATTTTTTTTTTGCAGAGTCCCATTGGAAAATCTGGGCCAACCTGTGGAGGAGGAAATCCAGCAAGGTCCAGGGAATGACTAACACTGAGTTATGAAGTCATTCACAACAACCTTCATCTCCTGATGCATCCAAGCAAAACTTTCAGTTAACTTTCACTCATAATCATGTTATTTTTCTTGCACTAAGAACTTCACTGCAGGAAACATGCAGGTGTATTATCAGCATCCACAATCTGTGTAACCATTCTGCTGTTGCTAGTTTGGCTGAGAACAATTATGTGACATGACATAAATCCGTACAGAGTCCGACAATTCTGTTGAGGGGGGGGGGCGATCCGCACAGAGTAGCGAGCGCCAAGGCAGAAGCCATTACGCAGAGCGGATTAGGACTCACCTACCCGGCTGCGATGTGTCTCTTTTCCCCCTTTGCTGCTTGTGACTCAATGTTGGCGCACAAGTAACCGAGAGAATCCGGTTAAAGGATTTTCAAAATAAAAGATGCTCCAGACTCAAATAATACGTAACACGGAAATATTTAATTATTTCTTGCGCCGCAGACCGGTACCGGTCCGTGAACCGGGGGTTGGGGACCACTGCTCTAAATCATCCTAATTGCTCTGGTGTAGCTTCATAGTCGTAGAACAAACTCATTTCTAGTCTCAAACCATTTCCAACCTCTAACAGGTCTTCTTTCTGTTTAGATGATCATCAACTTTGACCAACTCTTCTTGTTTCTTGCACGTTGTGTGTTGAAAAAATGTTACATTTGGTTTCATTTGACAAGAACATCTATTTCAATGCTTTCTGTGTCTCCTACATTGTTTGTAGTATTTTTGTCAACTACGTTTTGTCTTTCTTTGTTGAATCCTCATTTTCTCTGACATTAATTCAGAGCAAATGATTGCTCTAAATGCATTAATTTCCTCCTTTGTTTTTTTTTTTTTTTGTTTTTTTTAATTTTATTCATTTCATTAAAAAACAAAACAAATGCTATACAAAAAAAAGAATATACAAATACAAATAAAATGAAAGGTAGCAGAAAGAAGAAAAAAATTCTTATTAATATCTGCCCCTTTTTCCCAAAATAAACAAATTCAAACAATGATAGTTTTCAAATAATAAAACATAACAACAAAAGGAAAAAAAAGAAAACATCAACTCCTTCTTGTACAGCTATTCTTATGATTGCACATTATACAATTGTATATGTTTTCAACAACTTGACTTTTATCATTCTCTTAAATATATCTATCGAGCCAGCATTTTTATATTCACTTTCCAAATTATTCCACAATCTTATACCTTGTACCGAAGTACATCGGTCCTTCAAATTTGTTCGAATCTTAGGCTTTACAAACATCTCTGTACCCTTAAGATTGTAATTACTTACTCTCTTAACAAAGTATACTTGCATATTAAGAGGTAATAAACTTTTATGAGCTTTATACATAACCTTCAAAATATTGTAATCAACCAACTCATAAAATTTCAATAATTTCAACTGACAAAATAAAGCATGTGATGGGTGACTGTAATGTTTTCTGGTAATACATCTTATTGCTCGTTTCTGTAAAATATAAATGGGATTTGTAATTGTTTTACATGCTTTCCCCCAGACTTCAATACAGTAAGTCAGGTGTGGAGCAATTATTGCATTATATAACATAAATAAAGATTTGTCATGAAATAAGTCCCTTACTTTGTACAATACTGCCATGGATTTGGCTATTTTTGTTTTTATGTAATTTACATGGGGTTTCCATGTCAGCTTTTCATCAATGATAACACCCAAGAACTTAACCTCATTGACTCTACAGAGCTCAACATCTGACATTCATTAATTTTTCCATCATTTCATCTGTTTGTTGCTGTTTATTCCTTCCTGCATGTGTGCATTTATTGTTTTGATGAAAAAAAAAGACCAGCTGGATCTGAGAAGGGTCTGGAAGAGACAGGAGGGGTAATCTAAACAGTCTGTGCACACAGACAGGCAGCAGTGCACACTGAAAACTAAACAGTCTTCATAAACCACCCAACAAAAACACAACACCGTCCCAGGGGACCTCCAAAATAACATGGTAATTTTTGGGGGCTGTGCTATGATGGATGATCAGAACTGATCATACTATTAAATTTAAACTATTTAAACAGGATTTTTTATTTTAGACAGAGTTTAGACAGAAACAATGAAATTCAGCTTCACAATGTCAAATCGTTGTGGCTTTAAAACAAATTATGGACTAAAAATAATGAAGGAGAGAAAAATTCAAGAGGATGAAAAGGTCAGCACAGCTGCTGGCAGGAATATTAATTTCTTGCTGACCAGAGTATTTCTGCAGGACTCAAATCATAAACAAACAACTAGCATGTATTTCAGAGTACATTAATTGCTTTAGCGCAGGAACACTCTCAGAATGCCACATGCAACAGAACAAAAAAATAAAAATAAACAGACACACCCACTCACATCTCAGAATTTTAGTTGTGGTTTTTATGTCACTGACGGTGTTTTGAAAAAATAATTTACCTTGGTTGTCGGCAAACAGCTGAGAGATGTTCGTACATGAAACCCTGACCACCTGTCCCACATTGGCCCGGTGCCAGCAGTAAATGTCATCCCAATCTGTTGGGCAACCTGGGAAGATAATCAGAATGTAATAAACATTTTCCAAAGTGACTGCACCAATGTCTTCAGGGTTCACACATTAAATAAAATTATACGGATTAATCAAATATTACATTAATAGACAGCTATAGTTTGTTGACTTTGTTGAATGTGTCTTCTCTTTACTTAATTTCTCAAATTGTCCTTGTTGGGGGAAGCGATGAGACAACAATCTATGAATGCAACACAATCAGAAATGTTATTTCTTTTGCTAAGTTTGAATTCACAATTGTCAACAATTTTACTTACACTTTGACCTACTCACTTACCTTCTGCTACTTACACTTATTTTACTTTTATCTACTTAACCCTTGTATGTAGAAATGGGGTCCAACCGACCCTACACACATAAAACTTGTATCATTTGCAATAGTCCTCTATGATTGCTTCAGTCCTCGCACGTGCAAGGGTTAACTACAGGTACTTACTTAGACTTATTCTTATAACCACATACTTTTGGTACCTCTACATACCTATATTTAGAAACACTAAATTACAATTGCTTGCTTTTACTTGCAAATGTTTACTTGCGCTATGCTTTCCAACTTGCACTTTTATACTTACTTTAACTTACTTAATTAATTGTTTAAAAATAATTACCATTACTTTGATGTATTTAGTTAAACCTATCTGCTACTAGTAATTATTTTCCTTTCATTTCTAAAGAGTACTTTTACTTCTCTAGTCTTAAGCACTTACACTTAAGTAACTTACATTTATGTTCTTACTTTCACTTATTTAGTTAAACTTAGTTTTACATACATTCACTCCTATTTTGCTTTCACTTACATTTGTTGAAATTTCTCTTAATTTAGATTTACATACACCCCATGTTAACTTGAACTTTTAAGATTTGCCCACTTACTAATTTAAACTTAATGCATTTCATTAATTTACCATTTTACTTTACTTGCTTAGAGTAACTGAAGCTTCACATCTTAAACATATGGCACAAAGAGACATTAATATCGTTGTATTGTAATACTAAGAGGATTTCTTAGTATCTTATTTTTTGTTGTTTTAATTCCCTTGTGGCAGGATTTAAGTTTTTAAAATTCAGCGTTTTCAGCCTTGCAACGTGGCAGAGCGACATTGTCTAAATCTTTTTTCAAGCCTTGAGTATCTTTGTCCATAAGTAGTGTTATTGTACTCAAACGTTGTTTGACATAAGTTTGTCTGGCATTTAAGTTGTGTCGTCTTTAACCTTGTTAAAACATGCCCAGCCTTCGTGGCACTACGTGCTAAAATTTCTTTCATGTCTTTCATGTAGTAATGTGTGTACTTGAGACGTGTAAGCTGTTCATATATGTCTCTTTATGCTTATTTTTCAGTTTTACAAAAACGAGTAAAGGTCAGACGTACTTCAGTTGGACGTTTGGAGTTTTTTGTTTGTTACCTGTCTAACTCAGTCCAGTACTCCTGTGTGAGGACAGAATAATCGTCAATGGTCATAATAACAGCATGTGTCTAATTATATTGTTCATAGTAAAGGTTTAAAGGCACCGAAGCCTTTAAACTTAATCTCCCATTAATAAAATGCTTATGGTACAGCATGTTTGGCTGAAAAATGCTCTTTGATGTTTCATTGTTACACCTTCCTGACCTTCCATGTAGTCCCATAAAAAGCCAGCACCTTGTAATTTTATCAACGTTTCTTATAAACACACTTAACATTCTATAAGCAACAGGCCTTTTTGACCTTGAATGCATCTTAATCCTGCAGAACCAGCTAATTAAGCATTTTCTTGGAACAGAAACTTAGTTCTCTGATGTTAGTTTTCAAGGGGTTTCCCTCAGTCTGGGAAAGGCAAAAGGTGTTTGATTTTGTGACATTCTCAGCCCTCCTCTCTGCCCACGCTTCCTCTCCACTGCCGCTCATATCACATGGCCGACGAAGTCTCTCCCTGCGGACCCTGGCGCTCTGGATGAGAGTGTGTTTGTGATAAGAGACGGTGGTAATGAGGCGCCGGACTCAATCCGCCATCTCATCGTCTCATACATCAAAAGCTCCTCGGCCGTGCGTCAATTAAAACGGCCGCACGGAGAGATGCAGCAGCACTCATTCATAATGAAACACAGCGTTTGGCTGCTGCTGCAGGTTCTCCTGCCAAAGCTGCGAAGAAGAAGACATCTCGCAGGATAAACGAGGCTTTGAACCCGTTTTTCATTTATATTTTCCACTCCATCATAGCTACAGATGACATCTTCATGTATTATGTTCTGCACTGACTCAAGACGGAGTACCTTTAAATTGTTAGATACTGTAATATTGACAGATATCCCCTATAAACTGGGACTTCATTTAAATGGACACAGTGGCTATGGCTTTGTAACGGTTTCAAGTGGTGATGGGAAACAGCTCCTTCTTCAGATGCTCGCTGAAGCAAAGCAAACAGCATTATAGTGGGATTTAGCAATGAATAAATGGACTTGTGCATCTCATTATATAGTCATGGATGTCTTTTTGTCTTGTTCACAGTGAATAAACATGAGCAAAACGCTAGTAAACATCAGTGCCAGAGACAAAATGCTGAAGGATCCCTGGTCTGTGGATGAGAAACAGAAACATGAAAATTTGAGCCATTTGAGCACAATGAGCTCACTTACTTTTTCAAGAAACCAGTTTGAGACAAACTGAGGTTTGTGACATGCTGCATTTTCCTTTGGGAAATACAAGACCTTTACATTGTGGTCATAAAAGGATGGACATTTCTCAACTGTTGATAAGAAGTCCACATTTTCCACATAAGAAGTCCACATTTTCCACATTTTCCACAAGTCCACATAAGAAGTCCAAGTTTAGATTCAATGAACCAGAAACATTTTCCGATCGATCATGGTCCAATTTTACTGAGTCTTAACTGACAGGCACAACGCCTGACGTGACCTTCGGTTGCAGTGGCCCCTTTTCTTCAAGCCACAGTGCACACTACATTCAGGTATTCCCTATACTTTAGTTGTAATGAGATATTGTTGCCTCCTATCATCTCATAAGAGGTTTTCAATTTTTCACTGATAAACAAGATATTTTCATCCACACAACTGTTGCTCTTATTGTGTCTGCACTACCTAGACCAGCCTGTTTGGCACAAACATCTATGTTATGTTCAAATCCATTTAAAATTCTTCATCTGGAACAAGTCATCATCAGCAAATGCTTAAATACACTAAATGTCTGATTTGATATTTTCATAAGCAGTTGAGGAAGTGGATCTAATAAATTATTCAATAAGTCTCAGTAACACAAAAAACCACAAATATATTTTGAATGTAAGATCAGAAAACTAAACAAGCTGGTAAAATTTAAATTCACGATCACGCAAAGACACAACAGTCCACCTGCAGTATTAGAAAACAAAATGTATCCTTGTCTATTTAAAGCCCACAGGGCATCTAAAGTGACTTACTGGTTTGTTTTTCTTGCTGAGGGCTGTGAAAGGTCAAACCTGGCTGAACAGTATTAAAGTAATTTCTCTGTCTCACCTGCTTTACTGCGGCATTCAAGGATTCACCTGTCTGACATTTCTGTATCCGATTAAAAAAAAGGAAGGAATCAAATAATACCATCTGCAACAACTTATGAAGAAAGATTTGTCATTCTCGAGGACAGACATGAAGGGGGAAGGAGTATTATATCGATCAAATGGAAGGTCTTTATTTCCTCCTCAAGGTCTGGCCAGTTTATCCCTTGTCGCTTCATTTCTCAGTCTATTCGGGATTCAATAAAGCACAGGTACACTAACGGCTGTAATAGTGTTTCAAATATTAGAGTAGTGAAATCCCCCTGGGATGGATAAAATTGTGAAATCTCTTTATAGCCCTTGGTATGAGATGCAGATAGAAGAACTGTATATCAAGAGATAATCTGAAGATATTAAAGAAGAAACCTGTGGCCTGTCACTTGTTTAATCAAGCTGTTAGATTTCTCTGAGGGGAGTATTGCATAAAATCTACTTTTTGAGTTTTACACCATGTTATTATGTTATCCCTTCATCAAAAACATATCTGGAGAATTGCTTTGAGAAATCCTTGAATCTCCCCTGGCAGCCATTCTAGGGTGTCTGTGCTCTTGCTCTCATAAAGTGCTGCCTATTTTCACAAAGCTCCTCCTAGAGCTAGGAGACTCATCTCAACATATGAACTTCTCAGTCCAACTCCCCCAAGAGCAACTGGAAATGGTAAAGGCGCATTGTTGTGGTGACATGCTAAAGAGTATGAGAAAGAGTATAGGAACATCTTAAAAGGACAGATGCCAATTTCAAAGCATCAAATTGAAAAGACAAATTTCTTTTAAGTTTTTTTTGCTGCACACGGCATTTTTGCTACAACTGAAGTTAACATAGTTACCCTTTTGTACTATAAAATGGCACCATGTGCCTGGAGAATACGTAATACATGCCTTCTAAGGTTTTGTTCTGAAAAAGCTTTTTTAAATTTTATCCCTTGAATTCCTATTTTTTCCTGCCTCACAAACCAAAGCAGTAAACGAAAGCAGTAAAATATTCCACAGGACACAACTTTAAGCAGATGAAAAAATGTCAACAGTATATTCATTGGCAGATTTCTCTTTAAAAGCTAAGAGAAAAAAATTATGGCATTTTGCCTGAGAAGTACAATACAATGCACAGTCTTGGAGAAAAGAAAGTTTCCATTACTGTGAATAATAAGTTTGCTGCTTCCATTTGATTAAACAAAAGCAATTTATTAATTACTCATTACCAGTACGACTACCTCTGTAAGAGGAGGAGTTGTGTAAGTTTGTGAGTTTCTTCTGCATATAGGCGTCAGTCCAATGCAACGATGGAAAAAAGCAGAAATGGCCTTGGACAGCAATAATTGCTGCCCATCATGGGGAACAATCGCAAAGATGGATGGATGGATGGATGGATGGATGGATGGATGGATGGACGGACGGATGGACAAACGGAGGGATGTATGGATGGATGCTACACTGAGAAAGATTTTTTACAAAATGAAAAACAAGCTGCCGATCGTCCCACTTCCACACAAACGCATCAAACCAACTGCCCAGCACAATCGTGGAGGAGTAATGAACTGATTTTTTTTTCTTTTTGCTGCCACAGGGCTTGGTAACCTTGAAATTATTTCAAGTCTTCTGTATATTTTACAGTTACGTATATGTGAGGCCATTTGTCTTACTGCTGAAGCTCAGTCCAAAATGAATCATCAACAGATCAATGATCTTAAGCTGAAAAAGAAATAAATGAAGGTGTTACAATGGCACAGTCCAGGTCATGACCTGATTGAAATGCTGTGGTAAGACCTATAGAGAGCTGTGGAAAAATTGGGTTCTGCAAAAAAAAAAGTTCAATATAAAGTCACAGCAATCACATATGCCTTTGATGCATCATACATGTTGTTTGTCCCAAAAGTGTTATTGACTGTCATGGAAAGTGCTGGTGACTTGAAAATATTAAAAAAAACATGTTGGTTTTTATGGTCCTTGGTTGTGTCTTTTGGAAAACAGACTTTATCAGTAATCAAAGACGTATTGGAGCAAAACTTTTGATTTCTAAGTTTGTTGATATATTTTATGTAAAACCCAACATTACATGATGAGTTAGGAAAACTGAAAATACCAACATCCACATTACTGTCAAATTATTTGCATTTACTCCTGCAGTAAACAGTGACACTTTCTACTAGTAATTAATCGTCAATATGGCAGCAGCAACTGACCTGAGAATATGAAGAGGGCAGAGCGGTCGAGCTGTGTAATGATCTGTGAAAAGGTCAGCAGCAGAAAGTGACAGCCACATGGAACCTGGCAGTAACACACAAACATTCACATGGGTGGCTGATGTTCAGGGTGAGTGTAATAATGAGGATGGAGAAATATTAACAATAATAAAAAAAAAAAACATTAATTTCTTGCTTTCTTTATGTTGGAACATGACGGGGCATTTCCAAACTGTTTCCAGAAGGTTGGCACCATGAAACTGTCCAAAAGGTCAAAACTAAAAACTAAAACAGGAACTGTGTGGCTTATATCTGAGTCAATAGTTTAGCGTGTTAAATTTCCTGTGAAACACTTCTTTCCAAACTCAGACAAATATCTCTGCACAAGTAAAGAGATAAACATATTTCTCAGAGTACTGCAGTAGCTCATCTGTTCAGACACAAAGACCCTCTGTTTTGCCACCTCAGAGTCTGATTGTCACATCTCCTCTTTGCTTGAACGCAAATGATGCAATTAATTATGAGCAATAGCAGCAGAGCAGCAGAGGTGTAGACTGGAAGCCCCACTGGTGAGCAGATGACGCTCATCAAGCGAGAACAACGCTTAACTGCTTGGAATGATCATGTCACACAACTGAAAACACTTCAAAACAGAGCATTTCAGGTGTAATAAACCTGGCTTCAGACAACATCACAGAAGGAAAATGAAGCTCTCCTCCCCCTCGTGCACAAGCTGTTCAAGTGTTTTGTTTTTGTTTTGAGGTGTGGAAAAAAGGATGAAAGATGACTCTTAACAGATTCAAATAATTCACCTTCTACTTAGGTAGGTAGCAAACGTTAAAAAGGTTAGAGGCATTTCTCTCTACCTTTGATTGTAGTCTGTTGAGCCGGATGAAGAAAGCATATTTTGCATTTGGCAAAAGAAAATCAATCATTATTTACAGGAAGGTATCCAGCAGGACTACTTTGTACATCCATCATCAAATGTCAGATAGACACGAATATCTGACAAACGCCCCGCCACACAAACTGACTGTTGCAGAAAGTTACCCAAAGTTTCAACTAATTCCCTCTACGCATCTTTTCTTTTACAAGTTCAATGAGGCTGAAAGACAGCTGAAGCACTCGTCACAGACTTGTATGAATTTGTTTTCTGGTTCTTTGGGGAAAACAGAGACATTTTCACTCCACACTCAACATTTTGTCTGGGGGTTGAAGCTGTGAGCTGAGGCCTCCTCATATCAGGACATCTTTGAATCACTTTAGAGAACTCAAAAAACCATCAGAACCCTACAAACATAGATTGTCTTTATTTTTAATTGGAAAGCCTGAACTGTTAACAGCCAATAGAAAAATCACAGATTGGCTAATTCCCATTGTATTCCCATTCATAGGAGTCTTTCCACAGCAATGACAGACCTGCAGACACTCACCCAAGTTCTGACCAGTCTCCCATTTCATTCGGCTTCAATACATGAAGAAGACATTGTGAAGGTGTTCTCCTCATGGCAGATGGTCAAACTTTGACTCCCCTATCCAGAATGTCTTTAGTGCGGACTGTGAAAACAGACTTGAGATTGATGTTTCCCATGCCAACTATTCAAACAAAGCCATAAACCGAACCAGTGTCAATGTGAATGGTGTGTGAAGGTTCTTGGAGAAGTTCCCAGGAGTTTGTCAGTAATTAAGTTCACACTCCATTACACTAGATGGAGCGTGAGAGATACCAGGCAGTTTTGTGCATGCACAAAACTTCTATGTTTAGATTATGGTGGTTTATTTTAATTTTCCAAGCAGTCTTGAGTGCCTGTAAGAAGAGGCCTGTAAGTACCAGAGTCAGATATCCATGACAAGATAGAGTCAACCAGGCACCGTTACACTAAACACAAGAAAGTGTCAGGGTTTCTTGCTGAGGCTCCTGGTTTTCACTCTCCTACAAATGCAACAATGGTCATTGTTTGAATTGTGCAGATTTAAAAACTGAAGTAAGGATTTTAAATAACTAACACAGAGTGGAAGTCTGCTGGAGAGAAACGAGTTAGAGGTACACACAGGCTTTGAGTCTACAGTTGCAACATTTCCAACAACACAAAGCAATAGTCACACATGTCTAAAACCACATTTCCAAGAGTTGGAAAAACCTTTGGATTCAGTTGAAAAAGCAAATAAAAATATACATTTTATTATAAAGCCAAAGAGACCTAGAAGTTATGTACACAATGTTTTAAATTCAGATATCAAGAAGAAGATTCATTTTGATGATTTAATTTAAAAGTCTAGCATAGAGTCTTTACAATATGAAATCTAGCATTGATTTCATATCTCTGTATGCAGTATCAAAATTGCAAGACCTGCTTAAACTGTAATAAATATTAGTAAATGACATAATTACAATGCATTCGCCCTGACTGACGAAAATTAACTCCATGCTTTCCCTTATATTACATAGATCATCTCTTTCCTCTCTTTTTGTAATTCTTACACCATATCTTCATATTAGTGTTTAAATTTGTCATCCTTGAGATCTTCTGAAGCCCATCATCTCACACTGAGATATTGGGTTTCCATTCTCTCTGCAAACAATAAATAACTCAAATTGTGTTAGCTACGTAGGTGAGCACATAAAAAAATTTACATTTGTGAAAAAGATGGGCATGTTTGGCTTTGAAAGGTGATGAACTAAAAGCATGAGCCACTTCAAAATTAAGGCTGGTATGGCTAGTGTGTTCCCTAGCCATACATTTTAATTTGAACACACGTGAAAAAGAGGTTGCATACTAAAGGTGGCTAATCTTTCAGGTATTTATTTTCAAAAATAAAACACAGAATGGAATGAAAATAAAAACTAGTATAATTTTCTCTTCAAGTGTAGAACTGGTAGTACTTCTTTATTCCCTATCTACCACTTGACAAAAAAAAAAAATAATAATAATAATAGGGCTGCACAGTGGGGCAGTTGGTAGAGCTGTTGTCTTGCAGCAAGAAGGTTCTGGGTTCAATTCCCGGCCCCGGTCTTTCTGCATGGAGTTTGCATGTTCTCCCTGGGCATGTGTGGGTTTTCTCTGGGTATTCCAGTTTCCTCCCACAGTCCAAAAACATGACTGTTAGGTTAATTGGTCTGTCTCAATCATCCCTAGGTGTGTGTGTGCATGGTTGTTTGTCCTGTGTGTCTCTGTGTTGCCCTGCAACAGACTGGCGACCTGTCTAGGGTGACCCCGCCTGTCGCCCAGAACATCAGCTGGAGATAGGCACCAGCAACCCTCCTGACCCTACCAAGGGACAAGGGTGTTAAGAAAATGGATGGATGGATGGATAATAATAATAAGGTTCGAATGGTTTTCTACTAATTATTTTTGCATAGACTCTGAGTTTCTCCACAGCAGAATAACAACATACCAACCTGTCTTGGATGAATAGTTGTTTTCCTCCTGTTCAAGAATATTGTAGCATTCTTCTTGAGCCTTCATGTGCTGCAACACCACAGCACAGTCTGGGTGCATGGCCTCCATCTGAAGAGCAGAAAAATCCAGTTGCACTTAAAATACACGGCTGAGAAATAATGAATAAACACAGCATATCAGGACTTTTTTTGTTTTTTTCCACTGATCTTTTTTTCAAACATAAAACTCAATACAGGGTAAAAGAAAAAGTAAAATATTTCCACAATCTAATTTACTTCGGTGGTCTAAAAAATCCTCCCTGATTATTTAAAGGTCACAGGCACAAGCAGTGTCTCATTGTGACAGCATAGTCCTATCATATCTGTCCTGTAAGTTTATGGAACAAATCTACTTTATACAAGCATTATAGTGGCAGAAGACTTTTCCTCCTGAGGCCACACAACGAGTCATTTTACAGTTTATCATTATAAATAGGACCTGGAGCACCTCGCATGACGAGGAGCAGACTGACAGATGTTTTCATGAAATTATCAGATGCAGGTGAAAGAAACCCGATTGTGTGCGAGAGACTAAAGAGTGCCCTCTGAGAGTGAACTTTAATTATTGTTACCTTTCATCCTAAATGGCAGCTGTTTTCCCAACGTCGTCATTTAAATTCAATCATTGTCGTAATGAGGTCATTATCGCATGGCGCCCGATGCCTATGGCCATTCTTAAATGAGCCGCCATCATTTACATTCAGAGTTTCACAGCGATGCAGAGGGTAGATTATTGTATGGTATTTGACATCCTGACTGTGGCATGAATAATTTTAGTTGACATTTAAAGATGGAGCAGGTTTCCTGTTATGTTCAGTTTGATTTTGACTACATGTCTAACGTAAATTTACACCACCATGTTAAATCACTTCCAATTTTGGTAAATGTTTTTGTTTAGTCTGGTTTTAATGTCATTTGAGTGCTCCAATTTGGATCGTATTTCGTATAAATGCAGAACAAGTCCCATGGATACTCATTCTGCGTTGCAATAATGTGTTTGGCCTGATGGGCAGAATTTCACTGCCGTTTAAACGTAAAATAGATGTACAGTGGAAAAGATGCTGCGTCATTATTGCAAATGACGCAGACAGGAAATTGTAAGTTAATCACAATCAATATCATAATTGTAATATTCAGCAATAAGATCACAATTAATAAAAACAGTTCTGATATGGTGCGGCCCTTCCTCTGTAAGGAAGCTCAGAGTTTCTGACTCTGGGTAGATACGTGTTAATACAAAACGGGTGAAATTTGAATCAAGAATCACAGAATATCAGTAACACCAATGTGCGATTAACATAAATAAATCTGACCCTTTTAACTGTGTATTCAATAAGTGTGAGGCTGGTGTTCCCTCTTATGGACACATAAACAATACAATCTGAGCTGGTTTTTATACCATAAATCATTTACAACAATATTTATTAGCCTATTTTAAGCAGCTTTTGAAATATATATGTGAATATAAAGAGATTTTGGGGCAGTTGAATTTTCTCTTTGACATTTTTATATACAGAGGTTCATAATTTGATCTAAAAGAAAATGGCTCCCAGAGAGAATGCTGCATGTTTTTTTCCTTGTGATTTTTTTAAAACTTGCCCTCTCTGAGAACTGCTTTCTTTTTTGCATTTTTGCTAATAATAAAACAGCAATTTCCAAACGTTTAAGCTTCCAAACCACTAAATACCAAATACAGAAGCTTGAAAAACCAAGAAAATAATATCCTATAATTAAAGTCTGAAAAAAGTAATAAAAAAAAGCATTAGCAGCACTTACTCTCAGTAGTTCTTTCTTTATTCACAATGTCATGAAGGAATTTGCTTTCCAATGAGGCACCAGTTGATTGGGGATTACACACCCCCAATCCCTCCCTGGTATCTGTTTTCTAAAGGGCTTGATAAACCTCTTCATGTCCATGGAAAGAAGCTGATTTATACTATTAATACTATTCCTAATTCATCTGAAAACTCAAGCTCCACTCAGATACAGTTCCCTACCAGGCATTAATGAGAAGAGGAGAAAAGAAAACACAAAATAAGTCACTTCTTACCAAAACATCAATTCTTGTTGTCCCTGAGAGATAAATTACACACTCTGAAAAAACAGCAGATCTCTCTTTGTTGCACTTTTGAAAAGCATCTTTGTTGTTTACATCTTGTTAGGTTCTGGCCTATCATTTTCATCACCTGCTGTGTGTTTGGCGCCTCCCTCTGACTGAGAGTGTTATTGTCCTTGGCTCAAGAAAACTGGAGTTTACAGAGGAGTTCAGCATCCAATCAGTGACTGCAAGGCGCCCAAGTGGGGTGGCTGCACACAAGCCCAAATTACCATTTTTCCACATCCATGCTCAACATTCGGTATGTGTTCTTTGGCCAAGCATCTGTACTTCACCCTCATATGTGAGGGTGAATCTGTCCAAAACAGATTATTCCAGAGGTCTAAAGGATACTGACAATAATACTTTGCTATTTTCAGCCACTTAGCAGAGCAGATACTTTCTTCTTCAACTTTTCCAAAGAAACCATCCTTTTTTTTTTCTTTTTCTTTTCCATGTGTTCCATGTTGTACTTTACCATTTAACATAACGAAGACCAGTGGAGCCATAGATGGAACTCTTGGGTTTTGCACAGTCTGACCTTGGGGGTCAACACCATGTTGGAATGTCCTTGGGGAAAGATATAGCACATCACATTTCCCTCCAACTCTCTCTGCACTTGTTTGTTTTGTTTTGTTTTATTTTTTTTTTACATTTTATTATTTTCTAACTCCAAATTCTTTCCTGCATCCGTTTCCTAGAAGTGGGCTGCTGGCATGCATTATCTGGCCAACAAAATCTATTGATTTCCTAGTATGTGGGAAAGAAAAACACATTGTCAATCGGCAAGGCACTGACAGGATGCAGAGGAAAAAAAGATGACAGCATGTTTCCTCATTTTGGCCTCCATACTCCAACTACCTGTGGCCTTTAGAATTGATTTTAAGGTTTTGCTACTTGTTCTGCAAGAAGAGACTTGCCTGAGGCAGTAGGTAATTTGATGTCAGGACTCAAAAGGTCTGGAAGAATTTCTTGCAGGAAATTAGAAGAGGAACCTCGCTAAGTTTGTGAAAGATTAACAGTTTCATTTCTTGTTAGAGTTATTTTTACTTTGGCTGTTTTCATTTATGCTTAATTTCTATTCCTTATTACAAATCCAGTTTAGTGTTAAACTGGTTAGGTACTGTCAAAATGTCAACAGATCTGATTACTTTTGCAAATCATACTGCCAGAAAAATATATAAATGTCAAAATAAGGTGATTCATGTTTGTCTATGAAGGGAAACTTTTTTTTTAAAATATGACATCTGAAATCCTTCTCACTCAAGTGTGGCCGCAGCTGGTGGAGATGAAATGCTGTGAAGTTCAGATGAGGTTGAAATTGAATAAGAGCGGAATATTTTTTTTCCCTTAAATTACCTGCATTGTTTGAAATTCAAACAAGAATATGTGTACTTTCACATGAGTGGAGGAAAAATTCATGATTTCCCTTTGTAGCTGCCAGTCTGCAGCGTCTCCAACGTTAATGGAATCACAAGAGATGTTCGTTCTTTTCTTTAATCCATTACATTAGATATTCTTAAAGTGTGTGGCATTTTGAAATGATCAATTCTTTTTGTTTGTGGAAAAACAATGCAAATGGTAAAAAAAACACATGTCAAATAGGTCAAAAACGTAACATTTTTATTAGATATTCATATCCCAGAGGAAGTAAGAGCTCTAGAGATATAGTGAGATACCCATTGAGAGACTTATGACACTAATTCGCAGCTGACACAACAAACAGCAGGGACAGCAGGTGAGTAAAGTCAGGTCGTCAATTCACATAAATGTCTGAGGAGTTCAGGAAACTTTATGAATTAACTCATTATCAGTTCACATTGAATTTAATGAGTAATTCATTCATTCATCATTTATCTCTCTAAAAAGTTGAGATAAATGTATAGATAATTAACCTTTTATGTCACAAAGGTCAACAATAAAAACAGAACTTTCTTGTTAAATATATATTGGGATTATTATGTAAAAGCTCGGTGCTTTATTTTATTTGGTAATGGAAATTAACTTTATTTCTTTATTTATTTCTTTATTTATTTATTTATTTTAAAGGCAAACCCACCGGCATATCTATAAACTAATCTATGAGTTAGGTAAAACGGAAACTGTCGCTTTTACTCACCGTTTCCCAGAGAGCCAGCTGCAGGAGCAGAGCCAGGTGAAGGAAGCTGTCCATCCTTGAGCGTCCAGAAAGCAGCAAACTGACCCGGGAAAGGAATCACGCTCCCCAAAGTATTCTCAAGAAGCAAATTAATGAATAAATCTGTACTTAAAAATAACTCTTCAAGAAGGAACACAAATATGTGTTTCCCCTGCAAGTGGTGTTGGAGGCAAGCAAGAAGTGAGCGTTTCTCTGGGAGGTGTGTGTGGGAGGACCGGGTCGCGCTACGGTGTCCGAGGGGTGAGGATGAGGATGTCCGCATGACGCGCGGAGGAGAGCCGCCGCTGCACTGAGCGGAGCTCCGCTGCTCTCCTCCTCAAAGGCGGCGACAGAGACGAAGGAGGCGGAGGTGGAGGGTGGGAGGATACTCAGCTGAAGGAGTTACATCTCAACTGTTGAGTATACTGTGCAAAAGTCTCAAAGTACTTGTTGTATTTTGCTTTTAAAGTGCTTTTCAACTTCAGACTGCAGACTTGAGGAAGGTGCTAATATTTACTTTGGCTAGTTTTACACTAATTTCTAGGCAGGCAGGTTTTCCTGAGTCATTCCAGGCTAAGTAAAAATAAATGTAATTTTAAATTAATCTCTAGTAACTAAGTAGCAGCCCAACGTTCTGTACATGGGGGGTTCAAATATTCATTTTCAGCCATCTGAATAATTTTCTGTTGCCACAATTTACAAATATGCAGTAAATTAAAATCTTCCCAAATAGAAAATGTTTGGTACAACACATACTTTTCAGTGACATTTGGTAGCTCATCTAAGTAGACTTGAGCACAATTATTAAACTTGGCTGCACAAAGCTTTTATGTATGATAAACATTTGAATTTATGATTGTCACTTGGTTTAATAGTTGAATTATTTTGGACTGTGTATTTTTGTCATTAATGGTGTAAGCAGATTTCTTTGGTTTTTTATTCATACTTTATTACATTCATAAGAAATTATTTAGCTCTAACCAGGTGAGTCCATAAATATATTCTCTAAACAACTGAAATACCTCAACTCGAAACATGATGATCTCTGAGATCCTGGTTCATGTCTGTTCTGTGTTAGTTTCCATTTAGTATGCTTTTCGGACATTGTAATCTCCTGAAGATTATTTCTTGGCTCTCTTTCTTTTTTTCTTTTTTTTTTTTGGTCCTATGTTAGAAGGCTTAAATCATTTTGTCAGATTGTACGTGACTGAAGATCAGTTCAGTTCTGCTTTCCACTAAACCATTAGAACTTGATTACAATTTTTAATTATTTCCTGAACAAATTCTCATCTTTTATGTGCAAGACTAAATTGCTGGTACATAAAGGACTCATCTGGTTATCACTACCACAAACCCTTATTGAGGAATAGCATGAATATTGAGATTATGGGTCCAAAAAAATAGATTTTTTTTATCAGACAAGAACTACAACAAATCCTTGGAGGATGAGAATGTGATGGGAGATGTGACGCTCCCAATGCAGAGGCTGGAAACATACTTAAAGAACATTCTTAAATAAATAAACATAAGCAAATCATGATAAATGAGGAGTATACCAGAAATGTTGCTAAAGCTCTGCTTAATGCTAGAGGATATAAGAGATGGAAAATAAACAAAAAATGGTAAACAAAAGAAAGTCATGTCAACACTTCAGAGTTCAGCCTACAAACTCATACAGGATCAATGGAGAAGTCTGGGAAACCATTCCACCCTGAACATAATCAGAAAGAAATGATCCAAAATAAAAATTAAAAACAGTGAAGGACCTTTCAGACTAATGTCAGTCAAATAAAAGAAATATAATACATGGATTTGAACACTTAAAGTCTAAACACTGCCAAATGAAAGGCAGGAAATGAGGAAATATGGAAAATAGTTTTGCTTGATATCTGGAATTTATCCAGAATACATCAAACTGTGATGCATTCTAGATTTAAAAAATCACTAGAAATGCCTCTGCAGTAACCATCATAATAACTTCATTGTATTTATGCAAGAAAATTTATTTAAAACAAACCATTCCTACCTCATCGTCAAAATATATTGAAAACTAAAGCCACAATGTAGCTCTTAGCTTTTCATTTGCAAAGAAATAGCTTATTTGGTAGAAAAAGAAATGTGCTTATGTTAAATATGTTTTTTACTATTGGGACTCAAGATTACAGTCTATAAAGGCAGTCGATGCCTGATGTGTCTGTGTTGTGCTATTGGGTAAATTCCTCTGGAGAATTGCTCCGCTACTCAGGACAGTTTAAATAAACAGAATATACTTAAACAATGGACAGCTGCCCACAGAGCAACACTGTATCGTGTGGTGTGTGTGTGTGTGTGTTGGAGGCATGATTGATGATTTGCTGCACTTTTGGCAGATTCACCAGACCACCGGCACTGAACATCCTACAGACAACACCTGTAGAAAGCAGAAGAGGTTTGGAGGCCCTTTATACAGTGACTTGGGGTTTCTTTTGCATTCATGGACACTGCATTGTAGAAGCCCAGTGATGAAATGAGATTCAAAATCATGCATCCACTTTTGTTTGAAGTTATGTTTGCATTCGTTATCCATGATCAGAGCAATAAAGGTAGTATGATTACAAAAATGTTGCTGCATGATGACTTAATGCTTTGTTAAAGACAACAGATAAGTTTTATTCCAGGAGTGTAGGAAGCAGTTTATTCTTTGAGACCCACATGGTCGGTAGGTATTTTCATAACAGGAGGTTTTTTGGTCTGGACATAGACATTTAGTGGTTAATTTGCATGGTGAAACATTGACTTGGGTCTTTGTCCATCCTGGCTGGCTTCAGTTTTTAGCTTTTCCATTATTACTCTGATTGTAGCTATGCACAAGTTCTGGTAGTTAACAATTATTTATCAAGTTTGATGTACATGCATCACATAACTGTCTATGTAAGGTGTGGCATCCATGACTTTGTTAAAAGCAATTATATCTTAATGTAAGATTGTTTTCCTACACAAAATAAATAAACAAAAACAAAATGGGATTTTTTTTCTAAATTATTTTTAGTTTCTTCTGCTGTAAAGAAAATTAATTGTTTTTACACATCTTTTCTAGGTGTGTTGAGATATTTAGAAACCACAGTAGCACATTATGTTTTATCAGATTTGGTTAAAAATACTTTATTGTGTGAAAGAATAAACATTCTAATACAGATATGGTGCACATACAGTCATATTCAATAAGTCATAATAAGCTAGTACTTTAACGTGAAATATGCATTTAAAAAATCATATGCATTTCAAGTTCAAGTACCAGTAATTTTTAAAACTAACCTTTAAGCAAGTAGTAAATACACATCTCATTAAATCCATAAATTTGTATTAAAAACATTTTGTTTTTCCTTGTATGATCTAATATTTTAATCTTCTAAAAAAACTAAATGTTGTGTTTTCTTTAACCGTAAAGAGAAAAATTATAATGATTAGTACAGTAATAAATTATTGATAAAGTTTTATTTAAAGTTGACTGAAATAAATGTTTTAATGTATTGGCTACAAATTAATTTCTTTTAATAGTTTTCTGTTATGTATGATACAAAGTGTTTTGTGTGTTTTTATTGTTAGTATTATTTGCAACATCTCTGTACATACGAATTCAAAGAATGATGCTAAGAGCTCTTGTATCAGCCAAATGTAGCTCTTTCTGATCATGTTATGTCTGCAGTTTCACAGAATTTTGTGAGTCTCTTAACTTTTAAACCTACAGTTGACATCCTTTCTGTTTATCCAGATTTGCTCTTTTTGGGATGGCCGATCCGAGCCTTGAACAACAACATTCCATCTTACTCTGTGTGTTTGCTTTTTGTCATTTTTGGACACCTGCTGTTTGCAGCTGCACATCCACGCACAGCTCCAAGAGATGATCTGAATCTGCAGAGGAAATGTTTGAGGCCAATTTGTCACGTATCATTTACTTGTTGTGACTTTGCCAGTAAAAAGGCTGGCTGTGATGTTAAAAGTAAAACAAATACAAGATGCATAGTCCAAAATGTAGAACCACTGATATTTGAGCCTTTTAGTACATTTTAAATTAATATTTGTCATAATTATTTTCTATTTTAGCTACTTGAATTTTGATATTTTATCTTATTGTGTATGTGTACCAATTTGTGTCTATCATAAAGGAGATACATTGAGACATAATATCTTGCTTTTAGGAATCTTCAAGGCTACTACATGTTTTCAAGCAAATTAACTTTTAGCAATTAGTTGATTGAACAAAGCTGGAAGTAATGATTCGTAGAATTTAACTAAAGGTTGCAGTTAATCTTTGACTAATTAATTTGTGATTTAACAATTTGAAATGTTACTTTTTGACTCCGGAATCTGGTTGGTTTCGAGAGCACCTTAATAAATAAAATGATCATTTGGAAAGTGAATGCTACGTTTACTCAAATAATCACAAATCTTACAATTTGTTGGATATGAAATACTGAGGCATGACAGTATTCTGCAAAAACAGAAAAATTGTGTTTTCTTAATTTTGCAGTGGATTCCGTGTCACCATATGGACTTTCCCATCTGTCTATTTACCTGGAAGGTCTAATTACCTGGAAGTCAAACTAAAGAAGTAGAGGGTTCTTTCATATGCAAAACCATATAGAAGAATAATTTTGTGGGTTGTAATTTTACTGCAAAAAATCATTCATTAAACTTTTTCATGTTTTACCACATTAAATCTACAAATTTAACATATCTTGAGAGCATAAACTATGGAATAAAGCAAAGAATTACCTCTGGAAAATTACATCTAAAGTTATAAATTATAAAAGCAGTAAAAGATAAACATTTCCAGTTAGGAACACCATTTTATGACAAATGAGACCAGAGATGCAACTTCAGTAATTGTGGGTCTTTAGAAATTAATAGCTGAACACAACACTTGAGACACTTTTCATCCATAAAAGAAAATGTTGAAAAGTCCGTTCTATTTTACTTGAACTCACATTTATGTACTGTTTTGTGTTTGTCTATAAATCAAAATCACAAAACCCAAACACTGAAGTTTGTGGTTGTAATATAAAATGGAAAAAGGTTCACTGGGTCATAAATGCTGTAGCATGGAACAGTTGCTGTAGAAACATTTTATGTGTTTCTGCCCAAGATAATAAAGAAAAAAACAATAATGCTTTTTAGTTGGTAATCTCAGCACATAGATTTCTATACAAGCATGACATTACAAAGTACCTTTTTTTCAAAACTGGTTATCTGAAGTAAATATATAGTCTGGAACTCCAAAGATTGGAATTTTAAGTAATTTTTGGCTATTTTGAAACTTTATGAACAAAAATGAAGCAATCTGCAGCATAGCAATGACATTTGTATCCAAATTACAATCACAGAGAGAAATTGAGGTAAGTCCACTGTAGAAATCATTGAGCTTGTTGATGACACGATGATATGTCATCTGGTCAAATACAGTTTCTTAAATTTTTCTCTGCAGAGACAAAGACGTGTCTGGAACCACCTCTGAACAAATCATGAGCTCAGGGAAGCTGGAGTAAATTGCGACATTCATCATAATACTTTCACCAGAGCTTCTGGTTCTCAGCAGAATGCAGATGGAGTTCAAAACCTTTTCAGGCGTGCCTTTCTTTCCTTTTGTGTCACAGAATATGCATCATTTCAGCTTCAGAAAATGCACCTGATATGTCCTCATATGCAATATGTAAACAGTTGTTTATTTGAGTAGGAGGATTCTCTGTTACAGCTCTTAAATCATCCTCTTTGTAGATCTGAGCACATTTACTGTGTCTTTGTATGGGATCCCAAAGCCAACATTGTTTAGCACAGCTATGTGGTGGTAACACACTATTTGCACTGCCTTTTTAAGTCCCTATTGTTGATTTGAGTTGAAGCTGAAGATGAGGTATAAGGAACAATTATTATCAATATGCAATTCTGACAGATTCCTATGTTTAAAAAATTATGTTGTTGTTTTTTCATTTGAATAGTACAGCAGATTTGCCACTTTTAAAGTGGAAAAATTATGAAATTATTAATCATGGAACCATTTATTACATCACCAAACTTTGGCATTTTTAACAGCAGAGTCACACTTCTTAAATCCGTCTTACATTTGAATTCATGTAATGGTCTCTGTAGCGCTCGTCTAAGCTGAACGAAGACGGTCAACTTAAATGTGAGTCTCTGTATTCTGGACGCAGTCCTCTGAAGGTCAGATTTAATTGTGTTGCCGAGAGAAGTGTGTAGCGTCTAGCTTTTCATGTTTTCTCATCTGACCTGGACACTAATGGGTGTCGTGGGCAGTACTGCTGGTAAACCGGTCAAAAGGCAGATTTGCAGGAAATGATCTACGGGGGATGTGTTCATCTGATGATTATGAAAGGAGTCTGGACATCAGATGTCACACTGAGAAAAATGTTTTCCGGCTCCATAAGCTGGTTCTGACTAAAGAGATAAATAAACTGTGAGAAGCAACTCAGCACTTTCATGAGAAGCACACAGGCAGACACTTTCACTGAGGTCAGATAAGGCCTTATATTTTCAACTTTTTTTTATTATTTTAGAGAAAAAAATATAAGTTAAGTTCAACTTCTTAAATTTTTTAAAATATATCACTGCATTCCACTACATATTATCAAAAAACACTTTCAACAAAGAAAGTAAATACATTAGGCAACTGTGTACATAAAATGACCAGCTCACATTCAAAGTTTTTTTAAAAATAGAGATTTTGATGTGGTCTTACTTTTTTTTAATGTTTAATAAGCCAATAATTTTTACATTTGTATTGAAAAAGTATATTGATCTATCTGTTTGTTGCACTTATTATAAGCAAAGCAGGTGCAGCACAGCAAGGGCCTCACTACGTTTTCTCTGTGGCCATGTGACGGTTAATGCTTTCCTTTGTCCAGGTTACGCACATTGCATCAGTCTAGCAGCAGCTCAGATAAAGTCAGAGCAGCTTCACTGCACAGCCACATCCACCCTCAGCCGTTATACAATGATGCTTCACAGCTGCACAGATCCCAAGGTAACAGTCGCAATTGCTGCTCCAACCTGCTTCCATCAACTGCTGCATCTGTCAATGGGAGTTCAAGTCCACTTGCAGCAAGATTTGTGCCTGAGCAGACCCATCTAACGGTGTATTCACCCAACATGCCGCAGCAACAGTCGATAATCACAATCAGGGTTTTTACAGCACGTTATGTTTGTTTGCTTCCTGTTGGACATCTGTATGATGTTCAACAGAGGATGCCATCATAGTATTCATCCATCTTCTGTCCGCCTGCTTTAATTTTTTTGCAGACACACAGAAACAGCTGGATGTTCCTACAAGAATATGAACCAAAATTAACTTCAAAACTGGTTGTGGAATGCTTAATGTTGGCTAACAAAAAGTTCTGACTTTTCTTAAACTGTGATCCAATGAAATGAAACAGAACGTGTGCCCCAAGAACTATGCAAGTAGAAGGGTAGAAGACTTGAAAATATGCAATCTGAACTGTTACATTTACATTTCAACCCAATGCAAACAAACAGTGTGTTTGTTTGCGTGCAAGAATGGAGTTTTTTCAACAGTGTGAGCAACTTCTAGGGTTACAGAAGTGCTGGTTTAATTGGATAATTCAAAGATATTGCTTTGCATTTCCTCTCTGTCTAATGGTGTTCTTCTACTTGAACTCTAAAGGCTTCATATTTATCATCATTACCTTAACAAGACCAGAGCCAAGAAAGGCTTTACAAAAGTGTTCATATGCCCTGAATGTCACATTTTTCTTATTTTGACCACAAACTTTAAGGTATCATGATCCTGGCTCATCCTCCCCAAGAAAGACTAAAGATAGTCTTCTTAGAAGACTTTTAAATTGATTTTCTGAGAGAAAATGCCTCTTAATGGTGATGCAGAGGAAGAAGTTCGTGAATTAAGACAGAATCTGACAGTAAATTTGGAGAATAGGATGAGATTGAGGATTAACCAGTTCCAAAATGTAGATGAGCCCAGAGGCCAGCCTGGGGGCAGTGAGCCACAGGTGCCAGAACAGACCCAGTAGCAGCTAGACCATTAAAAAATTTTGACGTAAAAAAATTTAAACTGGGTCAGGGCTACAATGGACGACAATTACTCCTTTTCTTTTCATTCCAGAGTTCCAACAGGAAAATACCATGGATTCCAATTATTTCTCAGCAAACGTGAATGTTTAGCTAGAATATTTAGACAATGAGATGGAACAAAGCTCTTTATTGCCTGTCCTTGCTGGTTAATTTTAATTTTTATGGCATTTTCAAACATCACACACTGGAAAGGCTTTATGATTGAAACACATATCCAATAAAAATTCAGCTAAATTTTGTGCATACTGAATTTGTTGAAATTCTAACTAAAATTAAATGAATAATCGGTTGCTTTTTTTTAATCACTTTTATGTTAATAGAGAAAATGTGTACTCTATCATCCAAAATAAAAACAGTGGGGTACATTTACATCACTGATGTTGCTAAGATATTAATGGAAACTCGGGATGAGCTGCAGAGACTAACTTCCTGGTAGGAGTATTTCTTGACTGGAAAACGACTAGTGCCAAATCTGACCTTCATGGTAAAGTGATGAAATGAAACCCACTGTTAACACAAATCAATAAAAAAGTCCCCTCTGTAATTTGTAACAAGCAATTTAGGAAGAGGAGATCTGACCATATGAGATCAACACCAAGCCACATACAAAGTGGTTCATGACTAAACACACCATACACACAATGAATTATGATAGTGAAACCGAGTTTTTAAGAAGAGACAGGAAAATGCTCAGAGATGATGAAAAGAAGCCGAATGCAGAGAAATCCTGAAAAGCAAAAAAAAAAAAACAAAACCTGGATACACAGGTTCACCTCCCCAGGAGGACAAGGACCCTAAAATTATAACGTGCGTGAATCCAGGTTAGAATTTGTGGCCTGTAATTTTATGTCCACATACCCTTTCAACCCAATCTGACCTGAGTTCATTTGCAAAGAAAAACTGCCGAACATTTCGGTCTGTAGTTGCTTAGACCTGGAGGAGACAAATCCTTTGAAAATCAAACATTTTCCTTCTACTACATTGTATTGTATAATATCGTAATAAAACATTGAGGCTTGTGGCTGCAACATGAAAAATGTAAATAAAAAACAACAATAAAGATTTTTTTTGTCTATGTCAGTTTGTCTTTTTTTACAGTTAGAACTATGGAAGTGTAGCCAAGAAGATTGTGCAGGGATTAGAAAGGTGATTATCTTTGACGAGGATGTTGTTCTTTTAGCAATGTAACAAAAGGATGCCCAGCTTATCCGTAAGCAGTTTATATTCAAGTGTGATGCATGTGGAATAGGTATCAGCCCAAACATCAAAGGTGTTCCTTGTATGAAATATAAAGTTGCTTGTCTTTATTCATAGAGGAACTGGGGAATTTAGTGATTGTAGGTTGAAAGGGAACTGGATGATGAGGTCTGCCTTACATTGAGTTATACTTCTATTAAAGATGGAGCAGATCCATGCAGTTTGGATAATGACTCAAAGAATAAGAATGAATCCAAGTGGCTGGAATTGATTTTCTCTACAGGAAGCTGCAGGGATTTGAACTTGGCTTCTGACTAAGAGTTTAAGGAAGCTGTAATGAACCTAGAGCAGACCTGCTGTTCTTCCACTCCCATGGGAGTCAATTCAGGACCTTTAGGGACCAGATGAGTTTACAGAAGTGATCAGATTTAGATCCAGATACACAATTTTATTTCCAAGGATGAAATGATTTGCTTCAGTACTCCACAAGAGGTAAACAAGTTGTAAAGTAAAATGAAACCGAATGCATACATAACCTCAGCAATTAGGGAAAAGGACAGGATATATCTTTACAGTCTAAGCTGTCACATGAAGGAGGAGTAGGCTACATGTTGTTAGCTATGGGTAAGACTAATTTCTTGTGGATTTTAGTGATGCATAAAGATGAAAAATTTCAGCTTTTTAATAAAAGAAAACAGCTTCTACAATCGGCCAACACAGCATGGAGTGGTTGTGAGAAATTGTTTAATATCTGTTGACTGGTAAGCCTCAAAATTGCAATTCAAAGTGGTGACTCCAATGTTTGTCAAACCAAACATCCTACGTTTAAAAATGATTGAGTTACTGCTGCGTTGTGATGATATATTGTACACAGGCAAACAAAGTCCCACATCCAAAAGCTTGAAGGTTGCATTTTATGGTTTATTTATCCAGATTATCAAGCAATAAACACAGATCCATCTTTCTATTGTGCCCACCTGCATATCATACTCGGGTAAAACAATCATAGCCCCACCCCAGTGCATGCTGGTCCCATACCAGTCCTTATACTTTGAAAATGGCCCCACAGTTTTTAACATCTGATATGCAAAGACAAATAACAAAAAACAAAACAAAATGTTAGAAAATTAATAACTTACAAATAAAGCTTGTCAATAACCAAAATATGCAAAACAACCAAGAACAAGCAACATAGATCATTATGTAACATGAACTGCCTCTACTGGAGGCCCGGTTAACTCCATTTCCTACCCATTGCACCCATTGGCTAGGGATTTTATCTTGTTGTTGTTGTTGTTGTTGTTGCAGTTGTTTTGCCAGCAGAAAACACTTTTTTCTGACATCAGAATCAGAGCCTAACTGATCCCCTCCTTTTGTGTTGGTCTGCTGAGAGCTGAAAGGACAAAAGAGATGCAGACAAACACAGCTGAAGGTTGGTAACAATAACTAATACAATGGACAAACGTAAAAGAGGAATGCAAGTAAAGATGCTCCTTGAGTTTGATCCTCTAGCATAATTAAAGGTATGTTTTCTTCAGGACAGATCAGGGAACTTTATCAAAAGCTTCTAGATGAGTCTTAAAAGCAGACATAGTGTGGGCATCAAGGAAATAAATAGAATAATTGTCAAAAGGCGAACTGATGCTTAAAATATTTTTCATCCACTAGACAAGTGTTTGCTCAGGTAATGGGATTCCAGCCAGAAATGTGGAGGCTTTTGTATTTATTTATTTATTTATTTATTTATTTATTTATATTTATTTATTATTTATTTATTTACTAATTGGCATTTTATAATCAACTGAAACTTATTATCTGATAATTGAATGAAACTGAACTTTTTGCAATTTCATTTAATTCCAATTCTGACTGTTGTGGAATAAAATGCAGGATAATAAAATTGATTAAAACACAGTTAAGTGACAGTTAATATTGCAGTCAAAAAATCATACAAAACACATTCACAGACTGAAATTTAAATAACAAATTTATTTACCTTTTAGCATAATTTTTGTTGGATTCTCATAAAGGTAAATGCCACTCTCACAACAGGTCTGATGTACAGATGAAATTAATGAAAAATGCGTACTTTCATAATGCTGTTGGATGAAATAATATGCTCTTCTGGTTTGTGTCATTAGAACCAAATTAGTTCTATTGAACTAGATTCCTGAAATCTACACCAAATTCACTCAGAGTGTTTTGAGTTCTTTGGAAATGTTTGCATCACAATGTGAAAATTAAACAGTTGGAAGATGTCACAACTGAGAACCATTTTTATTTCAGAGTTAATTTGGAGAGAAGTTTATTGCATCTGTGACTCTTCGTTGGAAATGCGACTGAAGCTGTAGGTCCATCAAAGTTTCTGTATTAAGGTTGCAAATCAGCGAGTGCAGCCTCAAAACAACACATTAAGTAGGAGATTAAGAGAACTCCACCAGCTGCACTGAAAACCTGCATCCTGCAGGGAATTGATCCACAATTTGTCACTAACAGCCACGTCTCCAGGCCCCATTAAGGGTAAACTCATCTCTCTGGTTATTGGAATGGATAAATCAGAAGCAGAGTCCCTGAGCGGCTTCTCACTGCGCAAACAGATTCCCAGCTTTTATTATTATCTCTTGTCATTGTGCTTCACTTCCTTCACTACGCCTTTACTTTGTCACATCTGATACTTTTCCGTTTATGAGCCAGCTTCACTCTCGTCACATGTTCCTGCTGGCGTGGGTGCTTCCTGATGTGTGGAGAACAGAGGCATTTAAACCACCCCGGGTGAATTTCTGGAACTGCAAATGACAAAACGATAACCTTTCCAGCACTTAATTATGCAGCTGTAACACTGCCCAACCAATACTGTTTGCATGCTGATGATGGATGTGGGTTATGATCCCTCATGTGCTGACGTACTAATATCTAAAGATCACATCTACTGCTGCAAATTAACGTCCCTTTCTGGGGACATAAGCGATAGCAACCCTCCTAAACTCTGCTGTATTAGACCAACATGTCTGCTTTAATGACACGTTTATGATTGCTAATGATGTTAAGTAACTGAAAGACCATATGGAGGGGAAAGTCATAATTCTTGTGAAGAGGAAGGACCAATAAAAACCTCACTTCTCGTGGGAGAAGAGGAAGCTTTGGTGAAACTGACTTGATGGAAAGTGCAGCAAAACTAACAACGATCCCCATAAAAACTTTATTGCATATCATTTTCCAAAAATCTTCAAACCCTGTGAACATTTCCTCCAAATGTCATCACTTTAGAACTACAGACTTGTACACATTTATTTTACTGGGAATTTATATGCAAAAAATGCCATGAAGCATAGTCTGAAAAAAAAAACCTGGTACATTGCTTTCACATCTTTTTTGAAAAAGATCTAAGAAAAAAACCTTGAGTGTGCTGGCGTGTGTGTACCTATTCAGCTTTTATTGTTACTCCTAAATAAAACTCAATTGATTGCCGTCAGAAGTCACAGCATCATGCAGACAAAGGAATGCAACTGACAGGTCAGGGATTAAAGTAGGACATAATGCTCGGAACAACTTGCCATACTCTGAACATGGCAAGGGTATGGAAAAATTGCTAATGTGCTAACAGAAATGGCCATTCACCTAACCTTACAGGGCAGGGAAGGAGAAGTTTAATCAGAGCAGCAGCCTCAAGGATTGTGCTAACTCTGGAGGAGAGGCAGAGATCCTCAGTTAATGTGGAACAATATGTTTTCCACAGGACAATTAGTGATGCTGTGCTCCACAAAATGGCCTTTAATGTAAATTTGTCAAGAAGAAAGAAAGAAGAAGCAGATGTTACAGGGAGAAGTCCTGCTTAAAATTTGTCATAGGTTATATAGGGAACACAGCAGACACATGGAAGAGAGTACTCTGGTGAGAAGAGACCAAAGTTAAAGAAAATACAAATGCAGAACATGCATTATTTATGAAAAAAGCTCTGAAAACCACACGCCTACTTTACAGCAATATGTTGCTTTTACATCCTTGACAAAAACACTGAAGTTTGTAATTTTACCATTAAAAAACTGTGAAAAGTTATGACTCCACAGAAAGAAAACATCTTCAAGAATTTCTGAAAAAAAATTAACTGGGGTGACTTTAAAAACTCACAATGACATAAATCACAAGTCAAACAATTGAGGGCAGACATTATCACACTCATTTCTCAGAATGTGTCGCCGCAGGCCTCATCAGCAGGACGTCGCTCTGACTTCCAGTCGGTGAAGGCTGATGATATTTGATGATCTTCCTGCTTGGAAGCTTTGTGACGAAACGCTGCGAGGAACAAGGTGTTCAGATCAAATGACACAGATAATATACAGACAGCCAGGGTTTATTTACTGGTGATCAATGCAGACTGTTTGGATTTACTCTGCTGTAGCTAGTAGAGAAGATTTCTAATCAGCCATGGTTGAATTTATTCTAAAACATCTTTACCATTTAACTTCAAAGGAAATGTTTTTTTTTCCTTTCAATGTTAACAGAGGAGGAGGAGGAGATGGCTCTCTCAGCACACTTCAGAGTCCTGATTGTCCTCATTGGGATTGTATCCTTGAAATGGAAAACATAACAAAATATAAAATGAAACATTTTCATGAAAAAGATAATAAGAAAAAGTGAAAAGAATATAAAGCCAGCCTTAATGTTCTCAAGGCAATATTGTGACCATGTTAAAACTGTAATTCAAAATGCTATTAGGCCATGGCTGCTATAAAAACTTTCAATGTGCGACGCTACCCCTGTTTTAGTGTCCTCATGTCCTGCACAGTCATCAAAGTGTGTGTGGGTGGATTAGATGATAATTTAACCACATTCGTGTGTACTTCTGTAGATTACACCCAGAGCAAGACACACATGATTGTAAAAAGGCAAGTGCTGCTTACAACACAAAAGACTGCAATAAAGATTTTTCACTTTGTATATGAACATCCTGCCATGCTGTTGCATTCAAAGGGGAGGTATTACGTAAACTCACCTTCTTTTTACCCTTATGTAATGTTATAATGCCATTCCCTCATAAAAAGCATACCTGGAGTGTTGCTTTGATTCTTTCATGCATGTTTGAAGACTCCTTAGCTGCAATCCCCGTCTCCCCCCACCCAGCTTTTTCAGAATAGCAGCAGTAGCAATTAGCAAATACCTGGTGGATCTACGAGTCTGCTGAGCTCATCATATGAAGCCACCTCTCAGTCCAATACTCCTAAATAGGTGAAGCATAATGGTGAAACATTGTTGTGATGACAATGCTGCACCGTTGTCATCACAACAATGCTTCACACCGTGTCCCTTTAAAGATGGGACGCAACATCCCATCTTTGAAGGGATGATGGGTCCCTTTAAAGATGGAGGGTCGGAAGGTCAGAATTTTATTAGAATAAAAATTTGCAGCAAATTCCTACACATTGGAGCTACATACTCTTTACCAGTCTTTGTTAGGGATCAAGCTGTTTTTTTGTGGATTTTTGGGATTTGTGGCTTTTATTACTGTGACATTATCTTCTTTCAACAACCGCAGCACTAGACCAACTTTACTGCTTTGACAAACACAACTCTTCCTCCCCCACCCTTAAGTAAACACACAGATGCAGGGTCAGTGAATTTTTTTGCATATGGGTGAATATGCTGAGCGTGTTAGATGAAAGGACGGCTGTTTTATAAAGTTGCAGGGCTTCGTTTCACGACTCAAGGCTGCTTCCTTCATTGCAGTCCGTGCCCTCGAGTGTATTAAAGAGCCCGACTCATCAGGGCGCCGCACAGCACAGCTCAGCACTCCTAACTAGTGTTAGAGGTCACTCAGAGACCTGATCGCAGCGAGACAAAGGGAGACAGCAGGATCAAAGGCATCCAGATCGAAGACAAATATCCAGGCAGGCAGCGTTTGAAAGAAAGATGAGGCAGAGGGAGTCGGAGCCAACCAGTTTCTGCACTTTAATGGGGGAGAAAAAGCTTTTTTTGTATTCTAATCGTGTCGCGTTGTAGCAGATTTGACACTTCAAAGCCAAAACAGCAACATTTTGTTGTACCATAATTGTGGCAGATATTTTACATCCCGGTGGTAATCTAAATGATTAAAGAAGTGCTAACCCTTCCTTTATGCCTTTTTTTTTTTTTTTTTTTTTTTTACATAGAAACACTTACTGGAGTAAACTCGGATGCAAAACCACATCATGATAACTTGTTTTTTAATCAGCAAAACCTTCCCACCTGATTGGAGACTAGACTTCAGACTCAATGTGGAGCCAATTTTGCTCTCAGCGTGAGTTCATGCAGAGACAGGAGGCTGCTACGAAACAAGGGAAACGGCTGAGCAAGAAATCAGCACTAACAACAATTTGAAAGGAAAAAGAAAACAAATCTTTGAGTTGGTTGTGAGTTCAGTCTGACTCCACCACCTCAAGCTTTGTCTCAGAAATACCCCCCCCTCCCCACCACCACCACCACCGAGGGATCATACTCAGTATCACCACCTTTTACTGCAGATACAATTATCAACTTTGCACATCCAGAAACTGTCTGGATGTGCAAACAGTTTATTTTTTATTGTAATGGTTTATAAAGCAAACATTACAGATTCCTGTGTAGATCTGGAATTATGTTAAGGGCTGGAGTCCTACTGGAAGGTGAGCTTTCACTCATATCACATCTGTTTCACGGTGTAACAGCTTTATTTTTCAGGACTGTCCTGACCAAATCGCCTTCTTCTACACTTTGAGTGTGTTTGACTTGACAAAAAAAAAAGCTTTTGTTTTCTATGACAGATTAGAGGAGTGAATGGCTAACAATTGTTCTATCAACAGACTCCTCTACCTTAGCTGTGCATCTTTTTCCTTTTCCGTTGTATCATTTTATATGGAAGTCCATGTCTTGGAAGGACTGTGATTGTACCATACCATTTCCTTCTTTGACAATAGACTTAACAGTTCCTGCTTTCAATGCAGCAGTTCAGCAGCTGGGATGAGGGTCAGCGCCCTCAAATATGAGACCATGTCTTTTAACTGGACAGGCCAGAGTGCCCTCTCTTCTTTGTAAACACTGCTCCACGTTGTGTCAGTCTAAGACATGAAATCTCAACGTAATATGGTGAAGTTTGTGGTTGTGATGTGAGAAGGTGTAAAGGGTGTGAATACTTTTGCAAGGCAACGTAGTTTCTCTTTAAAATGTTGTAACAGAGTAGATTGTGTGATGGACACAATCTGTAGTATTGTGTCCATCTGCAGGATCAGGGGTTTTCCTGCAGAAATGAGGGTGTTGGTCCGCTTCGTTGCAGTAAAACAGCAGCTGAGCTGAAAGGGAAAGTTCTGGATTTACCGGTTCTTCAGCATGTCAAACCCCAGTCAAGTAAATCATGACCAAAAACAAGACTGAGATAACAACCACTTCAACTTATTTTGATTAATTAGCTGCACTGTTAGGGTCAGTATCTCCGTTACGTGGTGGGGAACCTTGAAGCAGCGCGGATCCACTTCTGCATCAAAAGGACATAAAACTTCACATTAAAACCTCAAGCAGCACGTAGCAACACATTTTCTACTTCATAAAAAAGACAAATACTGATCCTTTCAGAAATCTACATTTATTTAACTAGATTAAATGTAATATATAACAATAAGAGGAGTTTTACATACATTATGAATAGAAATAGATCACCATAAAGGTCTTAGCAGCTATTCTAAGTGCAGTTTCCTCAACTTTATAGTATATCCCACATTACTTTTACACCAAAAAATAGAACTTCTCAGAAAATCCGAACAAAAAGGAAACAATTTTTACTCTTGCAGTTTATACAAAAATAGTTCACTTTTGGAAAGAAAATGAACAAGATTTACTGTACTATATGTTGTATTACAGCATTTGAAAAACATTTTTGAATTATGTGTCCTTGGTAAAATTTGGTCGGAAATCATTTTTTGATCATACTGTGCACTCCTGAATACTACAAAATTTCATCAGCAGATTAATATTACATTCAAATATACCATATCAAGAAGTCCTTTGTTTTTTTCTCCTTTAGTGCAAAACTGCACCCGTAATTCCTGTCAGTTTGTCCTTCATTCATACAACAAAAGTCAGTATTACTACAAATTATTCAAGCTTGAAAATATTTTCCTTGGATTAAGAGGGAAAATGCTCAAGGGAACTCTTTTACGTTTGCAAATATACAAAACAAATGTACAGTTTGTGTAAGTTTCCACGCAGAGCCATGTAAAACTGAAGCAATGGCAGCAAAAGGAAATAGTAAACAGCAACTGGCTTTCCAGAAGTAGTGAAGTGTCCCCTCAGCGATAGAGACACATGCTCGTACTCCGGTACAGGTACATGTAGGCGTCGCAGAAGAGACGCTTGGCCACACCTTTCATGTCCCGCGGCACCTGATTGGCCAGCTCGGCAGGAGACATTTCCAGGTACGTGCCAACCTCCGGACAGGCTTGCACCTCGGGGATGTTGAATCCGTCTCTCTCTCCTAAAACCAAAGCACAAACCAAATAAGTTTTCTCTCCGTTTGGAGAAACGTTACGTCAGAACTCGACACCCACCTTCTCTATCGGCCATGCTGTCGAAGAAGATCCAGTCACGTGTGTTTGGTCCGTGTTTGACAAAGGACACATAGTGACTTGTCTCGATGCAGAGCACAGCGAAGAGCTCCAGGCGGTCTCTGGTGAGCGAGTGGGGGATGCCGCGGTCGATGTAGCCTTTGGGGACTTCCAGGGCTGCAGGCCGATGGGAGAGGCGCTGAGGGTGAGAGTGCACCTGGGGAGAAATACAGACTTTAATGGAAAAAAAAATCAAAATCTGAAACACTCATTATAAGAGAGAGTCTAACTGAGGTAAATCTGTAAAAACTCCAACTATTCAGTTGCAGCAGATGAGCAAATAACCCTCAAGTTGACTGTTGTAAAATAAGTCAACAAAAGCGCACATAACAAAACAATATTAAACCATTTTACTCTAAAAATATTAGAAGGTTTTCTAACCTTCTAGGTGAAGCATTGATGCTTCACAGTAACTCAACTAGAATAGTTTAGGTCTCATCTTTAACTCAGGACATTTTCTGCAGGACACGAGATGCAGAGATGAGCGATTCTCTAAAGGGGCAATGTTATGTCTTTTCCAGACACATAGTGCCATTTTATAGCACCACCAAGTATATTACCTTGAGTTGTTAAGAAAATGCTGTGTACTGTATAGCAAACATAACATGAAAGAAACTTTACTTTGTAATTTTAACCCTTAAAATTGGACCCGGGAAGCATGTAAGTGTTCATCATAAACACATAATATTGTCACGTACCACAAAAAACACCCTCAGCACTAAAATGAAGGTGACTTGGACAAGGTCACACCACATGCAGGTTGTGTAAAACTAAGAGAAAACATGTTGTGCATCCACCTAAAGACGGATGTGCAACAGCTGATCTTACACGCCGCCAGAGATGTCAACGATTCCCACTAACTCAGACAAGGCGCAGACAAGTACAAAGTTCAGTGCAACTTTTACTGTGAGTCATCAGCAACCATCAAATGAAGTTAAAAAGCTAGATTTAATACACATTTATAGAGTTGTATTATTCTGATACTCATTGCTGTCACGTTGTGTGTTCCAAATAAGAACAGATAGTAAGGTTGTAAATCACCTTCAGCGGATCAAATTAAATCTTAATGTTCCTACAGATTCCTGGCATTAGTATCTTTTCCACGTTGCCACTTGAAAAAGAAACCGCTTCATCTTTTACTTAGTTGACTTAGTATTATTTCATTCACATAGGACCTTAAAAGACAAGTGTTCTATAAATAAACTTTAACTTTAACAGAAATGTTGCAGTAAAACCACCAACCTGAGAGGAACACATCTTGCAGAAGACTTTAAATCCTGTTTGGCTAAAAACTGGCTCTTTAAAACAGTCGGCGCACTCTTCCACTGCCATGTGTCCACACATAATGCACTGCTGAGGACCTGAAACACACTTAGACAATGAGTTTTGCTTACTGTGTTGCATCACATCTGATCAGATGTGTTTTAATTGTACCCTCAGAGAGGAGATCAGTGATGTCCAGCTCCAAGGAGGGAATAATTTTGTTGAACATCTTGAATTTTTTCCCAAAGCGCGGCATCTGAAGGATGAGGCAGGACGGCACCTGAAGTTTAAAGACGGAGAAAAAGGCAAAGAGGAGTGCTGAGTAAAACGTTTAACTGAGGCACCTAGTGGTGGAAAAGGAGCAGGTCGGAAAAGGCTGAAACTAAAACATCTGAGTATTTTCTGGTAGTCACTAAAGAAAACAGGGAGCCCACCTCTGCCAGTTTGAGTCCTTCACTGTGGAAGGAATGTTCCAGTAGCTGTTGGACTGTGGGTAGAACCAGGCTGTGGTTCTGGTCCAGGAATATCTGATAGCAGTAGCTCTCCTGCACTTTGCCGGCAGCCGATCTAAACAGAGAAGGACAAAAGGAAATAGTTCTATCTGAAGCTTGGTACAGTTAAATCATAGAAAGGAAAAGGTGAAGGAATACAGCTTCAGCAGAGGCTCCAGGGCAAGAATGTGGTGCATCACAATGATGAGGAACTCCTCTGGATCTGAAACAGACAAGTTACATCAGCACATTGAGTTTTAATCTCAGTACCAAATTGGATCTTTTAGGAGCTTGAAGATTAGACTGACCCTTCTCATCCGTGGTGAAGGACTGACAGTAGCCATGTTTCTGCAGCTGCTCTCGAAACTTCATGATGTGTCGCCCATGAACAAATCCCTTACTGCAAACGGCACACGAATCATTAAACACTGCCTTCACACAGCAACACAAACAAAAGATGCAAAAGAAGACACACACACACACCTGCGGAGCGGGTTGACAATGTTATGGAGCAAAATTCTCTGGACTGGAGCGTCCTGAGGAGTTGTTGCTTTGAACAACATAGAGTCCAACACAGAGGAGCAGGAAAACAATCTGAAGGAAAAGTTCAGCTATTTTCAACTTTTAAATATTTTCAGACACTATAGGCAGTCATTTTTTACTTTGTTACAAATACAAATCTTTGATCCAGTCCTATAACATATTTTTAATAATGTATTTCTTAATTATAAATGTGTGATTCTGACCCAAAGAGGGCAGAGTCCATGTAGCAGGAGTTGCAGTGTCCTTGGATCCCCTTCATTCGTCCAATCAGAAGCTTTTCGACCTGCTCTGTGCTGATTGGAGGAACAGTCTCCAGCTTCCCTGTGCTGTGATTTCCATCTTCCTCTGTTTACAAAGAATAACATTATGTCATATTCATCAAATATCCACAGATTATAAGATACAACATATGTTCAGATTGAGATAACTCCATGCAGGGAAATCTGCATGGAGTTATCTCAGATAAATGTAAAGGGTAATAAAAATATCTTCAATTTCAGTTTATGAAATGACAACTTTAGAGGGGTGAACAAAACAGAAAAAAAGGTCTTTGAAACTTAAGAGTCAAACCAATAAAAAAATGTAGTCAAGTCAAAATTTGTAGGCAAGGAGAAGAAACAGGTTTTCAGCTGTATGTGCTGTGACTCTGTCTGAAACATAAAACACGATGACTAGAAAATAGAAAATCAATTTGGGCGCAATTTTTTAATTCTACAACTCATTAAACTTGAGTTTTTTAGAACAAAACTATTTATATAAATCACTAAGAAGTTAAAATGACTACATACATCCTGATAAATGCATCCTGCAACTCTGAACTTACCATTTTTATCCAGGTCGGTCATCATGTTGTTTTGGGCTGATATGTTCTGGAAGCGTGAATCGGGACGGCAGGACGTCAGCTTCACAAACAAAGCTCTCTTTGGAGGACAGTCGAAATAACGCTTTCCATGAATGGTTCCATCGCTGACGCCACAGGGTTCCTCCTGCAGACAGTTTCAAAGAAATCAAATCACTTCAGGGTAAAATACTAACAATTATTATTAGAGACGCACGATAGATCAACATCGATATCAGATGATGTTAGTAATTTTTTAACACTTATCTGTCCGATCAGTAAAACTGGGTCAATATTGACAACTGATTTTTATTTCTATTTGGTTGCGTCTATGTTTGTGTTTCTGGAGGAGGGGAGTGGGTTGGCCATGTGGTATTTGTTTGGGAATGTTAGAATGACAGTGATGCTAAATGTCAAAAGGTCAGCAAAATATATATAATAGACTAATCACCCAAATATTTTGCATCTGAGCTTCCCTGATAAATGTTTTATTGGTATATCCTTAAACACCAAAGAAATCCCTAAAACATAATCTGCTCTAGATGACAAAAACAGTAACTCCAGCAAAGTTTGAAGAACTTTAGTTTTTCTGTTTTTACACAAATATGCTCAGATATTTCATATTTTACAGGTTAGATTAAAATTTCAGGCATCACTGGCCTTGTTCACAGTTTAATCTAAACCTCGACACATCAGCAAATAGATTTACCAGCTCAAGTCCAACCATCGCATCCTCACGGCCTGGTAGTCTGCCGATCCAGCGGATAATTCCATACGAGTTCCCTTTACCTAAAGTCACCTCAACCACAGAGTTTAGACTTATGCTCAGATCAGTGGGAGCTTCCACAGGGGGAATATCGATGTCCATGCTTTCAGACCCTACAGTGTGTAGAAAATATCATAGTCGGATTGAACGAAAGTGGAGAAAACAGATATAAAAAAACAAAGACACTGCTCAAACCTGAAGGAAATTCTCCTTTGTTAACCATGTAGAATGGAAGCTTAATTTCTCCCCCTCTTTTTCCATTCTCATCCTTGTCCTAAAAACACAGAAAACACAATATCCATATCTTGTAAACAGCTTCAATAATAAAAAAGTTTGCAAATTTATTGTAAACTCCAAAGCAGCGGGTTTAGCAAGCAGTGGGAATTCAAGGACTGTCTGGAGTGAAAAGTCAATTATGCCACTAAAGTTTCGTTTTGATTTTCTGAATACATAGTCAGAGGGTGTCCTCATCTGTTGATGACAGTCAGACTTGTGAGGAAAATTGTCCTAAATCACCAGGGAGTTCGTTTAAGGTCAACATTATGAATCTGCATCAATGTTTGTGCTAAGAAACTTGAATGTATATGATTATTGCTTGTCTAAAGTTAAACCACACATACCTTTGATATAGATGTAACTATACTAATATAGTTAACGGATGCTTCAAAGGATATTCTCAGCTTCTATGTACTAAAAGTCTCTGCTGTTAAATCTATATCTGAATAGATTTAACTATCCAATTTATTTTGGGTTAGTTCATGTATGTGAGGCAGATTCAAAACAAATATTGTCACAAGAAACTTTACAAAACCATCCGATCTAATTTAGAGGCAGAAAATTACGTCCTCTAGATCCCACAGATTCAAAGTCAATCATATAAATTGCAGGTGGAGCCCGAGTTTTCCATAAAAGGTCAAAGGAATACTTTCAACATTTACACTCATAGTGAAATGAAAGTTTGTCTCCTTTGAACTCTAGGTCTTATTTTGCATGTGCCTCAGGTTTATGAGAATACACGTCTTTCAAATTATATACTTACTGTGGAGATCTGCACAATGGGTTGTCCTTCCTCTTCTTGAATGTCTAGTACTATCCCATAGCGATATTTGCCATCGATGAAGAAATATACGTTGTCTCCAGGAAATATGTCTTGGTGTTGAGTGTGGAGTTTTGTCAAGGAAGGCGACAAAGGGGTAGGAGCTAAAAGCTTCACTCTGAAGAATGGGGCAAAAACGCCACAGTTTTTCTCACATAGGAAAAATGTCTTACATCCAAAGGTTCCATCGGTTTTTCCCTTCCCTTTTTCTGATTTCTTGAGAGAAAAAATGGCAGAAAATATTGATGAGACACACAGAGATAAACATACAAGAACATTGTCTAGTCACACAAAATTTCAATATAATTTTAAGGAAGTTCAACTTTAGGTTTGTTGGAATTTCATGCTGCTCAGACCTCAGAAAATTGTATGTAAAAATATTAATATACATATATACACAGCTGGAGCAGAAAATCTTAACACAACCAACACTGGGCATAACTTTCATTCTGAAATTTGAATACTTAGCAGCTAAAACAAGCTGCCAGATGAGGAGACATCTACATAAAATAAACTCTACTCTCAGCTTTTAGCCACTAAAGGGCAAGTTGATTAAGTAATGGAGAAAATGAGTAATGTTTTTCATTACTGCTCATGTTCATGTGTCAGAAATTGAGGCACGTAGAACAAGGATTTCCAGAATCAAACATGACACAAACTGTATTTCAGTAAATTACATAAATCATGAAAGGAAAATTTGCTTTCAGTTGAAAACCCTAATCTGCAAGCACAGTTACAAATAAGGATTTTCAATTTTAAAGTGGACATATGTCCTGTCAGTACCACTGAGCCTGATTACTTGTAGGAAATTGAAAGCTAAATAAACTTCACTATAAACAGCATGTACAATTTCATTCAGATCAAATCTTTTGGTCTGTATTTTTTCTATGCAAGGTAAATAAAAATCTTAGATGGACCCCAAATAATATTTCACTGATAATACTTATACAAAAAACAATTAAGTGCTTAACACAAAAACAAAAATATTTTTGCACTCAATACGAATGAAAAAGTACTGCAAAGCAAGAAGATCATTGTCATCGTCCTTGAGTCCAATGATGCAAAGGTTTGTTAGCTTGCAGCTCTGAAACATAGAGGTGAGTGTTGAAGCAAATCAAGCCACGATGGAGTTACAAAAATGATTGTAGAGAAGCAAGTGACGCCACTTGTTATCCTTGGAAGGTCATTTTCAAACAAATTTCATAGAGGAAATTATTGTGTTAAGAATCTGAGGACATTTTTAAGAGCTCCAAGTGAATTTCCTACAAAAAAAGACAGAAAGCAACTTCATAAGCAATCAAAGCCTTTTGGGGTTCATCCTTGCTCAACACCAGCAAAATGTTACAAGATGTTAATCTGAAGTTGCCTTTCTGTTAATTTTCTATTATAATTATGTAGTATTATTTGTATACGTGTTTTATTATTTGTATATTATGTGTACTTGCATATTTTTTATGTGCTCACGTGAAAAGAGAAAAGCTGTTTTATTAATTGGTGTAAGTGATGGTCATACCTGTAGTTCAATTCCAAAGTATCTTCCTGGAATGGGATTCAAATAACTTGGTTCCATCATCGGTCCAATATAGCGAATGATGCCCATCAGCATCTCATCTTCTTCCTCCACCATCACATTAGTTCCCACGGTGAGTCCCAGGGCTGACTGGACAGCATCTTTGTCTCTGAACCAGGTCAGCCTCTCATCTTCAGACTGACAGGTTAGCAGAAGTTCGGCCTCCTCTAGACTCAGTTTCTCCATGCAGGTCAGGTCAATATCATAAGACAAATTGCTCTCCGATTTCAAGAACGTGACTGGCAACTTTGTGCGACGACCAGGCTGGGGAACATTATGTCTATACACGTACTCACGGATGTAACAAATACTTCCAAGCTTGACATGGAGGGGGTATTCCAGTTTTTTGGTTATGATAAAATAAACGTAGTCTGATGGATTATTCATGTTGTCCTAGTCTGGATATACAGCAAGGCTGTCTGAACAGAGACACAAAACAAACAATGGCAAGTTTTAGGTTATTGATGTGTACGGCAACACTGAAGCTAAGTCAATAGCAAGCTGAACCATTATAACTGAAGTAACTGAAACGGTCAGCACACGTCAAAATAAGTAACTTAAAATTAAACACTGGAAAATACACTAGTGAGTGTTTATTAAGAATAACAGTATTTATATAAGTTTACCTCGACAACTTTGGAGTTTAACTTCTGCTGCTTCGTCGCACTTTTAGCTAAACGTCCCAGCTCCTACGTAAAGTTTCACTTCCCCTTTCATCCTTTCGTTTCACTTTCTCTACAGCGCAGCTTTCACGGAGGTCCCACGGACATGACACTTTGTGGAAACGTTTAATATATATTCTAAACAGCTGCCTGGACACCGGTGACTTGCTCGTCTAACGGTATTTACTGTTAAACTGCGTAAAAACCGTAATATTTAGAGAGTGACATTGTTGTTTTACAATCTGTTGACGCTCAGAGTTGAAAGTGAAGCCCTCGGTGAAGTCTTACAGGCAAGAAACAACAAGGCCCTGATTATTTCTGAAGGACCAATTTTGTGTGGGTCCATTTTTGCCTCCTCCTAACTTAACTGGGAACAACCATGTTATTTACTTGTGTTCTTTTTATATTTTCAGGAGTTTTGTTATCTTTTCCACTGCTTCACTTGACTACTTTTGTTTAGGCCTGACCAGTTGTCAGCAAATTGTACTGTAATACAAACTATTAAGTGGCTAATAAATAGTGTGCTGGAATCTGTTTATAAAATAGAAATTGGTCACTGTATGATAAAAAAGAATACAAGCTATAATTTAAAATCTCATTTAAAGGATTTAATTATTTTACAAAGTTCAAAATATCTCATGCACAAAGAAAATATTATGAGCCGTCTCTGATTATTTAATTTTGTAATGAAAAAAAAACAAGCATTTGAATGATCCTTCAAAAATAACTTTCTTATTTTTGAAGGTGATTTATTAGGTGACTTATTTTCTGAGCTTAAAGTGTGCATAAATGTATAATTATGTTGCTGCAATTAAAGCAGTCTTACTAGAATACAATTACAAAGAAACTTTTTTATTGAGCACAAGTTTGTTGCTCTTCATACAATTGAATATCATATCATTTCTTTTTAATAATTTATATGTTCACACATTTATTATTTTTGACATATGTTTGGAACTGTAGAGAGAAATATAAAGTTTGAAAACAAGAACAAGCATTTTTGCAAAAGAACCTACTTCATGGAAATTACCTAGGTTTTTTTTTTTTTAAAATAACATTTCTGCATCAGCCCCTTTTCCCCCAAAACGACGTTGACGCCTGCAAGTCAAAAGTGAGAGTAAAAAAGCTCAGTAGACTTTGGACTCTGATTGGCCAGGACAATATACGTCATCAGTAAGGATCTGACGTTGAGGTGCATCGGACGTAAACATGGAGGAAAGAGAAGCGCTGAAGAGGCAGATTGAACTTCTACAAGGTGTTTTTCTGTTTTTATCAATGTCAACTATTCTGTGTTACACCAGCGAGGGAGAAAACCTTTTTGCTCTTGTGTATTTTCCTAAACCAACCGTGTGTTTGGTTGAAAACCTTTCTTTCGGATAATTTAGAGGCAAACGTTAACCGTTAGCTTCATGTTTGTGTTAAGCTTTAGAACTTTAATGTCACTGAAATCAAGTGCAGGGAAAAAAAATACATTCAATTAACGTAAAATGTTAAGGTAAACTTCTTTTTAGAATACTTATAAGTTGATTTGGTGAAACAAGCAAGAAATTGTCCTCTGGAGAATGATGAAATTTTAAGCAGACATTAAAACCAACTGGTAGCAATTGCATCTTCTTTCAATATTACGGTTTGACATCAGGACATAATACAAAACAAATTGGCGCCTTCGAAGGTTCTAACATTGTCTAAATCAAAACAGGTTCCTCTATTATTTTTCTACAACAAAAAATCTAAACTAAAAGCCAAATTAAAACTTCCTGCGCAAACATTAAGAGTCAAATGTTCTGGAATAATCATAATCAATGTGACCGTCTGTTTACGATCTGGGGTTTTGATTGCTTATTGCTTTGCAGCTGCAAAAGTACTGAAACGACAGCAGTTTTCTGGTATGTCAGGAAGATGAATACAGAGGTCGGATGGGACATTTAGTGGCATGGTGGACTGGGATATCCCAGCCAACTCCCTGAGAGTTAACTGGTCTTAGTAAGATAAATCTTAAACGTCATAAGACTATATCAAAAAAGAACAAGTAAAACTTGTTTAGAAGGGATGAAGAAGAAAGCTTTTTTCTTTCATTAAAGAAGATAACATAATGACTTAGGTTTACAACGTTTCTTCTGAATACACAAAATAGTTCTTGAGCAATTTCCTTTTGATGGGCGAGACCACCATGTTGATCTTCACCTTGATTTAAACCATCAAATCCAGTGTGATGCTGTCAAGTAATCTAGAATCAAATATGAGGTCAACTGTCTGAGAGCTCAGGCTCAAACAGCACTGACTCATCAACTGGACAAAAACAACAAATCCAACATTACTACATTTTTAAAAAAAATATATATTTCATGTTGGATTAAAAATATCTATCTTGATAAAGACCAGATACTTCTATGATACCGATATGGCAAAGCGTGGAATATAAAGAAGGTGTGCTTTGTTTTTACAATGACTGTATGTTGGCAACATAATGACTCCTTCACAAATGTTCTTGTTGCCAAACACATTTGCACTCCAGTTCTATCACTCCATTAACTGTTCCAAACCCATATTTAAATTTGGAGAACTTTTTACATTTCAGACCAAATACACAGATTTTTGAAGTAGGAGGACCTGTTTCTGTATCGTGTTTGTTACTTTACCATCCAAGATTTTAGCTTTGTCGTCAAAAAAGGCTGTTTGTGTCAGTTATTTTCCTCTGTTAGTGTTTTTTTTAATTTTATTTTAAGCATCTAATGAATTTTATAACTAAATCAGAACGATTTTTTAAATCCTCAGATCTTATCAATAAGCATAAGAGCGTCCATGGAGATGCACCGGTTGCTGCAGCAGAGCAGAGGCAGCCTGAGGTTTCTACAACAGCCAGAGGTTTCAGCACGTCTGCTGTCCATCCTCACATCACCACAGGGAGGCCGTTTGCTCCCCAGAGCCGTGGAAGTTGGAGGAAAACGTACTCTCTGAGGAACAACTGCCCCCAGTCGACAGTACCAGTACACTCAGCCGTTCCCTCCACTTCCCTTCATCCAGCTACCTCCCAGTATGGAACCAGCAGCATCCCTGCAACAATCGGCAGCACAGGGCGTGAACCGAACTCCAAAGCTGCGACTTCTTTGTCAGGGAATCTTACGCAGAAGAAAGCGGGAATTACAGTCAGGAAAGCTGGAGTGAGTGGAGCAGCAGCAGAACGATTGAGCACACTTTCTGAATGGTGCGGTTCAAGTTCAGGTAGCACCAATATCCAGCCAGATGCACAAAAGGCTGAAAACAGGCTCGTCATTCTGCCAGCAGAGAAAACTGAAGCGTCATTCAAGGCTCCCGCTTCTGTTGATGCCAACAGGTTAACAAGTTCTCAGAGCAAGATTCAAATACAGAACAAACTTTCCCTGAACAAGAAAACCGGCCCAGAAACTTGCAAGACTACTAATTCTCCAACCTTACCTTCTCTTTCCAAAGAATCAAAACATTCACCAGATTTCCTCCATGGCCAGGTTAATGCACCATTTCTAAAAAAATCCAAGTTCACCTGGGTGAAGAGTCAGAGCTTGGAGCCCAAAGCAGCCGGCTCTCTTTCCGTACCGATGAGCAGAGTCACAGCTTCTCAGACATCTGTCTTCAAAGCTGCAGCACCTGCTGGGAGTCCGTTATCAGGAGGACCAAGTAAGAAAATGCCTCCCAGGAAGTTTCCTCGAAAGCTCAGTCCTGTCACCGTCGCCCCCAAGACTTCAAAGTACAGATGGGTTTCTTCCTCAGGAGTCCAAACTAAGAACCAGCGCAAGCCTTTGTCTCCCAAAGCCCTGATTAATCCTCAGAGAGATGTTGCCAAGAAACTCAAACCAGCCTCTACGCCCTCTGGAAAGCCGAAGAGGGGAATCACAGCTTCTTCTGCCAGCACAACACACATGAGCCGTTACCGTTGGAAGGCCGGAGGTCAGACTGCAGCCGGGTCGGTGACAGGAACTACACCGGTGGCTCGTCGTAGATCCGCCTTCCACTGGACAGCGGAGAAAAGCAGCAAAGGGCTGAAAACGGGACATCCTTCTCCAACTGTCCCTCAGAGGGCGTACCTTCGCTCTTCCTCCCCTGCTGGGTTCAAGCTCCGCAGCAGAATGAAAATTATCAGGAAGTCCGGCAGCAGGTAATTTTACACACACTGATTCACCCAGTTATCATTACTGATCTGATTTTTTCCAGTTTTTTACCAGAAGGTGGCAGCAAAGAGTTTTAAAGGTGCATCTCAATGAATTAGAAAATAAATGCATATCAGTATTACAATTTAAATAATGAAGCTAATATATTTCATAGATAGTGACGTAAGAATTTATTTGTAATCATTTATACGGCGTGGCTTTGAGCTGCTGAAATATTCAGTTTTCAGAACTAGAATCTCATATAACACCATTAAAAGCTGTAACATGCTGACGAGCTTTATGTAGATGCAGATTTCCTTTCCAATAAGGCTTGGCACCTGCACACACTGACAAACAGTATCCATACCTGACTGTGTCTATTTGATCACCGCACCTGATTGGACAGCAAGCACTTCTGACCTAAACCTCACAGAGAATCCAGAGTATTAAAAAGAGGAAGATGAGAGACACCAGAGCCAACTATGCAGATGAGCTGAAAGCTACTATCAGTCTTCCTGAAAACCTCAGCAGAAGACATTTCTGTACAAAATGTCATGTAATTGGTTTTATGTAATGTTAAAATTTTCCATGAAGCTGATATTTGATTTTTTCCCCCTCATTATTTGAAAACATAATTTAAAAAATGTACAGACTTTGAAATGAAATATGTCTGTCATTCTCTATTACTGAGGCATACTTGTATTATTTTGCTGCTCTTTATGTTCACCAGTTCTGTCTTCTTCACCTTAAAGCTTTGTTCTCTGTTCTGCTTTTTTACTCTGTCCTCAGTGTCGCTGCGTCAGAGAAGGCGAGCAGCCCGGCTACAGGAAAGTTTCCCCTTCGTAGTCGAATGTACTCCTTCACCAGGAGTCCTGCTGGAGTTCGGAGGACGCCTTCCAGGGAACTTGTCTGCTTTGGCAGACACAAGTTGAGGCGTCTCTCCCCAACCTCGTCAAAAACAAGTAAGAAACACACATCAGTGCTTAAAGGATGAATTGATTTGTAGTTGTCGATGAGTTATCTGCAAAATAATTAATGGCCATTGATAAGAGTGTGTTGGGTTTTCATAGTTTGGTTGTTGTCCTTTTCTGCTGGCTAAAGTAGCTTCAGAACTGCTAATTAATTATTTTACATTTTTAAATCTTCTTTTTTTTCCTTCCACTTGTTGTTACCTAAAGGTTTTAAAATGTGGTCTGTTGTAACAGATTATTAGGGCCAATGCAGATGAAAGAAAAATAAATAAATGCCGTTGGTGAGCTATATTTCTGCCAAAAAACTAAGAATCTTGTAAATTATCAAGATTAAGTAATACATTTACATAAATTTGTGATGATTAATGCTTTATATATCTGATAATAAACCTAGGATTTTTTCTGATATGATAAAATGAGAAATTTGTAAGAGGAAAAGCGCAGAAGTTTTCTGAAATTATGAACTCGGACATCTGTGACAAAATATGACAGAAGTCCTCTGGTAAATTTAGGAGATGCACATCTGGATGTTTTCCAAAGTGCAAGTGCTACATCCTGGCTCTTTTCCTGTATGTCAGAGAATTCACTAAATTTAATATCATAAATGTATGCCTTAATTATGTAGAATTTTATGTTCTTTCTCACAATTTATGACTTTCTGGCATGAGAGGATATCTAAAAAAAAATTCCTTGAAAATACATGAAATTATTTACATTTGTTTTTGTTTTCTGACAGTTATTTATTCCTCCTATGTCTATTGTTTTTTTTATTCTTATTTACAATGGTCCTAATTTTCTGTCATATAAATAAGAGACTTTTACACATTTTAAAACCTAAAGGTTTTAAAATGTGGTCTGTTGTAACAGATTATTAGGGCCAATGCAGATGAAAGAAAAATAAATAAATGCCGTTGGTGAGCTATATTTCTGCCAAAAAACTAAGAATCTTGTAAATTATCAAGATTAAGTAATACATTTACATAAATTTGTGATGATTAATGCTTTATATATCTGATAATAAACCTAGGATTTTTTTTGATATGATAAAATGAGAAATTTGTAAGAGGAAAAGCGCAGAAGTTTTCTGAAATTATGAACTCGGACATCTGTGACAAAATATGACAGAAGTCCTCTGGTAAATTTAGGAGATGCACATCTGGATGTTTTCCAAAGTGCAAGTGCTACATCCTGGCTCTTTTCCTGTATGTCAGAGAATTCACTAAATTTAATATCATAAATGTATGCCTTAATTATGTAGAATTTTATGTTCTTTCTCACAATTTATGACTTTCTGGCATGAGAGGATATCTAAAAAAAATTCCTTGAAAATACATGAAATTATTTACATTTGTTTTTGTTTTCTGACAGTTATTTATTCCTCCTATGTCTATTGTTTTTTTTATTCTTATTTACAATGGTCCTAATTTTCTGTCATATAAATAAGAGACTTTTACTTGCTTCTTTGTTTTGCATACGATTGGTGACAATTAGTATAAGATGGTGTTTACGTTTATTTGTTGAACCACTTCTGACAGCACCAGATCTGCTCAGGTTAGAGCTGCGAAAAATTAAAGAAATGGTTTGAATCAATCAATAATTCCCACAGACTCTCTGCTTTTACTGGTGGTTCAGTCCTGCCAACTAGGATTTTGTGGCTCATTTGTCTTCCTCCAGCTGACACGGTTATGCTACAGTGTATTGTAAAAGTCTTATTCATTTTTCAGTCAAACACAACTGTCATTTGACTGATTTCTGTTTTAATTTTAGTGTTATGTACATGCTGAGAGGTGCACCATTCATTTCCTTCCAAATGTTTTGGTTGGGGACTGTGGCTGATGTTGTTTTCTAGCACAGCAGTTTGTCACGTCTGTGTTTCTCATACCTGCTCCATGATTGGTTCCACAGAACGGTTTTGTTCAGTGTTAAACACTTTCTCCTGTAGTTCAAGTTACCGTAGTTATCCAAGTGTCGATTAGAACATTATGCCATTTTCTGCCTTCCTAGTGCAGATAATTGTGATGAAAATGGGACAAACTATTTGGAAGCATAATTAAACCCCATACATGGCAACAATTTAATGGTGATAGATTTATATTTCACTTGCAATTTCCAAGGTAGAGCTAAGGTAAAGGGTAAAGGGCTATTTCCTTTGGAGTGCTTTGCAATCTCAGTATCTGTGCATATTGCAATTATAATAGAGATTCAATAAATTTTGAAATCCCACCATTTTTACATAAACCAAATCAAAAGACACACACATTTTTTTTTGTTTCTCGCTGACGGAAGTTAATTCAGACCAAACCTATTTTGTTTTAGGCCCTTTAGAATGACCAGAATTATTTATTTTTGTTAAATACCACAAAAATGACAGAAGTAATATGTAAGAGGTTTATTTATTTTGTCTTGAAAATCAGAAGTTTACATACACAGTGATGACTGTCTTTTTAAACAACCAGGGGAAGCCCAGATGATGATTTCTTGGATTTAGAAACCTCTGATAGGTTAACTGACTTATTTTAGTTAAATGGAGACATTTGGATCCTGGCCAAAGCTAGTAAGACAATGTCCTTATCCACAGTGAAATGTGTCCTGTACCAACATGAACTGAAAGGCCACTCAAGATGGAGGAAGTCACTACTCCAAAAAAAAATTAAAAAACAGATTTCAGGTTGCACATGCACACAGAGACAAAGACCTTCATTTTGGACTCATGTCCTCTCTTCTGATGAAACTAAAGTCGAACTTTTTGGTCATAATGACATTTGGAGGAAAGCCAGGGACATTTATGAGCCTGAGGACTCCAGGCTAACAAACTGTGACATATGGGGATGGCAGCATCATGTTTTAGGGCTGATTGGTGTCCTTTGACTGGAGTAACTAAGATAACCGTTGAATATGACCAATCATTCCTGTTTTATTTTGTTCTAACCGACTGACTTTTTATCTAGTAAATGTGTGTTTTGAATGTTTTTTTATTTACTTTTAGTGCAGTTTACCTTGTGATTCAGCAGTCAAAGAAGAAAACACTTTAGTGTCATTCGTATGAAGTCTTTCAACAGCTGTACTCAGTAGATTTTAGAAATTGTGTAATCCTTCAAATTATTTTACAAAGATAAAGCAGAACATGGAAAATGGGTTGAACCTGTAGTGTTGTGACTAGTGAGAAGAGATGGCTAAAGCTAAAGGGATATGTTGCCATTATTTCTGGGAATTCAAATATTTTCTAAAGATTATTATGTGTTACAGATATTAATATCCATCATTCCCTCTCCTTCTTTTGTTTGTTTCCCTAGATGCCAGTTTCTTTCTTCTTTTTTTGGGTGGGTGTTTTTTTGCTTTTTGATTTTTAGTGTATTCTTATTTTAGGATAAATACACTAGGTTTTGAGAACCATATTCTGAGTCTACTCCAGTAGAGGGCAGCAAATCGCATCCACATTCTCCTTGTGAAGGCTTTGCAGGGCCTGCTGTCACAGAAGAGGCTTACAGACGGCGTGTAAGAGGAGCAGGGGGCGGAGTGTGAGGAGGGGGGGGTGTTAATTGATTGCCCAATTCAGCCGTGATGGCGAACAAGTGCCGATAGCGGGTAATTTGCAGAGGTGGAGGCGAGCGGCGCCGCTGCTATCAAGCCCTGGCACCACTCTCCCTTCAGCAGATAAAAAGGAGCTAATGCATAATTATCCTTTTGCAAATTGGATTGTTTTAACGAACTGTAGAATATAGGCCTAACCTGATGGAAAGCAATCATTGTTTTTACAGCCCCCCCCTCCTCCCTCGCTCTCTCCCTCCGCTGGCCCCTCCAACCCTCTGGTCGTTCTGTGCGCACCCTGCACGCCTCATGCCCATCTTGGTGTAATCTCCAATTCTCAGTGAAGTCAGAAGACATTAGAAAAGCCATCACTATTAACATTAGGCTTTATTCCTCTTCACGGCTCTCTGTCGATCAGCCTAACTCTCTTAACGCTGCCTGGATTCTTTCAGACTCCTCCTGTTTTCCTTCTCTCACCCTTCATTTTTTCTGCCTGATTTTTTTATGCCTTACAAACAACCTAAATGGCATGCAGCGGGGACATGTGGATCTCTAATTAAAGATGGGTGTTAAGACTCGAAAGAAGGAAAGGTGGAGCAGGGGTGAGTGAAAAGGAAGATGGAGCGAGGGAAGCTGCGCGTAGCCGTCTGCACCTCTGATAAGAGCCGCTAATAAAGAGCAAATTGAATTACTAATGATGGGAAGCAGAGTCCCTATAGATGAGCCCGTTAAAAACAACCTTATGACCACTCACACATGCATGATAATACACTCACAAACAATGTTTCTTAATTTCCTCCTCAATGACTAGTTTGAGCCTTCTTGGCCACGTTAACGGGGGAGGTGGCGTTCTGAGGTGCTTGGTTATCTCTGGTTTAATTTAAAGAGGGCATAAACCCAAGAAAGCAGTTGGGACCGTAATGAATTGAGGTGTGTGTTTGTGTGTGTGTGTGTGTGTGTGTCTGTGGTACCATGTACCCAGAGGCATCCATGGGGCCCAGATAATCAAATAAAGCAGATAAATGTCAGGAACGGACAGAAGACGGTGAAGAAGAGTGCTGAGCCGTGCGGCTTCAGGCCCCATGTGACAGCTTTCTGGTTCATTTTAGCTCTCTATCTGAACTCTTTCCGTCACACAGCACGTCTCTCTACTCACTGTTGCTGTCTTTGCTGTGCTGATAATAACCCTTAAGGCTACTTCTGAATATCACTTTTCACAGTAACACCTTTTTACGACATAAAAACTAATCAGGCTTTCAGATTTATATTTCTGGACAGTTATTAGTTGTGCATCCATAAATCTGGTCTGAGTGGAAGAGTCGCAAGAAGAAATCCATTGTTGAAAGAACATCAGAGGAAGTCTTCTTTGCAGTTTACCTCAAGCAAAACGGGACACGGCAAACATGTGAAAGAGGGTCCTCTGGTCAACTGAGGCCAACATTGAAGCCCATGCAGAAAACTATGTGTGGACAACTTACATCACACCATCTCCACCGTAAAACATGACAGTGGAGGGATCATGTTGTTGGAGTGCTTTTCTTCAGCAACAGCTATATCAGAGTTTATAGGAGTATGTGCGGAGTATGTTGGGCTGAGCAAACATTTTAGGCTCTCGATCTGTAAAGCAGGTAGATAAAATGTGAAAAAAATTCCAGGATGTGAATGCCTTTAAAAGATGCTGTGCCTGGCTTTTACAGCCGGAAGTTGTATTGTTGAAAGACGATCAGCTCATCAGCAGGATTAGTTCTCTTGGTGTGCAACTGGAGGAGTGCTGACCAAAACAACCATGCACCTCCTTCAAACTGTCACTGTACGCTTCCAAATTAACTCCTTCACTATTTGTTTAGGGTGTGAATTATGATCCAACACTGATCTGATGCAGCGACCACGTACACGCTCCAGGTAAGCGTTGCATTGTGGGAGCGATAGATGTGTTTCTTTTTTAGCATTAATGCCCTTTGCAATTTTCAAGATATCTTCTCAAAATCATTTGTTAAACTTCTCAGATAATTTTTCTGCAAATAAGATACTTTTAATGTAATTCAAACAACAGTGAGCAAACTACAGGCGTGGAAGACACCCTCAGACATCTTTCGCCAATAGCAATTTACAGGTCTTTTTTTTTGTCTGAAAGACCTCCAAAGAGAGGCATCTAGAAGACGTCCTTTTCAGATGTTTGACTGTGTTCAGCTGACTCTGTGACGCTTTCAGCTTTAGCTTATGAACACGCTGCCCGCTCCAACATGACACCATTGAGCCGATTACAACCACAAAAGAATCTTCGCTCCTCACCACTGCCTCTCTTTCCTTCACGGATCCTATTGCCGTGCCTGCAGCGATCCCATTTATTTTTCTCATAAATCATGAGCTGCTTTGCTTTGCTTTGCAAGGAGGTCCATCTCTTTGACATTTTCCACTCTCCTCTTTGATGTATCCATGCATTCTGCTATATGTCAGATACATGCAGACATGTTGGGGTGATATCTGCGGGCCACAGTGTATTGCCTTGTTGTGCTTTAAAACTCGATGAACAAGTTTATCTCACACTCAGCATGTGATCAATCGGTAGATTTTTGTTTTTGTTGTTTTTTCTATCGTAAGGTGATATAATCAGGATATCTCATGTAGAAATTAGGTATATTTATATATGATGTGTCAGATTATTTGTCAGGATGTTTGTAGCAGCTACTTCAAGGTTTTTTTTATTGTGACATGAAGTTGAAAACTTTAAATTTTATTCCCATCAATCTTGATCAAACTTGATTTGATGTTGAAGCTGTTTGAAAAATAGTTTACGTGTGCATTGAAATTCAAAGAGGCAAAATCTTGATTTCTCCTTTTGCATGCATACTTTTATGCATAATAAGATCAATTTATGCTCTGATTCATAAATGGGAACCATCTTGCAATTTTCTGTTCTAATCTCCTACATCTATAGAAAAAATGTTCTCCTTTATGTCAAAGAATAATGTAACCTGGATTAGCCTCTAAAAACCTTATGATTGCTCCTTTATTTTAAACATAATATGAACCTGTGTGTCTCCCACTTTCCCTGATGTCACTTCTGTTTTCTCAAACCTGTTTCACAAACTTTATAAATAAAGGAGTAGCTTAAACATGAAGGGATTAAAGGAGTTTGTACGACAGCAGCTCTTACATGTCCCTGCTGACTGATTATTTAAGAAAATCTTTGCAGCCAGTGTGTTCTAAGTCTGTGACTTGTGCATCTCCTCACTGTTTCCTTTTTTGACTTTGTCTTGGCTCAGCAGCCATTTGTTTATTTTTGCTTGTTTATTTGCATCACTCTCTGGTTCACACTTGATCCAGTTTCTCCCACTTTTCCTTCACACTGCGACCACTTGTCCCGTAGTCTGGTTTCACTGACTCACTGTCCCACATTTACACTCCCGTGCATGTCCGTGCACATTCCCACACACAGACTGAGCCAGTCCTCCTATTAGTCCTACGGAGGACTAATACAGCTCTGTTGAACCAGTTGCACACGACTCCAGTTGCTGTGTGCATGTTTAAAGCATCACCGTATTGTATCAGACCTGCATAAGTCGATAGATTTTGATCATTTGTGTGAATGATGGTTCTATCAGCTGTTTTTTGGCACGCGGTTCTCTAAATGCCATTCCTGGTCGTATTATCGGTTGGTCGAAAACACTCGCACACATTCTGCTCATTCCTGCTCACTTTCTCAGGCTCTCTGTGTCAAACAGGTGGAGGTCTGCCTTCTCTTTCTGGCCACGGCCGTCGCCCACTTCCTTTCTCTTTGTGTCTGTCACCATTTGTCTCTCTCGCACATGCTCCCCATGACATGTGCGCCCCCACACGCGCGACAAACCACATATTCAGTTTGGTAACGTTGCCGTAATGATTTAAGGAGGAACAGCAGTTGCATATCCAGACAGAGGATATGCAAACTTTTTTTTTTTTTTTTGGTCTCTTTACATTTTGAACTTTCACACATTACTGTGGATGCGTAACGGAGCACGAACTTCTGCATGCATTAATCCTGGAGGCTCTTATGTTGCATGAATGATTCTGTTTCTCATGTAAGATGATGTGTTGTGCTGGATGGGCTTAGTATAGCTCTCTGCGCTGGTGCACTGTAACATTTGGCATTTTGATTAACCTCTCAAGACTCAAGGGGCCATGCATGCCAGTGATCCGAACACTGCACCTTCTCAACTGTGTCTGAGGTCTCTCCGCCTCCTCTGAGCGGCTATCAAACTGTCAGCTGGCCATAATTAAAATTTGACTCATTTGAGCTCAACACGCTGTTCTTCCACTGTGCACAAACTCTATTGTACTTAACTTGAATAATTTTTTCAAAAAATATCTGTCGTTTGGCATCCATAGTTTTCATTTCACCACTTAATCTTGTTTTTTTGACTGAACTCCCCGATCATCTTATGTGTCTTCAAGAGGGGAAAGATCATGCCTGTTGAGGGGGGTGGCCGGCATGTGTTGAAATGTGTAATCAATACTATTGAGTACAGAAACTTGACCCTGAGATGATAGTGACTCGTTCCCAGTTAAGGAGGTAAATGTTTTCTTGGTATCCAGAGGAGTGGCCCACGAGTCAAGCTGTCCGAATAAATCAGAAACCTAACAGGACGCAGGCAGAGGCCTCTAATTATTTGAGAACACATGGCAGGCAACATGTGTCACTTATTGGTAAATGGCTCAGCTGCCAAAAACGTCCCATAACTGGACTGGTGGATCCACAATTCCTCAAAATTGTCATCACTGAACATCTTCTGCCTGCATCCTGCGATTAATTAATTAATTAAGTGCTTAATTTAGTAAACTAAAGCATCCAATTAAGAACTTGATCCACTTTGCTGTTGTATTTTACCTCTGAGCTTTCTTCCCCTTGTGATGTGGCCCATTACTGCAATTTCTGTGTCATATTTTTGTTTGTTTTTGTTTTTTCAACAACAGCTAATCTAGTGGTAAAATCTTATTCTATGTACATTATATGGAATAATAATGCCTCAAGATCGTTTGTACACTTTGTTCATTTTACAATTTTAATCGTAAATGCAGACATGCGCAGACACAAATATTTTGGTAAGGTCACCCATCTCCAGCTGTCTAATCAGTTTGTTTTTGTTGCAAACAAAAACAAACTGATTAGACTCAAAGTATGAAACTAGTTAATAGTTTTATGAATTCAAAAATAAATGGTGGATTATGAAATCATTTACCATTTAGAACTTCTGTGTAGATGGTACTTATTACATGAAGGTGCGTGTGTTTGTTCTGATAATGGGGAGGGGAAAGTTAGAGGCCATTAGTTGCTGCTTCATAAATCTCTACCTTTTGTCAGCTGGAGGGCCTGCTGGTATCAGTGCCCGGCCCCTATCCCTGTGACCCTGTGACAGTAACCCAATCTGAGCAAGCTCTCCTCCATATGTCTTCACACACTGACGTGTTTCCATAATAATCATCTGGAGGGGGGGTGGACGTTTACGTGGGAAGGCAGTCTAAAGAGCTCCTGGCATTTTATTCTTGCTCCATACATCAAGTGCTTATAAGAACTCATAACATGATTCAAGATCAGTAAGTTCATATACTTGTGAGGAAACCCTCTAGAAAAAAGCTGCTCAATTAATCAATTGAGAGTAAAGTGCTTAAGAAATTGAAGAAACAAACTAAAAAGTTCCTCTGTGTTAAAGTTATTTGCACATTATAAAAGCACTCCGTTTTATTATAATATTCAAGTTGCTGCATTAACAAGTAAAGCTAAATGGAATTGAAATTGTAACAAATTCTAATAGAAAAACAAAACAACAACAACAAAAAAACTGCAATGCAGCCGTCAGAGTAAATGCATTTAATCCTGCACTGAACTGTAAAGTTTCATGCATCTAATTCAGTCTCACTTATTATAATAGTCTCTCTGACTGGATCATCACAGCTATCTTTAGCTGTGTGACTGAGGTTCGTTCCTGTTTGGTCACAATACAATTCAGGCATAAAAATTGCTCTTTAAACTAATGAGTGAAGTTTTTAACAGGATACACAAACTGTATAAAATTTCAAAACTAATGCCAACAATGCGTACGGTCCATTCGTTGGAGCCAACTCTTGTGTAGGTACTGTAGAACCAAACTATGATGAGCACTGCCTGGTTATAAACAACAACGCGTCAACCTCCAGGCAAATTAACAGGAGTCTTCTAGTTACCCGATCATGTTGAGTATTGAAATTATTCCAGAAACTGCGCCTTGAAATTGTAGCAGGTCTTAACTGTAGCTTGCAGCTGATGACTTGTTAACAACTTTACAGGAACAAAAAGGGCAAGGAGTGTGTGTAATGTTGCATAACTGGGTTTCATTTCACTTCAGTGCCCCTAAATACAACAGAATTTAGACGGCTTTAAATTTTATTCAGATACGGTTCTTGTTTGACAGCAGAATACATCAGTGGAGCATCTTTGGCTATTCTACCGCTCAGTATGTTAAAAAGGTTGTAATTACTAGTAACATGTAGAATTGTGCAGATCTTTTCTGTTTCTTTTCATCACATATTTTCTGATAAGATGATGTGGTCACAATACAGCCGCTCTACAACAATATGTTATTTTAGCTGATTGTCCAGACTCTCAGCTAATGAAGTATAGATGAGGTACAGACCCACCTTAGCCTTACTATTTCATAACTTCTTTTGTGACCCTGATTTAGTTGCATGTCCTCCAATAACTCTCCGTCTCCGCCTGGCTCTCCACTCAAGCCACAGAGCCAGGCTGTGGGTCATGCCTCCAGCCTGCAAAGAAACCTGATGCTTCATCATCTTGAGCTTTTTTTTCCCAGCCTTTCCAACTTTCCATTTCTGTCATGCTGGCCTGGACATCTGAACCCCCTTTCCTCCCCTACCACTGCTATTCCGGTCTTGGTCAGTTATTCCCTGAATCCCACTGACTGCTTTCCTATCAGTGCTCTGGTCCCATCTTCCAAGTATCTTAGTAACACCTACTGGTTGCCACTTGTTATGTTTTTTTTGTATCACTTTATGTAGTTTTCCTTCTCTTGAGGAAAGTTGGGTTTTTGTGTCTTTTGAAGCAACTTCTGTATTTGAGTAGTCCCTCCAACCTTTATTGGCATTTGAACCTCCTAAATTTGATTCTCCAGCTCGCCTCTACATGTATGACCTTTTTGTTTACAAGCAGGCTGATTGCCTTCCAAAGCCAACCATGACCTTCCTTCAGATGCCCTCCAGCTGGAACCATTAGAGACCATGTTTTGAGAAGACCATTAGAGACCAGTTTGATAACCATATTAGACCTAAGCAACAGGTAATTAAGCCAGACAAAACTGACCAGTCTTGACTGATGAATCAATGTCTTCCCAAACTCTCTTGATTTGCTTTTCCATGACCTGGATTTATGCCAAAAACAAATTGCTATATTTAGTAATATTAGAAATAATAATAAATAAGTAGATTCTACTACATTTTAATTTGAGCAAGGTATGTTTGGACACTTGATTAAATCAAACACAAAAACACTTTGGAGCATGACGTGGTGAACAAATATGTAAAAAAAAAAAACAAAAAAAAAAACAAAACATTCTTTATAAAAGTTACATGCTGCAGCTTTAAGACCATAATCATTTATGTACATATTGCTGACAACTTCAAATTTACCATCGACATGTGTATCCACCTAAACTCATAGCCTGGGCAAGACAAACATTAAACATCACTCCATATTTACAGTCTTTCAGTTAATGGGGTCTTCAGTTAGAATTTATCACAATAAATCATAACTCTTATCATGTAATCTCTTGAAAATGACAAGCGTTAATATAATTACCCATTCCCAGCAGCTGTTGGTCTGTCACATGAAATTCTAACAAAACCCACAGGTTTCTTATTGCAAGTGTGAAAAAACATGTAACTATAAAAGGGTGTGAATATTTGCAATGTTCCAGAAATTAATTATGATCTTCTTCTTCCTTTGGTTCCTCTAGGGTTTTTTAAAAGGATACCTGACATAAGTCACTTTAAATTCCAGTGCAGTAACATTGAAGTGATTGAGTTTTAGATGTGATTGCCCTTGCTTTTAATCATTGGGCAATGGGGAAATGTAAATCTGGTTTACTCTTCTCTATTCCATCAGCACAATTATTATTTTGTTTGTCTCTCCATTTAACCTGTAGTAGTCTGCTCCTCCCTTCAGGGCCCATGTTATATTTGTTTGTGGTACTTATTTAATAATGGATGATTGTGTTTGTCACTCAAAACACTTTAAGACAGCTGCTAATTCCTGCGAGGCTTTATCGATTAACCATGCTGGGTGCAGATTGTTTTATAGCCAGATTGGAGCAGAGGATCCCCCTCCAATCATTCCGCTTCCAAGCACCTTCAGTGCCTGTTCCTCTTGTCGGGAGTTCTTCCCTTTCTCTGGTTGAATAATTAATGTTCCGCCTATTTAATTAGTTAGATTTGCTCTAAACAGAACCAGAGTAATTGAGTCGACTGCTCTTTTTTAGTGACTGTTGAATGCACAGAGAAGTAGCTCACTCCCCTGCTGAATGCTGCTCCTAAGATTTACTCCTACTCTCTGACATGGCTGTCAGTGAGTTGGCATTAGCACTGGTGACATTTGTGGTAGTAGAATAACCACTCTACTACCTCTTGCAGCGCTGGATGCTGAAGTTTCCCGCCAGCAGGGCTCTCCATGGAGAGCTGAGCTGAGAGCTGCAGATGTCATATTAACAGCTACCACTGGCCAGAACAATAAAAAATTGTTGATCTGCTTAAACAGCTAAACACAACACTGTTGCATTTATGACATTTAAATTTAACCATTGCTACAGTGACGTCTTTTATCTTCTGATATGATGACCCTGCATTGCATTACACATCAACTTAGAGCTGAAATATTACAACTAAAACAATATTTTTTGCCTAATTATAATTTTAAACAATGCTTCTGTAAAAGTATGCGGCGTATATTCATCCTGTTTTGCAGTCTTCCTTCTTTAAATAATGATTTGATATGTTTATCGTGCTTAAGTAGTTCTGGAACTTGAGATAAAAATAATTTTTCATTATGACTTAATAGGTCACTTAACTAACTGAACATCCTGTTCATCAGTTTTCAGCCAAGTGTAAAGTGACCAGGATGATGGTCTCAACATGTGTTGTTCATTGCAACAGAGGAAAGCCTGGGCAAGACCCAGGGCTAACTGAAGTGAGTTCATGTTCCTTCTTACCAGGAACATCTTGGAAACCCAAGCAAAGAGCTTGAGAGCGTTTCTAGCTAGAGGTTGTCAAGGTTTTCCCTTCTTGGTCTGATCCTCTTTAACAATAGAGAGACTATCAGAATTCTGTAGTCAATCTCCGGTTTTCGTAAACATGTTCAAGAAAATCTTACTCTTTCTGACGTCCTGCCTTCAGCAGGTCATCGCAATGCTCCTGCATTATCCTGTGTACAATCTTTCTTGGTTTTTGGACGGAAAAGTAGTTAGCTCAGCTGACTCACAGTTCCGCCAGGTGTTTGCTAATTGGTAATTGGGGGAGTTGCGGGGAAGTGTCGACGGCTGGGGCAGAAGCTCGGTTGGGTAAATATGCGGTAAATTGCGGTAAATTGTATAAGAAAGTATGTAGCGACCCCTGAAATGACTGTCACAGGAGATTAAAAGATTCCTAAAACATGCATAAAAGAATCAAAGCAGCACTCCAGATGTCTTTGATATGAATGATATAAATCTCAAGAAAGTTTATTTGGCATAATCTCCCTTACACCCCCTTCCTTCTTTAAGAGCTATAACAAGACATAACTAGATAAAATATCTTTACTCGCCTTCCTGCTATTTGATATCAACAGTTGTCTTTATTAGGAACAGTTTGGCAACATATCAGTCAGTTCTGTTTAAAGCCATCGTGTATATTTATCAATCTTAATGTGTGCTTATAAAATCTCACTCTAAACTTGCATTTTTGGGCCATTTTTGGCATGTGCCAAAAAAACTAAATCTGGAACTGAAGTTTGTGCATTCAAGAGCCACAGAGACACAACTGTGTCTGGCTTTATGTTATTCCACATGACATAAGTGGATTAAATTTAAACTAATTTTACAGTTACAGATAGGAGAGCAAAGGCCGACAAGTTTAAACTGAAAACCTGGCAGGTTGTTAACTCCAGTTTAGCTCTTGGCTGTTTGTAAAACTTCAGCCGGAAGCTCTTATCAGTTACAGACGAAGAGCGCTGAAGATTCTGTTGCTGGAAAGTCAGTAGGTCTGGTCTATGCTGTTAGTTCTCACCTTTGAGTAGATCAGGATGTACAACCAGGTCCAAGATTTATATACTCAGTGTACATATCATACACCAGCAGAAACTGCCTTTCGGATCTGTGCCAAAGGTGCGGCAGAGGGGTCTCTGAGCATTGTTTCTGCTGGATCAGCAACTTTATGGTGGTGAACTTTTGTCTTTTGCTTCAAGTAGAACAATAGCTTGTCTTGTGAAATTAAAACTGATCTTAATTTAGCATGAGCTATTTTTTTATCCAATGTGGCAGCCTAATGTAATGAAGAAAACCAATGCCTAATTTGTTTTCTTTATTACTTTTAAAAACCAATTTGTCAACACATTAAATTGTGTGTAACAGTTGTATGTCTTTGATGTCTCATTAAAATTTTTAAATTCTATGAGACAAATGTTGTATGTAAAACATCAAATTATGCTAATATAATTCATTTTCTTTGAGAAACGCACGCCACATGCTTAAACCAAAAGATGTCTGAGACAATGATTTAGGTGTTCACTATAGCTTTGGCCATCTCTATATCTTCATATTTTTATAAAAATATGAAACACATTAAATGTGCATTTCTGTAAGAAATACTTGTTCAGCTCATAATAGGGAAATCAACATGAAGTTAAATCCAGTAACTTGCCATCATCAGTGTGTGAATGAACCCTTTGAGATTTCAATTGGAGACATACAGGTATTTATAAATAACATTTATTATTATTGTTATTAAAGAGAGCTTACAGACCTTTATTATCTGTTGCACTAAGCTTATCTACAGGTTTCATTACACCAACAAAAAATCAGTCATCTGAGATGATGGTTAAGGATTGTGAAAATTGGTTGTTCCAAGTTTGAACAGCGAAATTCCCACGCCACAGAGACGGGTCTGTTCCCTCAATAGTTGGAACAATAATGAGAGTAAGCCAGATTTGATCTACTTCCTATAATTGACCACGACATCCCAACAATTTTCAGATTCATAACATGTCTCGATGGACTTTACTCCATTTTTCTCTGCTGGAGATGTTTTTATCTACCTCAGCTACCTGAGGTACTGTGGTCCCAATCATCCACTCTAACGAAACCTTCTAACTATGGTTGTTCTATTTAACTTACCAATGACAACAAAGTCTCTTGGAGGCTTGAGATGACTTGAAAATCTAAAATTAAAAATCTAAAATTAAGAACAATAGTAATGAGGGTATTATAAACTCCATATGTGGTTGGTAATTTCTTTATTGCTTTGACAGGAGTCATGTATTCAACACTTATATTGTTGGCTAAAGACAGCAATATAGGTTTACTTCTGAAGTAATCCTAACCATGTGATGTGATTGATAAACTTAATCACATCACTCTATGGGTGAAAGCAAAAGTCAAGTTAGTGCTTTAAATGGTAGTTAAACCAAACAGATGCATCCTCATTTTATAACTGAGGCAAAACCTGTTATATTTTTTGTAGTGGGCCTTGTTTAACTGTGGAGCCTTGGAGAAGACGGCAGCGACTCTATGAGAGAGTGCAGTATTGATCTGGGGTAGTTCATTTTCTGCTGTTGGTGGTGAGTTGCTCTGGGGGAAATGGCTACTTTGTCTCCTGTCATTGTAGCTTCAGTGTTAAAAAGGAGTTTAAAAATAGACGAATTGGAAGGAGAATGTCACATATCTTTCAATGTTCAGCATATCATCAGTAAAGACCTACTCCATCACAGAAAAAAACTCACACTTTATGTGGGATACACATTTGTGTGTTTTCCCATGCACTTGTGTTAAATGTTGATATTGTGTGGGCTCTCTCCTGAAGCAGGCAGTATTGATCATTGACCATTTATTGTCCTTTGCTCCTTTGTGATTTGCTCTCTTGAAAGTGGTTAATTTGTCTCCTGTCCACAGTTCTCCTATGTCTGTGTGTGCATGGACCTGTGATGTGTGTGTGGGTAGTTTGTGTCGTGTCATTGGGGGGAGCTTAGTTGTTAAATACTTCACTCTGTCTCTGCAGAGACACAAGCAGATATTATTGATCATCTTGTTCGATGGCGGTAATGCTGGACTCATTATCCAAACGGCCGTCATTAATAATGTAAACTCCAATTTAGAGAAAGAAAATTAAACTTAGTGTTTAAACATGGGAATACAAGAAAATCAAATTGTTTGTTAAGCTGTGAGCCATCGGACAAAATATAGTGTAGACAAATCAGGTGTTTCTGTTTGTTTCACCTTGTTAACAATCCTCCTCGGACATGTAACAACTGAAATAAAACACTGTCTAGAGACCAATGAAGAACAAATACACCAAGTTACTAAATGTAAATGCAGATACTCTGGTACGTGGCATGTGTTAAAAGTCGATGAGAATAAAATAATATCTTGTATTGTTTCTTTGAAAAGTGGACATTTATGTAATGCAATCCTGCTTTGCAGTGTTCAGTGTTTGTCAGACAAACTGAGTTAATAGATTACTGTTTAAACATGAGGAACACCAGTCGTCAATTGAAGGATCATAAAGATAAAAATGGATTATATAGATAAAGGAAAACTGTGTGTTGGATCTTATCTGTTTCAAAAGTTATTAGTCATTTTTAAGAAAGTGACCTTGCTAATCCTGACCAGAAAAATAAAACAGAAAACATTCATTAGCAATTGTGACAGTTGTGGTAGATTCTTCTACTGTCATCCTTTTTATGGCCTTATGTGGTGATTCATGTAGCTTTAAAATATCATGAGAAGAAAAACTTATATGAATCTCACTGTAATGTTCTTTTAGGCATCAAAAGTTTTTTTTTTATTACTTTAACATATCTGCTACATCCTGTCATGCTATACTGTAGCCTGCTGTGACTTTGAAAGACCTTTCACTGTGTACATGGCTATGTACATGTGTATATAAATGTGTGTGCGCGTTGGATATTCATGCCAGCGGTTCAGCAGTAGTGTTTCTTCCTAGCAGATGCCCACTCCTCTTGGTTGTGATCAGCACTTTAGCGGATCGCTGCCAGCTCCCTCTGGGCCCAAAGGGACCAATTAGGCCCTGGCAGCTGCACCCAGAGTGCCACTGTGAAAAGAGGGGGGCATGAATGGGTGAGGATGCTACACAAGAGAAGGGCAAAAAGTGCTAAGGACACATATGTAGACATACAAGGTAACAACCCAGAGTTAATGCTATAAAAGGCTTACTATTACAGCTAAAGTTGGTGACGAGAAACAAGTGAATTCCTGGAGAGAAACTTGGTAAGAAAAAGTCTAAAAGTAGCCTGTTTATTCTTGGGCCGTCCTGCTTACTGCTCTTCCACAGAATCAGAGGGGTGGGGAGGAGTGAAAGCACTTTGACCTTAACACCCTTACCAAATTAGCACCCTGGCCAACCAGAGTCTTCTCCACCTTTTGTCCCTAATGATCTTTAACCTGTGAACCCTCACTTTTCACCTCTGTAATGTCAGGAGCCTGACCTCCTCTCATAGATCTGATCAAGACTAAGGGCCAAAGTGAACCATCAGTTCTTTAGTTATTCAAGCTAGTTCTTTTCATTACACACAGACTCCGAGTTCAAATATCAGTCTCATTGACCTTGATCATCTGGAAATCTATACTGTTTGAACTATTTGACATGCAAACCTTTACATTAACACATGGAGGCCACATAGTCTTAGTTCGCACACGGTTTGAACTAGAGGTAGAAGCCCCTCTAATGGTCCCTCAACATTCGTAGTGGGCTTCCTGAGATAGTTCGGATTGGTTCAGAATCCCCCACTATTGAAGGTGTGACTGCATCTCATTTTCAGCTCTGCTCATGCTACTGCTTGCTGCTGGTCAGGTGACAAATTTGACTATTTTGATATAGTCATGAAAACGTGGATACTTGTGGTACAGTACAGAAATGTTATTAGCATCACTTATAGCTCCAGTTAACTCAACACTGTCTTACAACGGTAGTAAAGTGCAGATTGCATGTTTATCCTCTTATTACCTGAAATGTATTTAGCTTTCCAATGAGACAAATTAGGCATTAGACGACAACTCATGTTAATGCGGTAGACATATCATTTGAATTGGAGTAACAATTGGAGCAGATTGTGGCGAATTTGCAACAATCGTCCAGATGGGGATAACAGCCGGCAGGGAGATGGTTCAGCTAAATAACAATTGATATGGTGTTACTAGTGTAACTCTATGAAGAGCAGAACAGCTAGGAGACATTAAAAATGTGGAAGCTAGTAATGCACCTACTGTTAATTTTAGATTTTTGCTTAAGTCTATCTTAAGAAAATAAATATAACTGTACATAGACTTTACAGGTAATATTCAAAATATAATAATCAAAATATGGACTTTTTTAGTGGCAGTAGAAATAATTGTTACTTTCTTGCTTTTTGTTTGAAGTAAAATCTGTTAGTTCAGATTGTTTTGTGGGTTTTAATCTTCTTTCAGTTACAGTCCTGGAGGGAACACTCTGTAAATACTTTTAGCGCAGTAGCATCCTCTGGTGTCTCCTTTCTCTCTTAACACTTTGACACATTCATGATGCCAGAGTGTCTCCCGTTGGCCTTGTACATCACGTCCTTGTCTCTCACTCTGTGGCTGAAACAGAAGTTGAGACTCGGTGTCCGACCGGCTGACTGTGGCTCATCACTCACTAACCCAAAAGAATCAGCAGCATGATGGATGTGCACCATTCTGGCGTCTACCAGGAGCTCAGCTCTGCTTTAAATCTACACCGGTGATCCACTTCTGCTCTCTGTGTGTGTGGTGACTGACAAACTGCAGGATACAGCATGTGTCTTCAACCCATCACTCAGTATGATGGAGTCAAACCAACATCCTTTCTTTCTCAGTGTTGCTTCATTTCACTGCAACCGTCTCGTCAGCCAGCATGTCCGAGCAAAAGTCATTTTCTGTTTGTAACAACAAAATTTTCAACCAAGAAATCACACAGTGTCTCAGGACAACCAGGAGAGAACTTAATCCTGAGTGTTTTACCTGGAGTCTTATTACTTTGTTGACCAGATAGCAAAAATTTTGCAAGGGGGGAACTGACAGCATTTAGATACATGTCTTTTTAATTTGATACATGTGGTTGTGACTTTGTGCTGGAGAGAATGTAAATCATTTAAAAATGGAAAATCTATAAGCAATCCACTGCTCGGACTATTTCCAGATCCTTACTTGATTTACGTACCTAACTTTTACTTGCTTATGAAGAATAACTAATATTTTTGACAAAAGGCTCTTGGCGTCCATACCTTATGAAAAGTTCAGTTGCCAAAAAGTTTCTTTTTATATAAGATGCAAGAGCAATTTAACAAATAATAAAATAGAATTAATCAAGAATTCCCAAACTGTCTTGAAAAATTAGAAATTAGATTTTACTGTTTTCCAAACCAATGTAAGAACTGAGATAAAATGCTGAAATTTTTTTATTCAGATAAAACATATTGTAAATATTAACTTCTCTGAATCTCACATTTTAAAAGGAAAAACAAAACGATCAGTCCGTCGGTCTATCTCTGTGTCAGTGGAGCATTTCGGTGGTCACTGCTGCCCCTGTCAGGGTTGTTTATTAGCTTAAAGGTCTTGCCATATTTCTCTCAGGGCAGAAGTTCATGTCCCTTGTGGAATATTGTCTTGTCCTTTAGAGATTCTCTCACTTAACCTCCAAGTGGCCCAACCTCTCAGAGACGAGCACTTTATAAGCCATACTTATCCTTCTATTCACAAATACTTACACGCACTTGCAGTGTGCTCACAAATAGATGCACTTGTAACTTGTGTAATAATGATTCTGCCTAAGTGGACAAAGCATTGGGCTCTTCTTCCTGATGTGTGTAATGGGATCTGCTGATTGACAGCCAGTGTCATCCTTTTGAGCAGGCAAGACTTTTACATGTGGGACACGAACATCATGGGACACAGCTGGATGTGCTCGACAGGATCATAAAGTGAGGGAATGTTGATCAAGGTTAAAGATCTTGGCAGCTCTCGGGATCAGGTCGAGGTCAAGGTTTAGTTCACAGGGAAAACATGTTTTCATCATGTCTTATTTACATTATTGATGTTCTTTATGGCTGCAGGAACATTCAATTGCTCTGGAAAAGCATATATAGAAGCTATTATTTAATTATTCATCAAGGATGCTGTCTCATCGCATATTCCTCAACATAAGTAAAAAAAAACTTTGTTTTTAATGTTTAGAGACATTGGTAGTAAAAGAGTTCACACTTTAATTCCAATTATAACAGATTGAACTTAAAATCAACTTATAATTTTTGAAGTTTACATACTTACTACAATGAAGAAACTATAGACTCTTCTCTTCTAATCCCTCAAAAGCTTTTTATCAATTGCTTTTTTGTCAGGTTTAACTTGTCTCCTCAGTTATTGGCACCACTCCTGTTAACACTTAGTACAACCTTATTTTGGCTATAGGATGACACTTAGTGTTCTCATGTTACATTCAGCAAGGTTGGAGCATACAGAGAGGGAGAATTGACAATCTGTCTTTATACAATTTCTCTAAATCCAGGTTGAACAACTTTTTCCACAGGAAGAGGCCATAAAAGAAAAAGTTACTTCTTTCAAAGCAGATTGTATGTATTAATAAACCTTAAATATAGTTTTTTTATGATTGTTTGGCAAATGTTGACTTTATAACTTATAACCTACTAATATCTAAAATTTAATATTTAATTAATATAATCGTTCACAATATAACTTACAAAAGTGTGCAAGATTTTGTATTTTATTGTATATTTTGTGTTAAGATTCAATTTGTTGAATGTAAAATATTAGTATTTCTTAGGAACATGTGTAATTTGTTTTCAATACCTTGACAAGTTGGGCTGTTTTAAGATTCAGCTGTGATCCAAACTGATATATAGAAATATGCAAAATGGGAATTTTGTTTAATAGGTCCCCTTCAAAATGTATAAAACCTGTTGTAACACATTTTATATTCTCGCATTTATAATTTTATGCCAAAAACGTGTCAGTACCTAGCTTAAAACTTATATTAAACACATAAAGACTCTGATCGTCTCTCTTCCTAGTTTCTATAAATTTTGTTTTGTGCAGCAACCCCTTGCTGTTAATTTGAGTAGAGGGTTCCTCCTGCCCTCCTTTCCCTGGTCAGGCTGAAGTTTTCCAGGTCAGCTGGTGTCGTTTACAGCTTATGACTCCGCTATGATGATAGACCAGGCACAAGCAAATAGCCCTCCCGCACACACACAAATTTTCACCCCCAACCATCACCCCTGCTTTAAAACACGCCCCTGTGAAGGGAGTTGACATGACATCACTACCACCCTCCTGGCTGGCATCATCTGCTCACAGCAAACGCCAGAGGTATACAGTTTCTGGGGTGGCCTCATTGACCCAACAGTTTGTGCCAACTCATTTCTTCATGCAGACATGGTTGTAGAGCCCTTAAGTATTCCTCTAAAATCCTGAAGCAGATTCAGAAGACAGGGCAAAATGTTTTTTTAGTCGTAATTTATATATAAAGTTGTTTTTCCATGCTAGCTAACTTGCGGTCATGTGTTAATGTAGTCATGAAGCAAAGAGAAGCTGAACCATCTGGTAGTTATTGCATTTACAGCGTTACACTGGGTGTCTGAATCAACTCATGTTTTTAGTATTCAGGAATAAATTAAGCTCATGTAAAGTATGACTTCACATGAGCATTTAGTTTTAGAAATCCTTGGCCCCTTAAAGCCAATTCAGAAATCCTGCTCCAATTTAAGAATGAGCAATAGTGCAAACATTGAATGCAACATGAGTAAGATAATGTAGGCTTTTTAAGAACAAGGAATGAAGTTCTATGTCGGTATGGTTTGGCATTAAACTGTCCTGGCACCTCCAGACAGTGTGTCAAAAAGCGTCACTGAGTGTCAAACACGCAGAGATCATGTTATCATCCCTGTGCTGGCTCACACTGAGTTATTAAATCGTGGTAACTCCCTTGTTAAATCTGATGTTAGCATGACACGGCTGTCTTCTGTGAGAGCGCTGGAGCTGTGGGAGTCAGAAGATGAGCCCCAGGGGGGGAGCATGGAATGGCAGCAGGAACAGACGCTGTCAATAATAAGATTTATTATCCATCAGCTTGTCCCAGGGAGGGGGCATGCAGAGACCGCTGTTCGCTGGAAGCAGCCGTCAGGTATGGAGGAGCAGACTTCGGGTAGATTCATAAGAGGATGGAGGATTGGATGTTCTGTGTTGTGACCTGTCAGCTGCCTCAGTCAGAGGGCTGAAGGATCAAGAGGCAGAACTTTTCTCAAAGCCTAGTTCACACCATTTAGTCGAGGCTCAGTCATCTTAGCGAAGGGATCTACGTTGTTCATCACATTCAGATCTATTCGTGTGATGCCCCATCTGTGGTTTTATGCTGACAAAACAGTATTTAACTGAGTGATTATTAAGAGTTTTGACCAGAATTTAAGCTGGTTTAATGGAAGCGGATCAGACCTGTTATCATAGAGGAGACATGGCAGAGAGTTGTGCAGGTTGTGGTTGTTTTATTTTAAATAAACCATAATGCTGCCTCTACATTTTAACCGTAGAGGCAGCCATGTTTAGTAAAAAGTATAAATCTTCAGAAATTACAGTCATAAGATGAAAACTTCGAAACCAACACAGTCTCAGCATATGTTTAATAACAACCTACTAGTAAATCTAAAAAATAAATAAATTCACTCCACTGTAGAAACTTTAACTTTTCACTGAGACTTTGCCACAAAACCTCCCGTAAAGGGATTAGATAGAAAACGTTTTAAACCTACCGTTTATGTGAGCGAGATGGGAGACTGGTTGCAGACAGAGTGATGAGTGCATGGTGAGGCAGCGAGAGTAGATTATCTGTGGATTCACGGCGGTACGTCAGGGAGAGATGGATGGGCGCCGTGCGAGCTGCATGCGTCTTCCTAGAGCCGAGCGCCACTTGCAAGGCAGTCCACTGTCAAAGGTCTATTAAGGAAAGATTGAGACCCCAGGTGTGTGTGTGAGTGTGTTCACATGCTCATTGGTCATGGTCCTTCACTGGAAGATTGAGACCCCAGTGCTCCCAGAGCCACTCAACCAACACAACCTACATTGGTTTACAATCAGCGCAGTACCGTCCATCACCGTCCATCCATCCATGTTCCCACACAAACACACACACACACACTCAAATATATATCAAAGGACAAACACTACCACCAGGTGCCATTAAGCAGCAGCCATGGTGGAACAGCTGTGTGTCAGCATCCTGAACATGGTGACCATCATGCTGTTGGCAGCAAGGATTTAGAGACAGATTAAGGTCCAGGTTAGGGAAGCGACGGCGGGCGTGTACGAGGTTACGGGGTGGGAATCATGGCAACACCTTTGACAAGCCCTATTTGTCATCTTACTGGGTGCGCAAATCACACTGACTGCAATACAGATGTGGGAGAAAAGTAACTTCAAGCTGGGCAGCTACTTCTCTAAAAACCGGCAGCACTGCGCTTGTTTTCTTTGCTGTCCTTTCCTTTGCTGTGTTCTTCTTTGATAATGCAACACTCGACCTTTAACTCTTACAATCTGTAGAATGAAATTTACTACAGGGTCCCTACAGTCTTTAAAAGTTTGAATATTGGAAAAAAAAATAAATGTTTGCAGTAGGTGTGGGTGATTAAAGTTTTATCTGAACATTTTTTGGTAGTGCTGTGATAACGATAAAAGTGAATGTAAGAACTATTTATTACTCATTTTGTATGGCTGTAAATGCGTATCTGCAATCTCTACTTTATCAGTATTTGGCCTTTAATTCAGAACAGGTTTTTCTTTCATCTGCTTAAGACCGGGTGTTATGTTACTACTAACTGTTTCACAGTGGTTTCATTATGTTATATTTGCAATTTAAAGACTTCATGTGTGTTCACGTGTGAGCCTTCGCTTTTCTTCAGCAGATGTCTCAGCAGCTCTCCTAACTCTGATTTGTTCTGAGCTAAATGTTTGCCTGAGATGGATTCTCCTGCTGATCCAGAGCTGCAACGTGGCTGACAAATGAAACTAACACCTGGGAGGGGAGGCAGAAGGTGTGAAAGTGGAAATCAGTGTATTGTTTGCTACCACAGCTTTGTAGTTCATGCTTTGCTATTGGACACTAATTAAAATGGTGTGTGTTATTAAAGACTTGTGCGAAAAAGATGATACAAAGTGAGCTTGTCATCAGATACATAAACTCATCTGTTATCCCTCTCTCACTCCTCCGACCGCTCTGTGGGCTTCGCTCATTAGGAAGACTGAGTGCTGTCTCTGCCATAGAGGCAGGGGGAAGAAGTGCACATGATGACATTTTGGGCAGTATGATTATTCTAATAAAAATGTGGTGGTAGTGATATACTCATACCACTTAAAATCTTATATTAATAACACAAAGGGATTTCATATTTACTTCAGTTAAACCAGTCTGGCTCTGTGGGAAGAAGCAATTGTCTCCTGATTAATGTTTGTGGAACACTTCATGGCTACCACTGCCTCATCATTAAGTGTTTGTGATAACTACCACTGATTCTTTACAATCTTCTTTGCTGGATTGTTTTAATTCAGCCATAAAAGTTCACTTTACAATTGGCCTTTTTAAAGTCATCCAACATCATCTTGACTGGATTTAAATATGACTTTGACATGACCAATTCAAAACATTCATTTGTTTGTAACAATTTTGATGCGCTCATGCTGAGCTCTTCTCTTAGCTTGTGTGCTTTAAATACGTAACTCAAGGAGTGTCAGTGGGGTGTTAACTCTACTTACTTTAAGTTGCTTAAAAGTTGAAGCAACTTAAAGCTAAAACAAATTGAATCCTAACCCTGTTGTTTCATTTGAACACAGTTCAGCATCTTCTGTTGCCTGAAGAGTTAATAAAAGTTGTTGGCCACTGCTCAGGGTTTTGTATGAAGAATCAACTAGATGCAGCGAACAGCTTTGGCGACTGCAATGAACAAAATCTTACCAACTTTTTATTTCAGACTTCAGTAGATGCACTCTGCTCCTGCGACTCCTTATGTCTTGGTAAACTGATGTGAGCAGGACCTCCGATTATCCACAATGTAAATTCAGTTCTTTGTGTGGGAGTGTCATCCAGGCCAGGCCTTCATAAAACAACATGATGGATATGCAGACAAATAAATAAATAAAAACACAAGCGCCCTCTCTTTTTTCCCCATTCCAATCGCTGTAGTCTTGTGCGTCCTCTCTGATGGATTTGTAAAAAAATATAACGAATGAGACTTAAAGTGAGAAGGAAGGAGGGAGGCTGGGCAGGAGGGATGAAGGCACAGCACAGAGAGACAGAGCACATGATTTATTAGACTCATAAAAATTCTGCCTCTGTTATTCCCTTTCATTTTTATATGTGAAGCTTATTAAAGAGCACACCTGCCAGAGTCTTCAAACCTGTGTGTATCTGTGTGTGCGTGTGTCTGTTTGAAGCGATGTGAATGTGCATTTGTTGATATGCTGACTGGATAGATTTACCATGGCCTGTTTTGTGTGTGGTCAGACTCATCCATTCTTAATTACTGCTGTCCACAGACGCCGTCTCCACATCCCATCTAAGCCCTGCCTCCAAGCGGGTGTTTAGGACCCGCTACAAGATGGTGACCCATCTGGGTACAAGTGCTGCACACACCCCGCACTACAACACAGCACTTTCCTGGCGAGCCAGGAAGATCCAGTCAGCCAGGTAATATGTGATAACATTTGGGGGGTTTTTATCACAGGCATCAACAGGAAGCACTGAAACAGAAGGAAATTATTAGAGAATAAAATGTTGACATCACCCACAAAGACTGGCTCTTCCTCTGTACAGCACCACTTTTCTTCAACAATTAGTGGAGCTTTTATCTCCTATGCCATCCTTCTTGATGTAAATCCCTCCATTTGTTAAATTCCAACTCTTTTCCAAGAGCGAGTTATGTATGTTTTTGCTTGGTAGTCTTTCAGATATACCACTACAGTTGTTGCAGACAACTACAGTTGTTGCAGACAGTTGCAGACAACAACTATAGTTGTCTGCAACAGACAACTGTTGTCTGCAACAGACAACTGTTGTCTGCAACAGACAACAACTATAGTTGTTGTTGCAGACAACAACTGTAGTTGTCTGCAACTGTAGATGTCTGCAATCCGCCCATTTTTGGCGGATTTACAGATGTGCGTTCAGTCACACATCTGTATACCTGAGTATACTTGCATGACCTCAGGCAAGCAAAATCTCAAAATCTCCTGTTTCACATTTTTTACAGGCAGTCTCACATTTTACTTTGATAAGTAGTAGACTTCCTATTGGATTGCATAATTGCAACAGAGCAGGTCCTGCTGAGGCAACACATCCTCAAACCATGAGCCTTCCAGCTCCATGTTTCACAGTTCTTTTCTCTCAGTTCAGTATCTGGTTTGCACCAAACTGCTCCTCTGTTCTGGTGTCCAAAATAATTTAGTGTTAGACTCATCTGTCCAAAGAGGATTTTTCCTAGAAGTTATGGGATCAAAAGACGTGCTAATTTCCCAGGCAACTTTAGGGTTTTAACAGCTCAATGATCTTTTCTTTACCATAATAAGAGGAACAAGAAAAGGGCAACTAAAATCTCAAAAGGGTTATAATGTAATTTTTACTTTTTGGTCTAACAGTAAAGGTAATTTTGTGATATTTCACATAAATGTATTTTCTTTCTGAATTTTATGGACTTTTCATATATTCTCAAGTTCTTGCAAATTGAGGTTTTCAGGGAAACTTCTCTTCAGCTCATGTCTTTTGAAAATCTTATATACCCAAATAAGAACTTGTGGATCTTTTACTTTTGTTTCTTTAAAAAAAGGTTAACGGTACATTTTCACTAACTTTTATTAGTTTTTTATTCTGTCTAACCATGTTTTTGAAGGGGTGAGGGAGTTGAGGAAGTGGGGGAGGGGTCAATATTTTGTATAATCCAGATTTGGTGAGACAGAGAGGCCTGGAGTGTGGCTGGCCACAGCCTCTGGTGACTTATTACTATTCATTTAGCTGCTGCAGTAAATATTGATTCATCAAGGGATTTTCAATTTGAGCCCGTTGACATGCTGTGAAATATCACCATGTGTGTACAATTGAGGAGAGAGATAGGAAGGGAGGGGGACAGGTCAGGTCCTCTGGGATGGGGTCCTCTTACTTGTTCATGTCTCAAGCTTATCTATCAGTTGAACTCCAAAGACACGCAGCTCCTTTTATCCGTTTGATGCTATTGAGTGGTGCATGAGCTCATATTCTTTGCTCTTAACTACTGAGTGCTGCTCTTTATCTTTGGCCTATCACACCTACAGATCCTGGTCCACATAGGTCTTCAGCTCTTATCTCTGTTCATTCTCATCGCTGAACCTCATACTGCTCTAAAAACTACAGCCTTAACCAGCAACTTAACATAAGGTCTAAATTGTTTTGACCTTAATGGTGACTCTGGACTTTTTATTTTGTCAGTTAAATATTAAATTAGATTTACATCTGATTTTGTCATTCAAAGAAACTGATATTCTTTACTGCAACCGTCAATCAGTAGAAATCCTAGATGTTTTAAGGATTTGATTAAGGACAACATTGTTTTCAGTGTCTTATTAACCTGTATCTATTGCATAGCACAGAACAATCCCCAAACAAAAATCATATAGAGTTGTTTTTCCTCTAAGGTCCTTTTTCTCAAACATATGCTTATGGTATGTTTAAACCTCCTGTTCACAATAAAGGTTTTAGTTAGAAAAAAACTTGAGATTTTATCTACACTTACCAATGCGAAGTTTATAGAAAATCATTTGGGGGTTTCTTTGTATGGAGTGTGTTTTGGAGGTCTGTCTCCTTTTGAGCTGAATGAAGAACACCACCTATGCTGACTTGTAGGTCATCTATACATGACATCAATCATTGACATGAATGAAATGAGCGCTCCAGAGGTGGAGGCACAGCCGGAGCCAGACAGTGTGGGGCATGTCAGATGCTTGACACTGTGTGGGAACCAGTTTGTGGTTTGAATGGACCAAATATGGAGGCGTCGCTTGACCAGACCTGGGAGCAGATGCTGAGACCTGTGAGGACCAGCCGGTTCATGTCCAAAGATTGGTACAGCGGTTCCTGGGCCGCCGCCCACTACCCCTAAACATAATTTTAATAATTAATGCCTCTAAAAGGTCATGCCTTCCCAGTTTTTTGTTGCAGTCATCTGAGCCGGGCTGCAACACTGCTAATTAGTTCAAAAATCTCTTCTCTTGTGAGCGTTACAGTTTAAAAACATCAATCTTTAGATTTGGCCAAATTTTTTTAAAGGATTTTCTTGGCTCTAGTGGCCTTTATTTAATTGAGTGGACATGGAAGTGGGTTGTTGGCAGTTGGCAACGATCAACAGGCCAGGATTCAAACCTGTGACTGCTGACCTGGACTGAGTCCTCTATGGATGCTTTGCCCCTCTACCATCACTGCGTCTTTGGCCACAACTTTTAAATCAGACTATTTTTGACACCGTCTATGTTCCAGTGTCAGCATGCAACAACATCCCCCAGACCTTGGATGTAGTCAAGTCAGGTAAAATGCAGCACTGTTGTTGCAGATTTTAAAAGTAAGGTATTGCCAACTTACTTGCCAAATGAAGGTCCAGAGTTATCTTTAATGTCTGCATTGATATCATGCTACTGGGTTTAATTAGTCGACCAAATGTTTTCAGACGCAGTTATGAATCATTTGGGCTGATAGGCAAGTATCTTAGTCTGCTGCTGATCAACCTCTCAGGAAATATATGGCAACTCAAAGCTAAATCACATTTACTATGGGAAAAATTAATTAGACTTTTAACTTCTGCAGCAACGGGTTTCTACAATAACACTTTGGAACTCCATTAACTTGCAAATTTACAGCAGACCAAACAAGCTACTTGTAATGTTTTATTGACCCAAGCTGATTTGTGTGTGAAAGCAGCCTAAAATCAACTACTTTGACATCCATCTGCAATATAATTGCAATCTCATTGTTGGCACTTTGACAACATTGATAGAAAATAGTTAACAAGTGAAGATAGAGTTTAAGCATAACATAATGCATAAAAGTCTAAAAACTTTTTGCATTATACCTTTAGTTTGCCTATTATGTCTGCAATGCTCTGTATAGGGAAAACAATTGAACAGACCCTCCTTATCAAAGTGATTTTTTTTTTACTCACATGTAGGATAGCACAGCTATCAAATATCTTTCCTTTCTTTGTTTCTACCTTTTTTCTCTTCTTTTTACATGAAAGTATGTAGGATCACTCTCTTTAGGAATGATCTTATTAGAATGAAAGCATTTTTTATTTCCTATTAAGCTGTTATTTTGGGGAATTATTATATTTTGAGGCCAGGAAACGAGAACATCTTTCCTTTTTGTGAGCACCTACCAGTAATGAGGAGCCAAAGAAGTCTGTTTTTAAAGGGAAGCTAAATTGTACACTGAACAAAAAAATGCATATAATAAAAATATAATTGTCAAATTCACCATATTGCTTTGTTTCATCTGGCTAATAAAAGAATCAATTGTTGAACTATTGTTATTTAAATATAATTTATTACATGGAATGAAATGGAAATGAACACTGAATATTTAGCTGATTAAACTTTTTGAAATGTATTGGACTCTCTGAGATGGGTGAAGTCATGGTTGCATGAGCATAATTTGGATTTCTAAATGCCTTACTGCTGTCTTACAAAATGTTTGGAAAATAATTGAACAGTCCAAACTCTTCTGTGAAGAAAGCCTCTGAAATTCCTAAGTACTTCCAGAAGTGAGCCTCTCTACCCAGTACGACATGCTCTTACCTAGTTTTAGAAGATGGTGGAGCCAGGGGGGTGATTTACTGCTGGGTGGCAGTCTGAAAGAAGAGAGTGGAGGGGGGTGGGCTTAACTGCAGTATTTCAGGCCCCGCCACCAGAAAATAGATATAATCTCAACATTAACTCCATTAATAGTATCAGGAGTTGAATTAAGAAAGCCGTAAAGCATGCACTCTGGAGGATAAATTACAAGCTGCGCTTTTCTTCATCGCTCTCACGCCCCCCTGATTCGCCCCTCTCATGCAGTCTTTAACGCTCCATCGTTTTGTTTGCATTATCTCTTTTTTTTCTCCTTTTTAGGATCTTCTATTGCTCATTTTCCACGTTATTTCTCGCATTCATGTCAAAGTTTGCAACATGACATTAATTCCATAAGTATAGTTTCTTTGAGACTTGTGTATGCTGTATATCTGTGGACACACAAACATACACACACACTCCTGGTCCGAACGCTCATCTTCTTTAGTGCTTCTGTATCGATCAGCACAGGATGTAAGAGACTGGGCAATAAAGTGAAGCAGCGCTCCCTCTTCTTCACTTCTCTCCTCCTTTTCCCGCATTCCCAGTCCTGTACATCCTCTTTTATCCCCCACTTCACTCATTTACTCATTACTTATCACATTAGTCATTTGTCTGTCGCTTACAGTCCCATGTCCACCCCTCACCCCCAAGGCGGGTCCTTTTACCACACTCTACTCCTGGTAAGCTGTTTTCTGCTTTCTTGGTGTCCGTTAGGCACCTGGAGAAGAGCAGCAGTCCTTGCCTTCGGAGTTATCCAGGTGACTGTTTTTGCTGTGCTTTCTTTCAAGGGTAACTGTTTCCCAATATGAGCTCACTAATGCTTGGGTTGCAGACAAATAGACAAGGGCAGCATTATTCTGAGCAGTCGCGCGACCCTCCAAATTCTTCCCTGTCACTAAAACAAAAGTCAGATCATTCATCAACCCGTAGTGCTGAATCGCGCTCTCCTTTATCTGTGCATCACGCAGTCCGAGCTGACCGCACACTCACACTCACACGCACACCTGCCCACACATACACTCGTCTCAGGGGAGCTTTTTTTTGCCTTTCTTTCTGTCCTCTGTTTCTTCCTTTTTCCCTCTGTATTTTTCAATGTTGGTTTTTGATGAGTTTAAGTTCTTTGCTTTGACCTCCAGACATCATCTTCCAGGGTTTTTTTTTTTTTTTTATCACACCTAAAGGTGGCAAGGTATGCAAAATTATACACCTCACCTACAGGCCTAAAAAAAAATTCTTGAGACATCAGGTAATAACATAATGTATCCTGATTTGTTTCTATTTTTTGACATTTGAAGTATATCCTTACACAAAAAGTAAATGCAAACTTTTACTTGTGGTTTAATCATGTAATAAAGTGATATAATAAACAATACAGATATGAGTCCCCGATCAGAATTTTATTTACAATTTCCAATCTTTGTTTTTGTAAGATCTGACCTGACGACACAGTCTGAATGATCACTTTCGGATCATCTGTTTTACAAAAAGACGTTTAAGAGCACCAGTCAAAATACACCACATGGCCAAAAAAGTTGATACCCACATTTTACTAAGCAAATAGGATAGTGGATAATTATTGTGTGAGCAATTATCTTACAGCTGGAAACAAGTTATTTAACCACAGTTGATGCAATAATCTGCTTCTTATTTCTTAAACAACTATTTCGAGAGACATCTTGTGGGTGAAGAAAATATGTTGGTCTGCATCAAGTAGAGAAAAAATCTAATGCGAGATACCAGAAACTACTATAATTGTGTTGAGAACTGTGCGGTGCATTATTAAAAACTGGAAGAATAGTGAGGAACCACTGTCTTTGAGGAAGTCATGTGGTAGGGAATAAAATCCTGAACGTGCAATCACTCAAGCATTTGGCAAAATCTTATTAAAGATAAACAATAGAACTAGATAAACGAGCTGTTTGGTCTAGGATCATCTTCACATGCTCAATGCGTAGGGAAATCAGGGGATTGGGAATAAACAGATATGTAGCTATAAGAAAAACAGTAACCAATGAAGCTAATTGGAGAAAAGACTACAATTTGCAAAGTAATATAAAGGTTTGAGCCTTGCGTGATGAAAGAAGGTCATGTGATCCGATGAATCTAGATTTACCCTCTTCCAGAGTGATGGGTGCATCAAGGTAAGAAGAGAGGCAGATCAAGTAACACACCCAATATGGCTACTGTTTACGCCAGTACTTTTATCAGGGGTCGCTGTAGTTGGTCAGGCATAGGTTCAGCAATATTATCTGCTCAGACTGAGGAGTGTCCCTGAATATTCTTAATGACCTGCTTATTCCATCAATGGATTTATTTCCTAATGTCACAGACATATTGCCATGACAATGGCCTTATGTTGTGTGAGAGTAGTTAAGCGAATCTGGGATATCATTTTCTCATGACTCGACCACCATGGTCTAGACCTAACATAATCTCTTTGATGGTCTTGAGAAGGCTTTGCACAGCAGCCAGACCCTCCTATCATCAATACATAATCTTGGTAAAAATAAATACGACATTGGATGGATGTAAATCTTGTAACATTGCAGAAGCTTACCAAACAAAATGCTTCAACCTGTGTCAATCAAATCTGAAAGCAGTCCACCAAGTACGATCTTTTTCTGATGGGTCTTTTTAATAATTGGGGGCATTCAGTGTATTTTTTCAGTTTTTTTTTCTGCCATGTAAAAAAAGCAGAGATTATATAGTGTTTTATAGAGCAGTCACTGTAAAACATACAAAACCCAGCTAAAACAAAAATTGATGACACTTTTTACTTGTAACATTAAATTTAGAATACAACTTTTCATTCCAGATGTTTCTCTGGTAATTTTGTCAAATGCAATGAAACAGAAAACTACATCCTAACTTTCTTAACATTCCCTTTACCTTGTAAGTTACATCCTTTTACATGAATTTTCTAGCTTGTAAAAGATAGAAAACTGCGTTGGTATATGCACTGTTGATACTTTTGTTATTTGTTCTCTATTAGTACTAAAACAACAAAATATATTTTGTTGAAAGTGTTGATCTTATTTGCACTTTAATGAGCTCTTATTATTGCACTGAATTGTGGGAAGTGTAGTGTTAAAGTCCTTCTATTCCCAGGGGGAAAATTTACTGCTCATGCTTTTGAAATTATGCCGTTGCACTGGGTGCCTTGACAGACATTTTTCTTTTTAGTTAAACTATAACTCTGAGTTCCAAGTACTTCTCCTTTTATTCGTTGTCATTTATTTCCTAATCAATTTTATGTGTCTGTTCAATGAACAAATTCCATACTTGATTCTATTACATTAGTATAACTGAATTATTATATTCTATTATAATTATACATATTTCTACCTCAGCAGTTTTCAACCATGACTATGAATATCTAAAGCTGACCTGAAAACGTTCTGGATCATGATTGGCTTTCTGAGTGCAACAGCGTCATGTATGCAGCAATGCATCGTGAATGCACCACAACACGAGTGTCTCTTTCCAACGAGGTCTCTGAAAACAGGACGGAAGGAAATTAGAGTACCATCCATCCATCCATCCATCCATTTATTTATCCATTTATTTATCCATTTATTTATCCATTTATTTATCCATTGAGCCTTCATTCATCTGTCCATCTCCATTCCCCATCCATTTTTTGTTCGTCCGTCCTAGAGTTCCCCACTTCAACATATGCTCTCACACAGTCACTGCAGTTTCAATGAACTGTAACAATAAACAGCTGGTGATCAGGGGAACTGCTTGTGTGATGGAAGCAGAGCAGAGTTGTCCCAACATGACATTCTTGTTTTCAGAAGGTTCCTCAGTCAGAGAACATTCAAACAGGAATGTGTGTGACATCATTTATGATTGGTCTGAATCCTGATGGCGCATAAATACACCACAAACTGCAATGAGCTCAGTATTTCTGTCACTCTGACATTCAAAGTCAGTGGATAAACATTCTAACACATTAACCCTCCCAGAGCCTCCCTCAGACTGTAGCCCTGTGGCAGGGTTAACTGCTGTCTGTGTTAACTGCTCATGTCATATGGCCATTAACCTCCATTGTGGTTGAGGGGGCCACCCTGTTCTTGTTTAAGCCTCCCTGGGTGGCAGTCAGAGCTTCAACATTAGCCTCCATTACGGCTCCCTTGGATGCATTTGCCCCGTGTAGGGCAGCTACTGATCTTGTAGCAGTGAAACCGAGTGTCTGTGCTGCTGAGTTATGGCTCACGCTCAGGTGCTTCATGGACGTGAACGCAGCTGAGAGTTGATATTTACTTTTTCCCCTGTTATTTGCAACAGTGCAGCAGCCCCGTCAAACGTCCATGCAGTTGTTTTGTGCGGGCCGTGCGTTCGGGGTAACCCTCTCTTTTCTCTGTAATGGGAGGCGTGAACTCTCGCTCTAAACCCATTTCCAGCCCATCTGAAATACGGCAGCAAATTACCACCAGCGGCGCCCTGCACACCAGCCCCAATCCACCCCAAATAGAAGTGACAGGACAGCGCAATTTATCGCCATAACCCCTGCACCGCCTCACCACCACCCAGCAGCCTCCATGTCCAACCGCCGCACACATGCAGCAACCCACTGACTGGATCCTGGATGCAGAGAGCTGTGATTGTGTGCATTGTACATATTGTAGCAGGAGTGTGTGTGTCTGTGTGTATGGTCTGTACACTCCAGTGTAGGGGCCAACCTCGCTGCTCTGGCCCCCTGCCCTGCCTATTATCTCATTGATTTCCTCCTCTCCTCTTTTCAATTCTCTCCATTTCCACACTGCCGTCCTTTCCATTAGAGGAGCAATTTAACAGAGTGCTGTGACATGGGAGGAAGAGGAGGGGAAGGGGCGACTACAGGATGAGAAACATAAAGTGAATAGGGGAGGTATTGTGGAAGAGCTGGAGGGTGGAAGAGGTGTGGAATTAACAGAAGGATGAGCTGATAATATTCTGATTCAAACAGTCAGATCTGAACACTTTAAACAGTTTAACTCAAACTAAACTCATCACTGTTATCATATAAAAGCTTCACTTCAAATCTGACTTTATCTTCTCTTCTCTCAGGACTTTCCTTCAGAACCGCCTACGATCTCCTCACGACAGGCACCAACCATCCAGCCGGCGCTGGATGGGGATGGAGATGTGCTGGATCCGAGGCTCGCTGTACCGGGTGTCTGCCAATAAGCTGTCCCGCACAGTGGCATTACAAACGTCGATCGACCGAAGAGGTACAGGTGGTCAGGGGTCTCACGCATCAATTGTGACTAAAATAATAGAGGCGTGTTTAAAGAACTGGGTAAAGCTCAAAATTCGTTCATGTCTTTTGATGGAAACTCTATTACAAATCAAAAGATCTCAAATGTGTTACCATTCCACAGAAACCGAGAGAAAAAATGAATAACTGCTAAAAAAGTCAGTATCAGCATTTTATTCCAATATAAATTCAAACATCTCTTGTACAAAACTCTAAATGAATTGAAGATGTAGCCTTTTTTGTGACTCTCTGAACTCACTACTACTTCTGACAAATGCTTCATATCTGTGCTGCATGGATTCCACCAACTTCCTGAGCTGTGATGAGGTGTTCCAGCTCAGGATGATTCAGTTTTTTTTCTCTGCTTACATCAGAAACTGATGTAAGCAGGGGCGGGGCTTACATCAGAAACTGATGTAAGAAACACTGCCATTATTCAGTCCGTCTTGGTACAGGCCTAGAGTCCGGAAATAGGCTGCTAACATCTCTGGTGACCCACACATCCTGGACACAAACTGTGTAGACTTTTACCCTTAGGTTGATCATCCCTGATGATCACTTAACAGTGAAACTACAGTCACATTTCTTGTGTGCAAAATCTTGGTAAATAAAGCTAGCTGATAGTGATTCAGAAGGGGAAAATGTGAATCAGAGTAAAAAAAAACAGACCTAATGGTAAAATTTCTTCTGCCACTTCTTGTTTTATAAACTCTTTGAAATTGTGCCTTGATTAGAAACATCCCAGAAAACAGTTATTTGAAATAGGTCATTATACAGCTTAGTGGTTAACAAAGAGGACCTTAAACGATACCAACAAAGTAGTACATCACCTTATACATTAACGACTACTGCGGTTTTAACTTAAGAGTTTGGCTCTCAATCAGGAGCAGCCTGAGAAAAGAATAAGTGAATTGGACCACAAATCTTACCTGCTGTTCAGGCTTCTGTTTTGTTTTTAGCTTTTTTCATTCAGCGATGTGGACACATTTCAGTTGGTATTAAAATTACAGCCTGTTTGGGTTTTACAGCCAGCTCTGTTGAGGACTGCTGCCGGTGGTCCGTGACTGTAAGTGTGTGTGCATCCTGCGGCGATACAGCCGTGTTTATTCATGTTTGTGGCTGGAGCTCCATCCACACACTTCCTAATAGACTTAGGGGAACAGGCTGGATTTGCCATCTGAAATAATAAAGTTGTCATCTGTCAGAGCGGCAAGGGGGAGGGCCTGGAGAAGTGGATGGCGCAGATTAAAGCCCCGATCGGCCTCTCCCCACTTCCTTTCCCTGCCTCTCTTTCACACATTCCTGTGCAACTAAACCTTCAGGTGAAATTGAAGAGCTGTGTTCTGTTCAACTCGTGACTGGCATCCCAACATGCTTTTTCACGCTGTTTCTGCATCCTCCAGAAACATGCGTCAGGTTTCTGTTCAGCAGGAACTGTGATTTCACATCTTGAAAAGCTCTCTGCCCTCTGCTTTGAGCAAAGCCAAGGCACTGATCCTTGAGGAGAGCATTGTGAGCCAGAAAGTTCCAAATTTACCATCACGATCAAGGTAAACTGCAGCCTTAACGTCCTCGCCCTCTCATAACCTCCTCCAACTCTGACACACCTTTTCGTCCGCTGGCTATTTATGATGTCCTCAGACCAAAAAGGGACGTCATGATTTGTCTTGGCTCCAATATGTCAATCCACCGCAGTATAAATATCCCGTCACCTCTCAGGTTCTTATTGCATGTATCCACAGACGCGCATGCACACGCAAACAGTGGAGGCTTCTTTTTTGTCACATCTGGTGTAAATAGAGTGCAGTTCTTATCTTTCAGATTGAACCTAAAACTCAAGAAAGCTGCACGGGGATAAGTAATGGATAAAAACTTTTTTACTTCTTTTGGGCTCTATGCAGCCATGCTTTTATCACCATGTGGATGTACTTGCATGTTCTATCGTGCTAACATTTCACAGCATATTTCAATTTGAAGGAGTTCATGAATGTGCACCCAGGTGACTGACAAGTTGTAAATTCTGGATCAGGTTTATACAGACTGTTCATTCTTTAACTGGTCACATGCTGAATTCTCAGGGTTAGTAAATCAAATATTGTTTTTTTAGTATTTATTGTGGTGGAACATGCTACAGGAATTTATTTGAACCAACATTTCTACATGACATCATTAAACTTACATGATGTTGCTGCTAAAAAAACAATATATTTTACATTAAACTAGAATATAATTGAAAAGTTTCATAATTACATTTAAAAACTGACTGAAATTAATTAATTTCAAGCTTTTATTTCGCTTTGTAATTATCACTGACGGTTATTGAAAACTCAAAAATATGTTTCCCAGAAAACTGGAATATTATAAAAGATTTATTATAAAAGACAAAAATAGTTGTCTAATGAAAAGTATCTCCATGCTATTATATATGTTGTTCTCTAGTGGTTTGGTTTGACACCATCTTCTCCATAGATGATGTTAAACTGGTGTTATTGTACTGCAGTCTTGTCTGGAAACCACACTCTTCTCTCAGCCTTGGTTACATTTAAATTAGACTTTTTGGAGGATTTCTTTTTCAACTATAGATGTAGCTTTTCTTTTACTCTAACTTGTTGTGAAGCTTCTGACTAGATTCAAATGCAAAATTTTTAGGTTTAAAAACTCTGTAATCTCAGATTTTCTTGAAACGCTTGTTGCTACAGCAACATTGTTCCAATCGTAGTAATGGTCTTTAAAATGGTCCTGATCATGAGTTGACTCTTGGTCTTGAGCTTTTTTTTGCCTGTTTTAAAAGTTTAATTCTGTTTTTGTTTTTAAATTTGCTGTAACTTTGTGACATAATTGTCATAATTCAGCTGTCAGCCAACAACTGTTTTTGGGAAAGCAATAACAAAGGTTAAATAACCTGGTTGCATAGATGAGGACACCTTTGTTGAAACACTTTTAACTTCAAATAAAGCTCAGTTGTCTTTGCAAGTTTTTGACTTCTAGATGCTTTGGGTAAATAACGTATATTTCACAGAGCTTAAACGGATCAGAAATAACCTCACTGTACAAAGGTATTAGTGAAGGTAAAATTTGACTACTTACTTTTGTGATTACCACTAAAAAGCTAACAATTTTATTTGGAGATAAAAAAAAATCTTTTTGGAACGTAAAATATATTTTTCTTTTTCCAGTATACATGAAGACATACAGTATGTATTGTCATTAAGGAATTCTAGCACCACACACATTGAGATAAACTGATTGCTTAAGAAATAATATATTGTTTAAATACGTGTATTGAATAGAATTGTTCTTACTTTGTTGTTTTTACTCTTGAGACTATATATAGCAATATTAGTTAGGTGAAAAACAGCTCTAAATCTTGTCACTGTGTGGCAAATAAAAAAAAACATGTTGTGCTCATCTGTCTAATCTCTGCAAAATGTAACAATAGCACAGATGTGCATATTTCTTGTGCTTCTCTGCTAATAGTGCCAGAACTCATTAGTGAGATTTTTTTGTGTTTTGTCTGAAACCATAAACATAAGATTTTGAATTATTCATGTCTTTCCCTCCTTCCTCCTCAGGAAAGTTCTCCAGTGCGCACACGTCTCCGGCCCTGGCCCGTCACTTAGCCAGGTAACAGTTTATATCCTCTTACTAACCACTCCAGGATCATTTTAATTGCTCTTGCAGTGCCAGCTTTAAAAAGTTTATCAAGTTCTAAATGATCTACAGTTAAATATGGTTCATCCTGCTAGCGCTCTTAAAATGACAGCACCTTCATGAAACTAAATCCAGCCAGCAAGTTTGCATTTGATCCTCCTCACTCTCCCACAGTATTAAGTGCCTTTCGTCGCCATCAGCTCAGGACTATGAATCTAGAAGTAATCCTTTAAAATTAGTATATGGAGAGCACCTTTACCCAGAAACACTCAAATCGTCCAGAACTGAAACAGAAACTGTGCTGAAAAGTTTCCTGTCTTACCTCAGACCTAATGTTTATTGTGGATTGTTGTGCTTTGTCCATCTCCAGTCGTGCAGTCCAGCGGAGCATTGCCATCATCAGACACGCTCGTCAGAAAAAGCAACAAAAGCAGTACTGCATGTATTACAACCGCTTCGGCAAGTGTAACCGTGGCACAAGCTGTCCCTTCATACATGATCCGGACAAAGTGGCTGTCTGCACAAGGTAACATTCATGTACAAGAACAACTAAGCAGACACAAACGAGGGATTCAAATTTCAACTTTACCTTTTAAAACTTGCACTTAAGTCCATTTGTATTATTTTATCAACTGCAAACAAATAAAAAAATAGATGACTATCGAAGACAAATAGAAATGGAAGGAGAACTTCCCTGAACAATAAAATACAAAACATAAGGTCTAAATTTTCTCAATTGAAGTGAAATTTTCTCAACTGAGTTAAATAATTAAGACATAATTTGCCTTAATTATTTGACTCAATGCACCCAGTTAAATCTAAATGTGAATGTGTTTCATCACATCTGACATTTGAAATGGTAAATCACATGTGAGATCATGAAACACACATATAGAAAATGTTTTGCACATGGGAAACATGTTTGATATAGTCAGACTTGCGGTTTCCTCATGATTGAGAAATTGCTGAATATGCAAATCTAGGAGCTACTTGTGTAGCACATCTAAAACCTTTGGAATAAAATGAAGCCTGTTTAAAACCTGTTCAAAGTTTTACCACGTGTCAAGTGACTGATATTGTGTGGTAACACATTGCACGTTTAAATTATACTGTACGTCACACAAATGAAGAAACCTTTCACATGTGAAATGTTTCACTGTGTACCTCACATGTTCATGACCCTATGGAATAATGTGCTTCACATGTGACGCATATATTGTGTAGTAAAATGTGTAGCACAAGTGGAACAAGTTATCTCACACGCTTCATCTCTGAAGCGGTGTCATGATATCTATATCATGTCATACACCGCCATGTATGACATGACATACATATATATATATATATATATATAACACAAGTGGAAAAGTCTTTAATGCAACATGTGCCACACATGTGAAAAATACATCAGTGACTTACTTTTTTTTGTGGAAATTATGTCATGTCTGAAACACAAACTGGGTTAAAGTTTAGTGGAAGAATAGATTATGTAATTTGTAAATGAATGATCAAACTCAATGTTTAAACCCAATTTTTAAAATTGGCTTCCTTGATGTTGGTCTAGTTTCTTCCCCATCCTCTGAGGAGTCATTAGCCTGTGTTGAGGTCTAAAGCACATATTTGAGCTTATTATGAAACGACCTTTGAGACAATTTCTGATTCAAACTATTACAACTACAGGCTTTTTTCTAGACCAGATATTGGCATTGAATTACTGGAGAAAAAATAAAGTGTAATAGTTTTTTCATGATAAAGAAAGTAATGAGTCATTTTGGCTAAAATGTTTTAAAAAATCAGCTCCTTCTGCCTTATTACACCCTAGCTTTTCTTTTAAAAAACTTTTAACTATTATTTTCTTACAGATTTCTCAGAGGGACATGCAAGAAGGCAGAAGGCACCTGCCCATTCTCCCATAAGGTTGCCAAAGAGAAGGTAATGTATACACCTGCATCACAGCCTACATGTTGGACAACTTAATGTTTTATAGCTTTTCATGGCGAAGGCCAGGCTTTGAAACGCTGTGACGGTATAAGATGACAAGCTGCTGGAAAAAGTCGACATGGATCATATTTGTTGTCTTGGCACGGCTCCTGTTCCCATGGAGGGAGTGGAGTTAGGAAGACATGACCTAGCAGTGTGCCGGAGCTGCTTATGTTGGATGAACCGAGAACATCTTTTGTCCGTCTGAGCAACGTGTTACCAGAACAGTTTTTACTTGTAGAAATACTTTTATTTTTTTCTTTTATATACTACATTGTTACACGGTTGAACAATCTTTACATCAGAGCTGTGATCACACACATTTCACATCTGCAACCAACAGCTGGAGTGCTGAATCTGAATATTGGTGTGTGAACAGTTGCATCATTTTATGGTCCCGTCAAACGAACCTAATGCCATCAATTAAATTTGAAATAGTTACTAGACAATAAACAAGATACTGGTAAATATTAGTAAATATTACACTATTTTATTCCTAACAAATGTTCCCTTCATACAAGTTTATTTGAGGAAAGTTTACACAAAAGATAAAATGGAAAAAATGTCAAAGGTATTCCATCTTTGCTCATTCAGAATTGAAATGTGAAAGTATCTTTTCAAATGTGCTGAATTAATTAACTGTCACCAATGTTAGAAAAGTCAGATTTTTTTCACACTGCTACTCTTTTGGTGTATAAGATAACAGCAATGGCCTTAGAGATGCATTTGTTGCTGCCAATTAGTCTGTACAGTATTATAAAGTCATGTCCAAACAGTATCCATCCATTTTCTTGACACCCTTGTCCCTTGGTGGGGTCGGGAGGGTTGCTGGTGCCTATCTCCAGCTAACGTTCCGGGCGAGAGGCGGGTTCACTCTGGACAGGTCGCCAGTCTGTCGCACAGAGACACACAGGACAAACAACCATGCACACCTAGGGACAATTTGGAGAGACCAATTAACCTAACAGTCATGTTTTTGGACTGTGGGAGGAAACCGGAGTACCCGGAGAAAACCCACACATGCACAGGGAGAACATGCAAACTCCATGCAGAAAGGCCGGGGCTTGGAATCGAACCCAGAACCTTCTTGCTGCAAGGCAACAGCTCTACCAACTGCGCCACTGTGCAGCCTCCAAACAGTAATTTTTCATTATTTTTCAAAAATAATGAAGAAATAGCGGAAAAAAGTGTAGATGATCTAGGCCAGCCAACTGTCTTCTCATTAGGATCGTAAATTTAACCCCAAGATCAGCAAAAAAAAAAAACGGAAGAGTTCAAACTCAGACTCCATAAGCCTTAGTTGGCATTTTACATATTAAACTTATGATAAACACTGAATAAGTATGACCTTTTTGCAAAGGTTGAAAAAGAAAAGGACATAATGAATTAGGTTTTTAAAATAGCATCTCCATGAAACAGAAGACTTTAAAATAATGTTTTTTTAGATAGATGAGACAGGAGTAGACTTGATAAGACAAAATGTCCACTGCCATGTTTAGAGAAACACAAACAAACCATAAAAGCATAAACACCTTATTTGATCTGCCTAGTGGAGTGTGCTTTACTGCCAACAAACCTGGACACCCTGCAGTCACTGAGTCGACTATGAACTCGTTCCTCTGCATAGTGATGTTTTCTGAACTCAGATGTTAGGCCATATGTCCGACAGCTAAAGCTTCAGCCAAACTGGGTCTTCAAAAGGAAAATGATCCTAAACACAGCAGTGAATGCATGAAAATAGCTGAAAAAGAAAATAATCGTCTGTTGCAGGAGTACTGTCAAAGTCCAGACCTCAACCTGACTGGAAAGTTGTGGTTGGTTATAAGAGTACAATGCAGAAACAAAGGTCTGTAAACATCAATAAACCAAAACAACATTGGAATGAACAGTGGTCTAAAGTTCCTCCACAGTGACTTTGGAAACTGGAAAGGTTCTTTACAAGAACATCACTTGTACTTATTGCTTAAAAATTGGAGTTTTAATAAATGAAATTGATTTGTCTTTTTGCACTCTACTGATTTAGTTGCACCTTATGATTAGTCTGTTTTCCAAAGATTATGATTTGTATTTTTGTATCTGCTGATTTATAGGAGCACGAGTGTATTAAATGCTATCTCAGTGTAGAAACTAAGATGGCATTAATATATATATATATATATATATATATATATATATCCATACACACACACACACACGGATACAACAGCCCAACTGAGAGTGTACTAGACAACTGAATCTGCTGATTTATAGGAGCATGAGTGTTTTTCCCATGTCTTTGTGTAGAAACTCAAAAAGAATGAAAGCTTTCTTTGTATTGACAAACAAGCCTACAACAGGTGCTTTGTTGCCTCACCCCTCTCACACAGTCACACAATGCACCACACCTGTGTTGGTCATCAGGCCGCTGTCGGTACATGCCGAGAGCCCAGCTGTCTGTTTGCAATACCCCCCCACCTCCAAAAGCTGGTTCCCTCCCTCCAGGGAATACACCCGCTCCTATTTCATGCAGAGCCCCTAAGTTGGACCGAACACGTTTAAAGGGGTAAGAGGAGTGAGGTGGGGGGGGCTCTAGGGTGATGCATCCTCTGCCTCTCCAAACTTGATCCAGGCACTAGTGTGGATATACAAGCCTGTGTCCCGATTCCTGCCCACCGCCATTCCAGCTACCACAAATACTTGGAAACCAGAGACACAGCGGCCAACTCCCCTGGCACTGGCCAGGAACGCCACCCCTGGCCCTGGGTTGCGCTCACATCCAGGGCACATAAACACATCATGAGAGATGGCCGAGCTGCAGCCTGGATAAATATTTCTGTAGCAGTTAATTAGGCAGAAGAGATCCCATCTCAGAGAGGTGGAGCCTCTCTCACACCCATCTCTCTCTCTACTGAACTCTCTCTGTGGTAAATTTAGAGCAGGCTCCCCCCCCTCCATGTCAAACAGCACATCTCTCTGCACACATGCTGTCAAGATGCACATCCACTTTCCCACTGCTCCTGTCAGCTGCAATTAAGGTCATTTAGCTGCTCAGTGTGACAGATCGGCTGGTGCGCGGGATTCCTCTGAAGAGAACCGGACAGTGGCGTGGTTTCAGAATAGCATGTATGTTTACAGAGTCATTTAATCTCATCCTCATAGGCTCTGGTTTCTCAGTCTCCGTGTCAGTACTACTCATCCATCTTCATTAAAATTATTTAGCAAATCACAGCAACCAAGTTGACAAACATTTAGATCAGAAATGTTTATTTTCCACCAGCCCCTTAGTTAAAAAGGTTTTAAATACATTGGCCTGCAAAAAGTGTCCTGGTGTCCTCTTAGCAACCACAAACTTTTTTGTACTTTACTTAAAATTACTATGATAGACTATTACAATGTGTTAAATAATATTCATTAAAAATGAGCTTTATATTTAACTCTTTAATATATCAATAGAGCACTGGTAAATCATGCGAAAATGGGGAGATTATAGCACAACTTCTAACATGTCAAGACACAAATGTTCACCTAAGCTGACAAGATCAATAATTAGAGAAGCTGCCATGTTATGACCAACCCTGTGTTTCAGGGGGTGTAACATAAAGTTGTGTCCAGAGAAAAGTGAAATGTAAAATTATTTATTACAAAAAAGATGGTTTCACAAAACCAAAACACAATACAATTTAACCCAATTAAAACAAAAAAGGACTAAAATTCAAAAACGTTAAGTGCAAATTAAATTAGAAAATGTTCAAACAAGTCGGTCTAAGGTAAACTCAAAACAACCCAAAAGAAAGGACACAAAGGGAGCACCAAGCCTCCCAAACACGAGCTTCTAGCTTGTGTCAAAACAATCCAGAGCAGAGACAAACTGCTTAGCTAAACAAGCAGAAACAAAATCTTCAAAATTGCCCAAAGCAGCCACAAATACCAAAAGTGGGGGACAGCTTAACAAAATCTCTTCCTACTAGCTGCCCCACTGGAGGAATGTTTTCAGGAGCCTTTTATAGGAAGCAGGTGGGCCTCATCAACATCTGATTGGCTTGACAATCCTCTGCTGGTCCAATGGTGTAGCTGCTCTCCTGCAGCACTCAGGCAGCCAATCAGGAAGGTGTGCTCTCACAACTGAACCTGCAGAACAAAAATGGAGCCTGCACAGCCTGAAGAGGCCAGGGGCCATAACAAGCCAGAAGGACCACGGTATCTTTGGAGGAGTTGCAGAGATCCTTGGCTCATGTGGGAGGACATTTAATACTTGTGCACTCTACAAAGGGGTAGAGTGACCAGAAGAAAGTCAGATAATAGTTAACAGGGTTTTTCTTTTGTTTATGTTTTTTGTGTGTTGCATATGTGTAAAGTGATATTTGTGGATTAAAACTGGCACTGCAAACTACCTTTAAATCAAGGGTACCTTGCTTTGCAGATGTTTTTATTTTCTTTATAAAATGACAGGAAAGTTGAACTGAGTCAATGAGAAAATGGATGGAGCTTATTAAACTGTAATCATGGAATAAAACCGGTTAGAGGCAGCAAAAAGCGGCTCATCTTCCAGCTGGACGATGTCTTAAACATACAGCCAGAGCCTCAGAGCTGTTCTTGTGTTAGAATTGCCTAGTAAAAGTCCAGGCCTAAATCCTTTTGATGACTTAAAAAGTGATGTCCAGTTTAAATGAGGTGAAACTAGTTTTAAGAAAAAATTAGGCAGCTCCTTCTTTGTAAAGATGGCAGAGATGCTGTAACATGACAAAATGTTTAAAAAGAAAAAAATTAAAGGGTATGAATACTTTTGCAAGACAAGATGAAATAATCTTAAATTTTGTGGTATTTTTCCTCACCCTGTCTCTGTTTGAGTTTGCTGACTCCAGATCTCCGATCTCCTCAGATGCCGGTGTGTTCCTACTTTCTGAAGGGCATCTGTAACAACAGCGACTGTCCCTACAGCCACGTTTATGTGTCTCGTAAAGCTGAAGTGTGTGATGACTTTGTCAAAGGCTACTGTCCAGAAGGAGAGAAGGTAATAAACTGTTTATATTGACAAAAATGTCACAGGTTCTTGATAATGACTATTTGACAAAATTTTGTGACCTTTCTTGCCCAGATTTATTGGTAACCACATGACACAAAGGAGTCCTGGTGTGTCAAATAACATCTGAACTAGTTTAGAAGACTGATTATAAAAATATCCATAGCTCATAGAAATATTCTTGCATACACATTTAATGCATTTTTATATTTTTGTTTTCATCACGTGATACTCGTGGAAACATTGTTGTTGTTTTTTTCCAAGTCATGTTGAATTAAGTGGTGAAATTTGTTGCATATTCAGATTTTCAGATTTACTTGACATCCGACTGCATGATATCGCGTTACTTCAGAGTTCTTCCTTTAAGCTGTGCTCTTCACATGAACATGCAGGTTTATTGTGTAACATGTATAAGGTTCCACTGAAGTTAAACTGAGGCTTAGGTAAACAAGTGGTTTGGTAAACAACACGCTCCCAGCACACACACACAATACACACACACCACACACACACACACAAGTACATGCAGACACACTGGCAGCAACAGCTGCAGGGGTGCTGGTCCATAATGGCATGACTGTAGTGTCTGAGTGACATATTGAGGGCCTGATGGGTAACAGAAAGCCACTTACACATAACTCGAGATGCTCATGCCATCCCTCACACACACTCTCTTATACCCATGCACACACACAGCATCCCCTCTGTCCTCCTCAAACATCCCCCTCCTCCTCTGCTTCCTCCTCCTAGCTTTTACCTCACTTTGTTCCCTCTTCTGTCTTCCCTCGCTGCTCATCTTTGAGTGTGAAACAGATGCTTTTTCACACTGTCAGGCCTCATTTAAATGGTGCGTGGGGAAATGAGGTATAGAAAACAAAAAGGATATTAATATTTATTCTATTAGCTGAAGTGCTTAGCTCTGTGATTTTCCCCTGTGTGTGTTTGTGCCTGAGTGCTTCTGTGTGTGTGTTTATGAAGCGCTTCGCTGTGAGCCACTGGCGGCTGCATGATGGATAGCAGGCAGTAATTATAGATGGGAAAACTGCTGAGGATGGCACTCTGAGCCGGGCAGGCAGACACCACAGCAGCTCAGGGGTTAAGTCTGCTCTTCGGCTTCATTCCTTCTCCCCCTCCGTCTCTTTCATCCTGCCTCATTCCGGCTTTGTCTCATCCTCTATCGTGACCAGATCTCTCTAAACTCTCTTCTGCAATGATTTTACTTTTACTTTACAGTTTCTGGGTTTTTCTCATGCGGTCCCCTAAACTCCAGTTTTGTTTTGCCAAATGTCTTTCTGTTAAGATGGCTGGAAACAGGAGTTATTGATTACATCAGGTCAAGTGTCACTCACCACTCTCAGGGTGTTTAATTTATATTTGATTTTAAACAATTGATATAAATTGTTTAATGGTCTTTAACAGAAATTTCTGATGTGCTTTTTAGAGTAAGGAGTCAGCAGAATAATGTTTTTGGTACGTTTCCTCCAAGCAGAGTAAAATGAGTAAAAAAGCTTTGAATTTTTTTCTAGTTACAGTGCAGCCTGAAAGTGTTCAGTGCACCACTCTTCTCAGATTTTGTTGGTTTTCATTTTTTCTGAAACTGATTTGAGTTTCCGAATAAATCTAAGCAAAATAGTCAGTGGTGAGAAAGTGAAACGGTGTGTTTTAAGCTTTATATTTTGCATAAACATGAAAAATAACTAGTTCATAAGTATTTACACTAAAAAAAACACTCATAACATTCAAAATCGAGCACCGCTCAATCTTGTTCTCACTGATCATCATTCAGATGTTTCTGCTACTTGGTTGAAGTCCATTTCTGCTAAATGCAGAACTAATTTGTCTGTATAAGGTCTGAGTCTATATTAGAGTAGAAGTAAAACAATGAAGTCTAAACAATTATCTGTAGAAATTTGAGACTTGATTGCTTCAAAGCGTAATTATGCTCTGTGTGCCAATAAATTCCTGTAGTCTACATTATTTGGAAATGTGAAAAGTTTGGAAATCCTCCGTTGATCTGGCTGTCCAATCAGGCTGAGTACTCAGGGAAGAAGAGCCTTGGTCAGAGAAATGATCATGAAGCCAAATGTCACTAAGGCAGGGCTTCAAAGTTAAGGAAGTCGGAAACCAGTCCAGACTGTTGGCCATTTAATCTACTTCATCAATCAGGCCTTTATGATTGAGCGACTACATGAAGAGTTTCTGGTAAGCAGCTGACTGCAGGCTGTACCCAAGCAGCAAGTGTGACTAATTAACCAGCTTGTCACATTTGTGTTCCTCTCTGAAGAACAGAATGGCAAGAAGGTGTAATGTTCTGCTCAATAAGCAATAAAAAGTACTTGTATATTTATCAGGCGTTTATATTTATATATAAATGTTTGAAGACGCATCTTAAAGGCTAGGTATTATGGAAAATCAACTTTTTTGATCATGTTTTAAAGTTATTTCCTCATCAAACCTGTAGTCTTACTTTGAGTTTTGGGAACGGCTGTAAAGCTCATCAGTGGACGGCATACAGAAGCATTGTTGTGGTGACGTGCTGAAGGAGAAATGTCATGAAGGGGCAGGAGGTTTTTAAAGAGACAGAGACCCGTTTAAAGCATTCGGCTATGATGTAAAGTCGCATTAGTTTTATGTCACGTTTGATATATGCATCATTTTCATGGCAACTGAAGGTAACACAGGTAACTGATTGTGTTATAAAATGGCACTGTGTGCCTGTAAAAAAACACACCCCAGCCCCTTTTTAATAACATAAAAAGAATATCATATAAAGGTTCATCTGTTTACATAATTTCTAAAAATAATAATAGTATATATATATATATTACAGACAATCAATAGTTGTATATATTTTAAGTTGAATCCAATATTTGTTTTCCCAGAAAATATTAATTTTGCATGAGCTTAATAAAAGAGAGATTTTTAACACAGAAATATTTAACTACTAAAAGGTATGTACATGTAATGTAAAGAATATGCACTTGGTACTTGGTTGGGGCTTTTTTTCCCATGAATTACAACATTACTGCAGCGAAGCATGGAGGTGATCAGTCAGTGGCTCTGCTGGTATGTGAGGGAAGGCCAGGTTGCTCTGAAAGCGGCTTTCAGCTCGTCTGCTGTCAGTCTTGATACTCTTGACAATACTCCATATTCCACTACTTTCATAAATACAGGACAGCAGTGGATCAACCCTAAGATGTCATCATGCTCAGAACTGGTGGAAGTTCTAATGAGCTTGTTATTGTAGCAATGTTATTTTTACTGAGTTTAAAGGGAGCATTTACTAATTGACAGCTAAATCCATTAAGAATACTAAATTAAACCGCGTGCTGCCCAGTGTTTGATATCCTTTGAAAGTGCAGTAAAACCGAAGCTGAGTTTCACTTTTGGCAGCAGTACTGCACAACAGTTTTTCTTTCCGTTCTCTGCTCTGACACGTCGACTACATCAAACATGGATTAATTTCAATGAATTTAGACGACGCTAATTTGACTCTGATCACAGCCTGCGGTGCAGTGACACAATGAACCCTCATTTTTCTGTGTTTCACTCTTGTAGATGTGACAATGTATCCATCTGGGCTCATTTATTGTTCCAGCCACTCTGGGTGAACAGCCTCAATGAGTGTTGGCTAAATGCCTGAGTTGTAAATGCATGTGAGGTCCCTTTTTTATTTTACTGTCTTCGCCTCTCTCAACCTCCCTACTTCTCGTTTTCTGCCCTGCTTCTTTCACTCCCTCTCTCTTTTCTTTAGCGAATGTGCTGACTCCTCCTGGTTTTGGCCCAGCAGAGAGCCCTCTAATAGGCCCCAGAGACATCCCAGCATTCCTTAAATCAAGTGGAAAATTGTTAACTTGGTGTGGAATAAAGATGTTCTGTTCACTTTAGCTTTTTTCTTCCCATTTCTCCGTCCCTCCTGCTCTGTCTTTTTATGAAAATGAAGATGTATGGAGCTGTGGATAGTGGACTAAGACACTTTCCGTTTGTCATGCTGCTTCAGGTTTAACCCATCACAGTCTCACACACGAAAAGAAATCTTTATTTTTTTAGGCACGTGAAGCCTATTAAAAACCTTGATAATAATTCCACATTTAAAAATTCATTATTACAACAACAGCAACAGTTCCTCACTTGTTGACATCCTTCTTATTAAAGCTGCTTCTCCTCTGGAGCGGCTTTAACCATTTCTGCCCCAGTTAGACTCCTCTCCATTAGCAGATCTTTCCATTTTTCATATTCACTTTAGGCATAGAATAGTCGTGCCATTGCATGTAGTAGATTTGATTGACAGGAGACTGGATTTGTTGTTTGGTCAGTAATTTACGTGACTGCAAACTTCAATAACATTTCAACCACCGCAGTGGACCGGCAGACATGCCTTCTGCTCTCAGAGAACTACGCTTGTGGCTGCGCGTAATTGTGAGTTTAATCAGGAGCAGCGCCAGGAACACATGCGTCAACTTTAGGAGCAGAACGACGCGATTTAACAGCTTTGCAAAGGTTAAGTATCTCTGGAGAACATATGACTGTTTTCAATCAATTAATCAATCAAATTTTATTTGTATAGCACATTTCAGCAGCAAGGCATTGCAAAGTGCTTTACATAATTAAAATAAAAAACAGCATGTGACATTGAATAAACAGTGAGAAAGACAAAGATTTATTTTTTAAAGAAAAAGACTTTCAAGTCAACTTTGTAAGTAAAACATTGTTCTTAACATTTTGTTTTTCTTCTTTTAGCTGGTGAAATGAAGGTTTTAGCTAACAAAATAAATATGAATCCAGGTTCTATGGGAGGTTAATCACAATGGTGCAGGTTTTTGTTGAAACCTTTTTTTTTTCCTTCCCTTCCTGGGAGAGCTAATGCGTTTTGTCTGTATCTCCTTTCTCCCATCTCAACTCTCAGTTGGTGGAGACAGGTGGCTATTCAGAGGCTGAGATGGCAGGACAAAGACACAAATAAAACACAGCAGCTCCCCCAGGAGTCTGTGGGAAGAAAGCAAAAAAATTATGTAAAGTTAAGGGCAGTTACTACATCATTGATGACTCCAAAAGAAAAATAAGCTTTCAACAAAAATCTGCACCTTTGAAATTGCTGCTGTTAATATTTCATAATGAGAGCCACACAATAGATCTGATTACATGTTTGTAATTCAAGCTTGCATAAAAAAATCTAAAGATTTTGAAATGTATTTTATGTTATAGTGCAAGCGGGTAGAATTGTAGTAGTTTCTTTTAGCCTACCAAAAATAAACATAGCTTAGATCCTCAGATCTTCACATAAAAAAACTCTTTGTGGCATGACATATACGAGTCCTGCAGCTACAATGTTTCAACAGCTGATGGTCATTTCAAGATTTGGTTGCTTGGATCTGTGATTGGCTGAAAAGTCTGCAACCATATACTTCTTCCGTTAGGTCTACTACAATATCACCGGTACGTTTTTAAAATTATTTTTAGAAAAGTCTTTAGCCAAAGCCATAAAATGATTCACAACATCTGAGCCTTCGGTGGGCTCAGTAGTGACGTCTGAACCAGACAGAGCACGATTATCATCTCTGACACCTGCAGCAGCAATGATTTGTTTAGTGAAATGTTGCGTCAAAACCACAGGCCTATAAGATGATCCGGAGAAACATTTGACAGCGAACTGATCCTCAGCCGCCCTGTCTCCCAGAGGGGGCCAGAAACATGGGTGTGAGGGTGGTGAGAGGGGCTCTGATGGCAGTCTGGGGGCCCCCAAACTCTCCACAGGGAGTGGACCCAGAGTCCACAATGTTCCTGGAAAATCGATCTCTCCCATACACACACGCACATGCACACGCACACACTGTGGAGCCTGCACTCCGAAGTGAATATAATTAGCTTTTCTGACAGGTGGGAGGGATCAGATCTCGTGGAGAATGAAGCTACCAATTTACACCCGTATTACACACTCGGACACACTCAGTTGCAAACATGTGTGTGAACGCTCACACTCCCATGCACAGCCCTTCTCTGAATGGTATTAAATGAAAACTTTTTTTTTCTACTTTTAAAGATAGCGTGACGGTAAACCAGTTAACTACCAATTAAATTGTTTTAGTGTCAATGGATTTGAATATTTGACATCCACATTATTTTACTAGAAGGACCTGATTTATTTTTGAAGAACACAATCAAATTGTTGATTAATATGAAGAAAAAGCAGTTCAGATTTAAACTTAAATTGATTTGAAGCTTGTTTTTTGTTGGACCCGCACTGCAGACACAATGAACTATTCAAGCCATTGATTCATTTAGTAATTTTTAAATTTGCATCATTTGTCACGTTGTCTTCCTGTCTCATGCCTCTGCAGTGTGACCTTATAACAACAGCTCCTTCTGAGTCACGAAAAAAATATGCGGTTTACTCCAGGAAGTTTCTCCAGAAACAACAGCCAACCTAAGGGATAAACAAACTAAGATGCTGTTTAGAGCATCCACATTATCAATGGACTCTTTTTAATACTTGCATTTTATCATAGCTAAGAAACTAAAAACATTTTATTTGTTAATTGACGATTTTTGAGTTTATGGTTTTAACGTAAATGAATTAAACATTTTTAATTGTTTAAAATTTAGTTTCAGGATTTAAAGGAATTGGCAGGTTTACACTGTAAAAGTGCAAACCTGTGGGGGGGGTTTATGTTCACATAGTTAGAGTCTCCCATGAGTTTAATATTTTCTGTGTGTTTCAGCTTGGTTTGTTCACAAATACATCTCATCAAATACTGACCCATTATCCATGATTGCTTTTTAGCTCAGCCAATTTAACTTGGCCTCCTCTCCCAGATTCCTCCAGATCTGTATTAAATCGCTGTTAGTGTGGCTAATGTTCTTAATAGGAAGATGCTCCCAAAATCAGATGCTGCTTTAGACCCTGTACAACCTTGGGCCAACCCTGCCAAAAACTAAAGACTTTTCAATGCTCTGTTTCTTACTAATGAAGTTTAGTGTTGATGTGAGAAGATGTGTTCATTTCCCTACATTGAACCTGGTCGTTAGGAAGAACGTTTAAAATAAGTCTACCAATGCATGCTTTTTTTATTCATGAGGTTCAGATACACTGATCATGTTTTGCAGCAAAGTCATATATCTTTTGACATGATGCTAAATAAAAGTGACTGTGTGGGACAGTGACATATTAGACCCAAATTATTTTAACTTCATTTGAAATTAGGCAAAATATGTTTTTTAATAAACAACTTGCACAAGAAGCTTACATGGGAAAATAAATGTGATGCTACAAGAGTTTTATCTTTTGCATTTGCAAGCCAGGTGTTGTCCAAAGGCACTTCCTTTGCAACCACTATAGAGTTTCACCATAGCTACAGCAGTCAATGTAAAAAGAAAGTAACCCTCCTTTACGCTACAAATTTAAACTAGCTTTGCTAGGTTCCGAAAAATAAACAATTGAATGTTTCTGAGAGCAAAGAAAATCCCTAACTTTGAGTGTGTCTTTGATCATTAGTGTAAGAAGAAACACACTCTGGTGTGTCCAGACTTCTCTAAGACCGGCTCTTGTCCACGAGGCTCTCGCTGCAAACTGCAGCACCGCCAGCGGGTCAAGCGCAGCGCCAGCAGCACTTCCACCATTCCAGTCAAGAAAAGTCGCTCTAAAGAGCCTATGAAGAGGTTAGAAAGGCATCTTTACAATCATTGTACTCTTTCTTGTGGCCTCTGCAAATCTGTTTTTCTTTCTTGTAGGCCTCATCTCTCCGTCGTCATGCCGGAGAACACTCAGGCAGCTCCAGGAACACCTACTGCGGGTCCTCTGGCTCTACCATCCTTCATCTCTCTGTCCAGCTCCCCAGAGGAGGCAGATGCACCGGATTCACCTGAGGCTGACACATCACAAGTCAAAGGTATTAACCCTCACAACTTCTTAAATGGTGCAGAAAAACAGTCACACAGAATGATCATAAAAATCCTTAAATACCTACAGCAGCTTTTTTCACCAGAATATTTCATATCCATTTTAAGTTCACCGTCAGAGTTAAGCTGGATATCAGAGGGTGTTTGAGAAACAGTTATGACCGTTTGGGAGAAACATTAAAGCTAAAGCAGAACTGGACACTAACAAATTTGGAAGTTTTATATCGAAATCTCAACATTCACTCATTTCTGCTAAGTGCTTGCATACAAGAGTCGCCGTCCTCAACAGTTTCATATGTGATGCTTTATAAGAAAATAAGAAATGTCACGTGTATCTACACTGCAGCCCTGACTTTCACATCGTGACACTGAAGGAATGCTGCAAATCCAAATCATCCTGTTATTTTATGCGATGGAGGAAGTGCTTATGTGATTGAGCTGCAAACAGATAATGATGATCAGAGTCAGATATCAGAGTGTGATTGAGGTAATAATATTTAGCTTTCGGACTTGACCGAGGCTCGGCTCAGCTCTCTGTTGACAGATTTGACAGATATAGGATTAGGGTAGAGGCCTCTTCTGCCCAATCACTCTCACCCCCCTCCCACCTCTTTCACCAGGATCCAACCGTCCACCTGCTGAAGGCGCACACCCACATGTACGTGCAGTTTAGCCTGAGAGGAGCTAATACTTTATTACTTTGATTTAATAAACACGTGAATGCTTGCAACATGAGAGCAACCCAGAAGAAACCAACACATACATGAAGATAACGTCCAGCTCTGATTGGTCAGCTGTGCCGGGATGGTCAGACTCTCTTTACTGATATCTTACTTATTTTAACAAGGTTTTAAATGGGAACAGAGCCAACGTTTACCCTGTCATATCATTTTAAAAACACATACATGTTGGGTGTTGTTCTCATGATACAATGTATAGTTTTAATCCCAGTTCAGTCCAGGTTACACGTTGCAACAAAAGCCACCATACAGCACTTTACAAGAGACACAGGTCCAATTCATGACCAGCAAAATGGATCCAAAATTCAATTTGATTAGATACATTCCTATGCAAAGCAAAGTTAAAGTCCAATCAGATCCAAGAAAATACCATTCAGTTTAATTCAAAATTAAACTGATTTTATCATAGAAGCTGATAAAAAATTATACCAGTTGATTGAAAATTTAAAAAAATAAGAGCATGACACAAATGTGGACAGATGTTTTCATTTAGAAAAAAAAATCTATTGCTTTTGCATTTTTTTATTTATACATATCTGGGACACAACTTTAAATAAAAAACAATTGTATAATTTTTTGTTTAATCAAAACACAAGAAAATATGTTTAGATGTCTTTTAAATAAAGTGCAGCTGGTCTCATTTTCCTCTCTTTTTTTAGCCACCACTTTGTTCCCTCCTCTGTGTGCTTTGAGTCGCCGTCATTATGAAAAACTCTGATCCTTTCATCCTAATGATACTCATAGAGGGAGGCTCTTCTCCAACATTTTTGATGCATATTAGTGTCCATCAGCCTCTTAACGTGGTCAAGTTATCTTGTTTATTATCAGAAAAACGCTTGATGCTTTCACCTTTGTGCTTGACTGTATGGATATTTCTCTTCTTCTAAACATGGTGGGTTGACTTTTTGACTTTGAGCTTGTTTTTGATCTCATCTGACCAAAGGACGGGGATAAATGATATACAAACCAAAGCAAACTTATCGATTATAAAAGTTAATTTATCTTCTGATCAGTGTAGATCCATCACCTGGTACATTACATCTGTAAGTGCATAAATAGAGGGAAATTGAACTTCTCTTTTTTTCTCTCATCTAAAAGGACTCCAGTTCTTATCCTGGGTTTAAAGTATCAGGTTTCTGTTAAACCCCTTTTTTAAACACAGTAGTTGAAGATCATTGGAGACACAGAGAGCAGCAATTTTCCTGCTTGTCCCTCCATTCCTGCAGTCCAGCTGCTTTAAGCTCTTAAGTATTACTAATGACTGTGTGCTCCCTGAGTAACACACTGCACCACCCAGAGCCTCATTAAAGGTGGAACTTGGCCAACCAAGCTGCTCCTCACTTTGCATAAACGAGCTCAGGCGTGATGTATCGCTGCACGCTCCCCCGTCCACCGCCGCTGTCCCGCTCCCTTCTTCATTTACTCATCAGTTGAGACATCATCGCTCAATGTTTCAGCAGGACCTAACGCGAACTAGATTAGAGGCGGTTACACAATACAGCATTTCATTTTTACGAAAGCTCCTTCTCTCATTTCTGTTTCCTGTCACTACTTTTCGTCCACAGAGAGAAAACTGCAGATCAAACCTCGACTGAGAGACCAGAGAGATTGAAGCTGGAAATATCTGATTGAGCTGGGATTTTTTTTTTTTTTTGAGCCCCAGTCCCTCTTGCTCAGGGCCCCAAAATTTTATCTTCTTTGTGTAAACATATTTTTTCATTACTGAATGTTTCTAGTCGAAGTTTTTTGCTCCTCGGTGTATGTTTTAAATAAAGGGAAATAAAATATTGAACTTCAGCCTCATGCTCCTTCCTAGATGTTTCTGCGGTAGTGTTAATGGGTTGGTGCTCCGTGGGTTTCTCCTGCGAGCGTCACATGATCCGAGCGTGTTTGTGAAAACTTTCATCGGCGAGGTGGTGACAGAAGCAGCCGGCACAGAGGAGACACATGAGCGCAGAGTGACTTCACCCTCGGCCGGCTGCAGGAGGGACTCGCTGCAGACTGGAATCCGTCTCTCTTCTGCCTCATGTGTTAAAATTACAGTTATATTCCAGACATACGCAGCAGTCGCACATTTCCATCAACAGCCGAAGCCCCATTCAGCCTGGATTAACATATCACACTCTACGCAGCATCTTAAACGTTACGAAATTAAACAGATGCTCTAAAACTGGTGGTTAACATGTTCCCAAATAGCAAAGAATGGCGTTGGCTTGTTCTACAGTTACAAAAGAAACATAAAGCATGCTAGAATTAACTTTATGAAGATACTAAAGTTTGAATTCCACTTTGCAATGTTTAATTGCAAAGCTTTTTGGTATTAATACTGTTTTTGGTACTTAAGCTGTTTTGGAAGAACTGGGTCACCAAATGCCTGTTCGGATATGATCAGAATCACAGATGATTTCTTTAAATAAAAAATAATATACAATTTACTGACTTAAAATCAAAGTGTAGACTCATTATCGCAAAATTTTGAATTGCATGTTGTTTATCTAACATTTGGCAAAAAAAAAATTTAGTTGGAGACTTGCTGCTGTGTTTGAGGTCATTGTCCTGGTGACGATAAGATCAGTTTGAGCAAGCTTCACCTGTCAGAAAAACGACCTCACATTAGACTGTAGATTAATATCCAAGAGGATTTCATGGACCTCTCAATGGCAGCAAGGTACCCAGGTCATGTGTCTGTGAAATAAGCCCAAATCATCACCCCTCACCCACCACCATGTTTGACAGTCGGGATGAGGTCTTAACAAACATATGCATCTTAATAAGCCTGCATCATTCTGCAATGTTAGATAACTTATTCTTCAGTCATTTTAAGCAAAACATATTTGTGAGTGTATTTGTGACTATGTTTTCATGAATTTTAATATTTAACATGCTAAATGTGGCCTGTAGAGTCTTAGATTCAAGGAACCTTTTCTTGATAAACTCCCAGTGTCTGTTTAGAATGACTCCACAAGTCGTTTGTGGTGCTAATCCTTTGCTACTTAGACAGCTATTAAGGTTTTTTTCCCCCTTCCACTTTGTGAATTTGAGTCAGCATACCGTCCTAAATGCCAGGTCTGGGACTTAAAAGGTTATCAATGACCTAAACAATGCACTCCCAAGCATTTTTGTAGCTGGAAACTTATCGCATTTGTGGTAATTTCACAGTTCAGTGTGACAATGACCAGCTTAACAGCACAAATGCTCTTTTTTGGCTTGTCGTTCTAGGCTGTTTAAGAATGATGCAAGGCTGCGGCAAGCACTGAGCCAGGTAAAATCTGGATTGCCATCTTTTAAGACAGCTGACTGGGAAAACTTTTGTTCTTGAACCGGTTGTCATACACTTTTAAACCATGTTGAATCCGTTCTGACAGGATGGAGTCGTGTATGCCTGTCTTTGTATGTGTGTGTGTGTGTCACTTTTAGCTCGTGTCTTTCTCAGATGTATCGACAGCAGCAAGCAGAGATGGAGAGCTCGACATGTTCCTTAGAAAAGGCAGGAGACAGGGAGCCATCACTCTTCTCTCCTCGCCACCCGTTTCTCTCCCCTTCCTCCTCCCCCTCACCCACGTGGCTCCGCTCCTGCGCTGAAGATGTAAGTGCCTTAGACAGATGTCTGCTGCCTCGTGTCTAAAACCCTCAACGCGAGCTGCTGAGCTCGGCAAACTCTAATTAAGATCAATATTTCAATTTTTAGTAAAAGCGCACGAGATGGAGAGGAGTCGGCTGGAGAGAAATCATCAGCCCGCCCAGAGTCGGAAAGACAAAAAGAAAGGTCAACCGTGATCCTTCATGGTGTGTGAGTGTGTGTGTCTTGGACAGGCGGTTTGCCAGAAGGTGTGTGATTCACGTGTTCAAATACTTCTGTGGATTCTTTGCAATTTATTCTACTTTACGGTTTAAGGTTTATTTTCACCTTGTTAGGAATGGATGGATTCAAAGACTGTAGTTTTGATCAAAGGTTTACAAAAAATTCAAGAGTTTTCAAAAAGGTTGAAGGTGAGATTATTCCAGAAGCTTAATGTTGGTGTATCATTGTGTGTTTGGGATCAATTCTCTGTTACACCTGGTTATGTCCAAGTTTCAGCTGTTGAGCTGTTCAGCTGAAGAGTTTCCCCTGTACTTAGCAGAACTTCTAAGAACTTGGAGGGGCTTTGGTGTTTCAGCATCTTGTAGTTCAGGCTTTTATTTTCGGTGGTTCTTTACAGTATTTTGACTTCTGATTATACTTGGCTTGTGCCTTCACAGATAACCAGCGTACTGCGCTACAGGATCTCCAGAACCTTTCATCAAACTCCTGACCTGATGTCCTCCTGATAATCCACATGGGATTCTGACATTTATTTATTTTTATTTTTTTCTCCCCTGTAGTCAAGATCTTTAAGGCAAGTAAAAAACAAATCTTACAATAAAACAAACATCAGACTTTTGTCAGCTAAATCTGGAAGGTTCAGCTGAGTTTTCTATGCCTAGTGGGTTATGTCTTTGAAGGGTTGTAGGAGGCTCATGATTATTTATAGGTGAATATACCTTGGTTGGTAGATGTCATAAGGCAACAGAGAGACAGAACTGACAACCATGCACATATCCATACCTATGGGCATTTTAGAGAAACCAATTAACCTGACAACAGTCTTGTTTTTGGACTGTCCAAAGAAGCTGGAGTACACAGAGAGAACCCATACCTGCACAGGGAGAACATGCAAACTTAACACACAAAGGTCTTTGCCTGGATTCCAACCCAGCTCCTGCTGTCCTCTCAGAGTGCTCCATCTTCTTCCCACACTCCAAAAAACATGACTTTTAGGTTTATTGGACTCTCTAAATTGTCATTTTGTATGAGTGAGTGTGATTGGATGTTTGTCCTCCTGTGTCCCTTTGTTGTCCTGTGATAAATTGGCAAACTGTCCAGGTTGTACCCTGCCTCTTCCACATTGACCGCTGGAAACTTTCACCAGACCAACTGTGACCCTGCAAAGACAAGTTGATATAGATAATGGGTGGATAGATGTTAAAGTTTGAATTGACCTGCTTTTCCTTATCACTGCCCTATGCATCATTCTGACTGGAAAATTATTAAAATCTGTGCATGCCTAGCAAATCGCCTCATTTGGTTTCAGCAGGTCTGTCCCTGAATTGAGTGAAGCTCCTCAAATTTTGCTTTGGTGAGTAGCCTACAAAGTTATTACATGATGCAAATCAGTGTTTAGACTCGCAGTTTCTCCATCTTTGAGAACACAAACATTTTCACAGGTCGGAGGGACAAACATTAAGCTATACCTTAACTCTACTCTGTAAAGAGAGATGACCCTTAACTTTAAATTAAAGCTGATTCCTGCGCTGTAGCATTAGTGACAGAACCCCCTCCATCCGGGCCTGTGATAACCCTGAGCCCCTTCCAGGAGCTGCGATGCGGGGCCACCTTGGCTCTAAAGCCCAGCAACGATCCCCCACCTTGCTGATGTCCGTTTCACTTAAGTCGCCAGAAGTGCATTTGCAGCGAAGTCCTAATATGTAAAGGCACAAAGGAAAAGCCTGACTTCAAATATTTCTGTCCCAAGCTGCGGCCACAGACACTCCCCTTCCCCTCACAATGAATGGACCACCGCAGATCTCCTTAACTGTGCCATTTCAATGCAGACTGCTTAGCTGGCCGTTTGATGGCCAGCTCCAAAAAGCCTCTTCTAATGACTTTGCACACCTAAACTTGAAATACTTTGATATGATTTCCGTCTCTTCATCTCATATCCTCCTTTTCGTCCCTGCCAGCAGATTTGAAGCAGGGGAAGGAGGAGGAGGGGAGTATATTTCATGACCGCTTCGGACTGGAAATTAAGCTCAGCAGCTGCGCAAGGCTTTCCTCTCCACATCTGACCAAGTTAAACTTACTGCCACCTGTTTTTTTACACCGATCGGCACTTTATTCCTCGGATATATCGCCCGCTGAGTATGTGTCCCCCGGGGGCCCCGGGGCGCTGCTGAAAAGGCTAAACGGGTCAGGCACAGCGACGTCCCTGTTTTAAGTCCTGCTCCCACGATGCTTATCAGCGGTATCGACATCCTGCCCCTCCACCCCATCACCTGGAAGCTGCCAGGACCCAGAAATAAAAAACACAGAGAGAGAGAGACAGATGTGTCCCGGATAGAGCCGGGTGGCGGTGCAGCTTAATTATCCGTCGATCCGCAGAGATGAGGCGGGGGATGCGATCTGTGGTTAATTGGGAATGAAAACCTGCTGGGACTGTCCAATCATACTTAGCCCACGCGCAGCCACGGCTCCACGCAGACTTGCGGAAATGCAGATTGATTTTTTTTATTCCTCTGGCAGAGGGCCGCAGATCGATCAGTGATTGATAGATTTGCTGGTTTGTGGTATCAGAGGCCCTAAAGGAGATAAGTGGATATAAAAAGCAACGGTTTATACAGCTAGAGAACAAAAGTGGGAATACTCTATAGACCACTGCATTAAAATTGGGAAGTTTACCTTTGAGATGCACAAATCTAATAATTTTTTTTCCCTTCATCCAGTTTTGATCAGTAATCGGAAGATCAACTAGCCTATGCTGCAAAATGTGACAGTTTATTCTCTGCATATTAAAATAACCAAAACTAACATCACTGGACATTGGTCTATGTGCACTTTGACGCACTTCAGATCTAATAAAGATTACGGATAATGTTGCAGTAAATTAAAATATAATTGAAAAGTCAGTTTATTTACGTGTGAATCATTCTATATAGTTTCTCTGTCTGATTTTTGTAAAGTGTTTGTTTCTGTTAACAGTAATGGTTGTCATTTATAGATAATGTAAACCCAAAATCTAGTTTGTTATAAAATCTGAATATAAAGACCATTAAAAATATTTTATAAAATAAATGTTTTTTTTGCCTACACTATGGGGAAGATGGCTGAATCAGCATCATTTACATTTTCACAAAATGCTATTGCTTGGCAAGCTCACTGGTCATGAACTACTGTACCCAAGTATATTAATAGAAAGTCGAGTGGAAGGAAAAAGTGTGGATATGTGCCGAGTTAGTGCCTCAAATCTGTGACATTCACTACATCAGTTAGTTCTTGTTACAATATCCTTTGACCAGAAACAGTCTAATCATATTTTCAATGGTAATTAGAAATATGACAGTGATCTAAAGTCTAGAGGATGAGTGAACAAAAACAAGAAAGAACACAAATTCCAAGTTGCTTCAGGTTCAATGTGAAGTTCCCACAAAGTCCAAAGCCATTGTTTTCATTCTGGTAATGTATCATCAATAAATGCATCCACAATCACAAAGCAAATTATATTTCCAATTTGCATAATACCACAACACATCAATACTAAAGCCCAAGATTGTAATTTCAAAGGTTTTAAGTATTTATACAATTTATCTTTACATTTCCTCTAAAGCTCAAAGTTCAACTTTACTGAGCTCAGTAACTTTACTCTTCCAGGTGTGCACAAATTCACTCATTTACGTCTACTTTTGTACTGAATGATGATTTGGCCTCTATTTATCCAATGCTCAGTTTTACTGCGCCTAAGATGCTTTTTTTTTGTTGTTGTTCAGAGTGAAGTTATGTTTTCTTCCAGAGGTTCTCCCATGGTGTCTGTCTGGCCCGCGCTCCACCGTGCAGTAGCGCCTGCTCGGTCACTAGAGGGGGGGAATCCGCTGCACCTGTTTTCCCTGCATGCATGCATGCATGCGCGCTCCGCTTCTCTCGCCTTCTTCGGTTTCGTTCGGCTATCCTCGGACGGAGCAAGCAGCTTCAGTTAAACCACGCGCCAGCGGTGTCCTCCCATTGGCCTGTCGCCTCTCCGTGTGGGAGGGTCGGCAGTGAGGGGAGGGCGGGACGCACCGTTTATAAGAGGCTGCCTCCCAGCGCCTCGCTGATACTGCGTGGTTCTCACCGGGAAGCTTTGGGGTGCATTCAGGAGGCAATTAGAAACAAAGCAAAGTGGAATTTCTCACCTCTTGCGCACAATTTCTGCACGCAATCAACACGTTGGGGTCAGGAGCGCGACCCGGCGAGGGGGACGATGCCAGCTTCAAGTAGAAATATGGACTGAGGACAGCAACAAGGAGCAGCTTCTGTCTCCAAGTAAGACCTCCAACTTTCATGCTTCATCTCAGACTTTTGTGAACTTTGAGAACAGGCGTGCCTGCAGAGCAGAGCAGAGCAGAGCAGAGCTTGGATTCCTGGGGACTTGTTGGCACACTTTTTACGCACGCACGCCGCCCGCCCGCGCACCGCTCGACGTGGCGCACGAGTGCGAAACTTTTGACGCCGGGCCATGCTGCGGTGACTAGAGCTGCAGGAGGAGACGACCGATGGTTGGAAACTGATTCTGACCCACAAAAAACAGAACAACAGAGGGCAATAAATCAGGGGGCGGGGGGTGGGGAGGGGGAGCAGAGGTGAAGCGAGGACAACACAAGCTGGTGTCTCCAAATTCAGCGGGCTCCAGTTTCAGCCGCTCCGGGGGGCTCCTGCTATTAAAGCCTTCATCTGACCTGGGATAAGTTGTCAACAAGAGCTGCGAGCGGAGGCGAACTGGCAGGTGTACAAGTTCATCTACATGCAGACGTATATTCACTCCGCTATATATAGAAGTGGCCTGTGGAACTAGCAGCCTTAAGAAGTTTCTCCTCCCACCCAGCGGGGCCTGCAGCAAGGTCCGCGCACCGGGCGTGTGCGTGTACCTATATATATATATATATATATATATATATATATATACACCATTCAGGCTTTTAATTCCCTCTGCAATTTGCCCGCTGTCGGTTTGGCTGTGAGGCCGGGAGTCGTCGCATGGACTGACATGGCCACCGACCTCGCCATGAGCGCGGAGCTGCCTAACAGCCCTCTGGCCATCGAGTACGTCAACGACTTCGACCTGATGAAGTTCGAGGTGAAAAAGGAGCCGCTGGAGGCCGACCGCTTCTGTCACCGCCTGCCGTCCGGCTCACTGTCCTCCACCCCGATCAGCACACCCTGCTCCTCCGTGCCTTCCTCGCCCAGCTTCTGCGCGCCGAGTCCGGGCGCGCAGCCCAACCAGGGCCTCCCCGGCGGCGTCAACGTCGGCGGCAACAGCAACAACAACAACAACAGCAGCAGCAGCAGCGGCGGCGGCGGCGGCAACAACAATCACAGCAACGCGGGCAAGCCTCAGCTGGAGGACCTGTACTGGATCCCCAGCTACCAGCATCACATCAACCCGGAGGCGCTCAACCTGACCCCGGAGGACGCGGTCGAGGCCCTGATCGGCAACGCGCACCACCACCACCACCACCACCAGGCCTACGAGGGCTTCCGCGGGCAGCAGTACGTCGGGGAGGACCTGTCCGCGGCCTCGGCCGCGCACCACCACCACCAGGCCCACCACCACCACCACCACCACCACCACGGCCACCACGCCCGCCTGGAGGACCGCTTCTCGGACGAGCAGCTGGTGAGCATGACGGTGCGGGAGCTGAACCGGCAGCTGCGGGGCTTCAGCAAGGAGGAGGTGATCCGCCTGAAGCAGAAGCGGCGCACGCTGAAGAACCGCGGCTACGCGCAGTCCTGCCGCTTCAAGCGCGTCCAGCAGCGGCACATGCTGGAGACGGAGAAGTGCACCCTGCAGAACCAGGTGGAGCAGCTGAAGCAGGACGTGGCGCGCCTCGTCAAGGAGCGGGATCTGTACAAGGAGAAGTACGAGAAGCTGGCCAGCCGGACCTACAACTCCGGCGGGCCCGCGAACACGAGAGATCCGTCCGGGAAACAGGCCAGCACCGAGTTCTTCATGTGAGAGAGAGAGAGAGAGAGAGACATTGCCGCGCTCACCTCCACACTCTTCTGACTCTAATCGATCTTTTTTTTTTTTTCTGATTTGTGTTTACAGTTATTCCTCAACAACGACAGAGACTTTAAATCTCATCTTCTTAACAAATAAAGGTTAGGTGCGCACAAGCGTCACGCCTGTGAGTCTTAAAGATGTTAAACTTCTGTAAGTCCACAACAAACGAGTCAGGTCGGCACATGGGATCACTTTCAGGCTGCAGACTCCTCTCCTGTCAGAAGTCTTATGAACCAATGACTGTCTTAATCCAGAGAGAGCGCCGGGTTTGTGTCAGAACCATGGCGGAAGCAGCAGCAGCACAGACTGCAGGAGGAGAATGCGCTGTGGTGCAGAGACTCTCAGTAATGCAAGTGTAATAGTTCCCCCCCCCCCCCCCCCCCCCCCCCATTCAGCCCCCTTCCCTCATCCTTTTGCAACCCTGCATGCAGGACATGTATGGTAACCTCCGGCCAAAACCCCATCCACATATGTATGGAAAGCATGACCCAATGACCCATGGGTTCTCCCCAGCCATCCTTCCACTCCTCAGCCATCAGTAAGGCCTGGGTATGCAGACAAAGCCCCCCTCCACCCCCCCACCCCCCTCCCCTCGCCCCCCATGAGAGGTGCAACGAACTGCGGACTGAAATGCAAAAAACAATCTGCTTCACTGCGAAACACATGGATGCGTCTTTACCTGCTGTTTTCAATCAGTTTTTTTCTATTGTTTTAAAAAAGAAAAGAAAAACGACAAAAAAGAGATTACCTGAGCCAGATTTTAGACTGTATTTATTTCCACCTGTACATAATGTGTAGAGAAAAATAAAATAATAAAAAAAAACAAACAAACAAAAAACAAGCAGTGATCTGTGTTAATTTACCTTCTCTCTTTTTAAGGCTTTTGTTGCTTGGATTCTTCGAGAAATGTCTTAATCCAAAAATGTTTGTATGTTACAGCATGCAAATTGTCTGTGGTATCCTCCTCCTCTTGCTGAACATGTTGAACCTGCACTAACGAGCAAACTGGAGAAATGTTTTCTGTTTTTAACCTGGATGTAAATTTGATTTAAAGGATGGGAAAGGACTGCTGCTAAAACTCTATGCACCAATCTGAAGATTAAAAAGACTTAATGATTTATTTTCTCTCTTTTTTTATTTTTATGGTAAATAATGAAAAATGTTGCGGGGGGGCCTGCGGGGTTTCCCCCCGCAGCCCCGACGTCTTAAAACGTGCTGAAGGGGAGGATGCTTGATTGTTAGAAAAACGGGACATTTTTTTTTTTTGTTTTTGTTTTTTTTGCTTGGTGGTACACAGCTGATCATTACGCTGTCAACAGAAAACGTTCGTGTGTTATCTGCTGCCTAAGATATATGTGCAATATTGTGCAGAAGCGCTCTGGTGTTTGTGGGAAAAAAAAAAAAAAAAGAAGCGAAACCGAGGATTCATGTTCCCGCCCAAAAAATCTCGGCCGATTAGAAAAAAAAAATCAAATAAAATCCTAAAAATAAGTTGAATTTGATTAATGGTGATTTGATCTGTCTCTAGACTCAGACTTCTGCACAGTGCTGTGGATGTATATCTGTACATATGGTTTCTATACGTTTCCGACGGACCTGTCCTGACATGTCAACAAGTGGAAAAATCCGCAAAGTGGAAAAAAAAAAGTTTGTTGAGAAACTCATGTTTTCATAATGTTTAATAAAAAGTTCTGTCCCAAATCTGTGGCGCGGCTGCTGTCTGTCGTTACGGCGAAGTGTTTTGTCCAAATTATCTAAACTAATCGAAAAGCAATTTAACAAGTGGCCCTCAGATGAGTTGAAGTGTCAGAAATTCACATTTCTGAAACTTACGAAATGTTAAGTTTCTGGACCCCTCCAACTGATGGAGGTTAAGGCTATGTGCGACTTTATTTGGTTTCGAAACAATTAAACGAAACGAAAATTGAACATTTTAAAATAATATATATTATTCACTGTTCATTAACAGAAAATAAATGTCATTTGCAGCTGTAAGCGCAGCTTAAAACATTCGTTCTGGACAGTTTTATAAAACAGCGGTTTACATTTTCATTTAAATATATTTTTTAAACGATTGTTGAAAGGATATTTAATAAAAATAAGAATATCAAAAATTCCGCGCATAAAAAGCAGCTGTTATTATTATTTATTATTATTCAAATATTTTTTTAATTATTTTTTTCAGTCTTCCTTTTTTTCCTCCACATTTGTTTTCGTTTCATGTTAGTTTTTCAGAGGCTGCTGTACTCGGAGCCGGTGATGGAGCTTCTCTCCGCGGGCCGCGTGAGACTCTGTCGCCATGCAGGATGATTGAGCAATGCTTGACTGCACTGTGTTTTTAGTTGCTGTGTGTAGTGTGTGTGTTTGGTGTGTGTTGTGGTGTGTGTGTGTTTGTGTGTGTGGTGTGTGTGGTGTGTGTGTGTGTGTGGTGTGTGTTGTGGTGTGTGTGTGTGTGTTGGGTGTGTGTGTGTGTGTGTGTGTGTGTGTGTGTGTGTGTGTTGTGTGTGTGTGTGTGTGTGTGTGTGTGTTGTTTGTGTGTGTGTGTGTGTGTGTGTGTGTGTGTGTGTGTGTGTGTGTGGAAGGACGGGACCATACAAAAAGCGCCCACTCCTCTGTTGCGGTTCCGGCCGCTTATTTACGGGCCTCCGCGCACCTCGAAAGTCGGTGATCGATGTTGGAAGCCCCCGCTGGTTCATTACTCTCTGCCCGCCTGCCTCCTCTGAACCAGTGAACACGTGTTCCACGGGGGGTAACTTTGTATGACACCTTAGTGGTCCGCGCGTGGCGTGGGCACGCACGCACGCACGCACGCACGCGCTCTCGTGCCTGTGCCGGCGCTAAATGAAGCCGTTTGTTGGCGCTGGATGGCGCACAGCGCAGCTCGAGACCAGCGCCAGACCGGGTTGGTGCTGATGCGACTCCGCCGTCAGACCCGGCGGCTTGTGGCTCACTTCAAACACGGGTGTGTGTGTGTGTGTGTGTGTGTGTGTGTGTGTGTGTGTGTGTGTGGTGTGTGTGTGTGTGTGTGTGTGTGTGTGAGTGTGCTGAGACCACAGGGTGGGTGCAGGTCAGTGATCCGCTACAGCAGCTATATCTCGCGTTGCTTCGCTGGTTAAAGCTGTGATGTGGCTTTTTTTTGTCAGAGGTTCATCATCGTTAATAATTATTGGCAGTTTGAGGCTAGATTGTTGTTGTTGATTTTGATTTATCTACTGTTTTATGTTTGTATGCACTCTTAGGATATGTGTGAGTGCTGTCAGCCTTTGTCACTGTGCCAAACTGAAATGTGTTTTTCTCATGATTGAAATCACAGTAAATAGGCTAATTTACATTCAAACAAACTGTTAAAAAATGAACCTAACTCCGTTCAATAAGAAGTGATGTATGTGGCGTCCACGTTCGGACCAACAATCAAGTAAATCCCGAGTAAAACCAAACTCGGTAAGTTTAAACAGTCAGTAAAAACGTCTCAGTCTGAGGAAATCTGTGTTTTTCGAGATGATCTTCAGTCTGCTCCTGATGTACACAAATCGCTCTTTTTGTTTACTTGCTGTACAAGCGTCTACACTTTTAATTTGATGAAACATAATTTCCAGTTAATATTTTTTAATGCATCGTATGCCAACCACTTTAATAATAGCTGATTGCTTCATTTTTTTTTTTTTTTTTTTTAAAAGCTGCGATTTCTTAGTTTAAAATCAGTCAGTTTCCACTTATCGCCCATGGAGCGATGGTAAAGATGAATGTTTTTGGCTGATACGAGTGCATGCATCTTTCTCATCTCTGCACTTTAACTCTCCAAATTAAATAATTTGCTGAGTCTCTTTATGGGCTGAACGCGCAGCTTTGAGTTGAAATCTTAATTTTCTCCTAATATCTCTTCTCCTGCTCCCTCCTTTCTCTCCTCTCCAGCCTCTCCATCACTCTGCTCCTCCTGCTGCTTTTTGCTGACTCAGAGGAAACGTTGAGCTGTGTGACAGCCGTCACCTCACACACAGACGGGGGACTGTGCATGTGTGTGTGTGTGGTGTGTGTGGTGTGTGTGTGTACCTGGAGCAGGATGTGGTGGTATGCAGTGGACTATCGGGGCTCTCTCTGTATGTGTGTGTGTGTGTGTGTGTGTGTGTGGAAAAGAGAGATATCACTGTGACTACTCTGAGGGCTTTTCTTTCTATAAATCAGGGCAGAGTCCATCTGAGCTCAAACAAAGCGAGTGAGGAGGGATGGAGAGAAACAGAGATGGAAGCGGGGGGGGGGAGGGGGGGGAGGGGGGGGGCCTGCGGTGCGTCTCTGGCGTCTGCTGCTGCTGAGATTCGACACAGTCAGCGTCTCTTCGGCTCGGCTTACCTACAGTATACCTACACACACACACACACAACACACACACACACACACAAAACATCATAAACAGAGTGCAGACAAACAGCAGCTGATGGATTCACATCCTTTTAATCAAACTGATAATGTCCTCCTTCCCTTCGTCGTTTCACTGCTGCTGCACGAGTTTCTCCGGATGGAAGCTGTGGCGGGATGTTTGTTGGTTCTGTGAATTTGTTTTCAGCACAAAGTTTGCCTGATGGCTTCGCAAGCCCTGAAACTGTTTTTTTTTTTTCACTCTCTCTTTTTCTGTCTGAGGCATAAGCCGTATCGTGTTATTGGCTGTGATACTGGATCCACCAAGATTCTGTCAAATGCTCCCAGGATGATCTCAGAATTTGGGAAAAACCTCTCTTATTTTCTTTTTATGGTGCTTTGAAAAAAAAAAAGGAAAACTTTGACAGGGAGATAGTCCAACTCTTTTATCAGTCTAAGGTTTTTTATTTTTTTTCAGATCATAAAAAAGTATTTTTGCCTGTATTTGCGTACTAATTATTCTATATTGTGAAATTTTATGCATTTTTCTACCATCTAAACATTTTAATTCTTTTGTCACATCTGGATATTTTTCCCTCAAGACCAATTTTTTTTCACACATTTAACTGAGGTCTTATTTGTGTTTGCTCATGCATGTTGTAGTGTTTAAAGCCCTTCAATAATCTGACTTTGCTTACCATCTACTCAGCTGAGAAGATTACTGGAAACTTCCTTCATCATGACTTTAGTTTTAGCTAAACTTTTCATTTTTATATAACAGAGACGATCAGAATCTGGAACTCTCCTGATGACACCAGGTTTATTTAAAACCTGTGAAAAACGTCAAAGTTTCTAAAAGTGAATGATCTCATAGTTTATAACTCCGTATCTTTTCAACATAACTCACAGCTGGAGCCACATCTGCTACAAAATTTACACAGTTGAACTGAAGTCATTCTTGTATTTTCCTGCTTTGATTATTTCTCTGAATCTTTTAGACCTGGAGCACAAACAGATTCCAGCAACCAGTACTCTTTTAAAAAAAATGTGGGATCTGTCTCTTTCTGCAACATGAATATGTTTTGGAAAAAATAATGCATTTTCATGATGGCCGTCTAATGCCGAGTCCAGGCATATTGAGGAATACAGAGAAAGATGAATCGAACCTGCTTGTCGTTGTTTCTTCACTGTATTTTGTTTTTGTTCACCATCTGATCTATGAAGTTGCAGCAGGTCTTGTGTTGTGAACCTTCATGCACAAGCAGTAGAGACGGAGCCTAGCATATTCGTGAGGATTAACTCTTTGTTGTAGCTTATAATTCAGTTCTGGTTCCCAAAGAGAAGGAATATCTAACATTTATCCCAGCTGAAAACAAGCAGTTCACTTCCTGCAAAGGTCACTATAATGTCAGTTGAACCAGTGTGGTAGTTATGTAACCTCTTTTGCTTTTCGACTTCATTTTTTTTCTCTTCAAGTTTTTCATATAAAGTAAATATCTTCTGCTTAATTCAGGCTCAGGTCGCGGGGGCAGCAGCCTCAGCAGAGACCCAGGTTTCCTTCTTCCCAGCCACATGGGCCAGATCCTATGGGGAAATCCCAGCGTGTTCCTGTACTGGGTCTCCTCTCGATGGGACGTCCCAGGAAGACCTCAGCAGGTAGGCATGCAGGACACATCCTGACCAGCCACCTCAACCAGCTCCTCTCCATATTTAGGGTCAGCCACTCTGCTCTGTGTCTCACCCAGAAACTCATTTTATGTACTGGTCTCTACCCAGAGCTATTGACCTTAGTTGGGGTTAGGAACGTGGATCCAACAGGAAATCAAGAGGTTTGAGTATCAGTTTTGAAAAACAAAAGAGTTTGTATTTATATTTTGTTTTAAAAAGATGATATGTCAAAATGTTTTCATTCTTCCATGGCTTCCATTCAAAATGTTTGGCTTCCATGTTGAAAGACCTCCTTTCCATCACCCTAACCTTTTTGCCTTTCTCCACAGATTCTCTATCACATTACAGTCAGCACTTAAGCTGAGTCACTTTTAAATATTAATTATTTCTGGTCAGAAGAAACATATTGATAAATTTAAAAGATGAGCTTAAACCTATATCTACCAGGAGTATGAATAGTTTTTGGCTCATCTCTAGATATAATGATTGTTGGACTTGCTGACATCGAGCCCCTCCTCTCTGTTTTCTAACGGTCTTGACTTGGTTTCTCATCCAATCTTGTCGGTTCAATTTAAAAAAAAAAAAAGATTTTCATTATTTTTTTACTAACTACACTGCACATACAGACAATATAAAGTTAGCAGCTATTCCAACAAAAGTCCTGCAACAAAAGTCCTACTTTCTTTATTCATTAAGAGTATTTTTATAACCTGCATCCTGAACATTTTAGCTTCTGTTACTGTTTGTTGTGGATTTAGAGTTTAATTTCTTATTTATTTATTTATTTATTTTTTTGGATGTTTTATTTGGTCATCTTCAGTTTTCTTTCGTCCTCTGACAGCAGTGATTCCGATCTGTTTGGGTTGAGATTTCTATTTTATTTAGCAGAAACCTGTGAGTGCCGTCTTGCAGCCGCTGGCTCCATTTAGAGCAGCTCCTGTGGGACGTGCTCAGCTTTGAAAAGTTGTCACCCCGCGCAAAACGTAATCGACATTTTTGATAAATCACCTGCGTGCTGTTAACACTCAACGGGGTATTAATAATTATTACTCTTGATCTGGTGATGGAGTTAGTGACCCAGGGGCCTGAAGCTCCACCTTCACTTAAGAGGGGGAGAGCGGTGGAGGTTCACCACAGCGGTCCCTACCCGACACACCGGGGAAAAGCAATTTGGCACCGTTGGCGCTGCGACCCCCTGACTGAGCTGCGTACCCTGCCTCCACACCGAGCACACACACACATTCAGACACACTGACATGCTGCATGCTGAGTGGACAAATTCAAACATGCTATCACAGGAGAAAATATGCCCAAACAGCAAATCTAACCTTGTTCCATGCTTTGAAAATACAGTAATAAACCAACAAACTAACAAACAAACAAACAGAGACCGGAGGGATGATGTGCTGGAAACATTGAGGTAGAGGAGTGTAAACCAAAGGAAGTGACATACTCGTTACCTAAAAGTGGTAAATTAAGCGTTTAAGTAATGCCTCAAAGGAGGAGTCGCCTCCAGATCGCTTAAGCTTGGCGATCTGGAGGCCAGAAAAACTAGCATCACTTACGACGACGATTTATGTTTTTGATGCCTCTGTTTTCTGGTCTTAATTTGCTTCCAATAATTCCCTCAAAGATAATTGTGCTTGCCTTATATTATTTTCAGTTGAGCACCAGCAGATTTACTTAGTCAAGCTTTTAAGGAGGGGTCCAGTTCCTGCTGATTCCTTCAATCTGCCACTATCACTTCCCTTCATGTTTCACTTCCTCTCTCTGTGTGTTTGTGTGAGCGCCAGTGATTCAGCAATCAGCCTCTCATTGTTTCTCATTCATTTTCACAGGATGAAACAAAAAAGGCCACTCAGGCCTTTTTGTTTGATTCACCAGTGGTTACGGCTGTGGTTTTGTAGTATTGTGAGCCATAAATGCAAATCAGCCACAACACTGATATCAACAATCAATTGTTTTACTTCTTGAGTGACCCAGAGGCACCGGAAAGCCCTGACCTCTCTTGAATGATCTCTGAGGGGGTTATGTAGTGGAAGTCCCGTTTCTCCTGGTTGTTTTTGTGTTAACAGAGATGAATATAAAGTATTTGTTATGATTGAAAATTATATTTTTGTTTGTTTGTTTTTGAGTCACACATTAGAGCTTTATTTAGTTTAATATACAGAACATGTGATGGGTTAAGTGGCACTTCTTGGCAGTTCAGCAAGTTCTGCTTCACTCTTTATTATGTAACTTTTCAGAACCATAAAAACATAATATTTCGATCTCTGATGTCAGTTCATCAGTTATGTTAAATAAGTAGTACAAATATGTAAGTCACTGCTGATTAGCTGCAAAGATATATCTAGCAGCCCAATTTTTACATGGGTTAGGAAAATAATGTGAATTGCTTTACACTAAAAGGATTAGCTGTAAAAATTTACTAAAAGTTTACTCAAACCACAATAAAGGTACTGAGTTTGATTCTGATGATTTCTTCTATTGCTCTCATATATCATCCACTCCCCATATATATATCTGGTGGTGGTACTCAGCTAGCCTAGATTTAGCTTTCCATGTTGGTTCTTCCCATTTCTCCTTTTTGCTTAGTGTTTTCTGCTCTCTAAGATAATAATTTAATAGTTCATGTAGGGGGCCTTCTCCCTAAAGTCCTCCAGGCTCATGTCATTCATGATGGTGGAGCTGCTGCTCAGTTCTTCTCATCCTCCCTCCTTCTTCTTGCCATATAGTTTTGGTGTGAGATTTTGAGTAAAACCTGTGTCCATTGTTTGTAGGTTCTTTGTCCTGAAATCAGAAGCATCCATAATGAAATATTTCAAAGTGGGATCAGGAACAAAATGTTGCTGCTTTTATGTATTTTGTGAAATGAGGGAGTTAAAGTCCACCTACCTCTGTTATGCCCTTGACTGCCATTTCATGGACATAGATGAAATCTGCTGTAATGAGGGAGTTTCACTGGTTTATTGGTTGGAAAATGCTAAGTTGCAAAGCAAAGGTCTCTGTGGAAACATTCAGGCTCCTGCCCGAGTTACTGGAATCTCTATGCAACATTTATCCAGCTTACCTGCTGTTCACATAAAATAATTTAGGTAGCCAACATGAAAATTTAATGTTAATGCAGTACCACTCTCCCAAAATAAAGTTATGATTCTGTAATTGAGATCTTAGTTAAATGTGGTGAAGTAAATTGTTTGTGGATTTGGATTAAAAAGGCCAGATACCCCTTTAACGATTAGACACCAATCCTAAATTTTATTGATTTTTTTTTTCACTTTATCAATAAAGAAATACTTAAAAGTTTTACATAAAGAGCTTTTTTGGAGTCTTCATATCCTTTATGTAGCACTATTAGTTGTTCCAATTTATAGCATTCAAAGAGCCTGTAGGAAATACATACTGACATACTAATGTTTCTTTTTTCAATTGATGTTTTTCACTCCGTTGAATAATTCATATTCTCATGAAGCCGATGTTGGTCAGTCTGTCCAGTAATGCAGTGGAGAAGACTGTCCGCAGTGGCAGTGGAGGGTCAATCGGCAATCAATTATTCCACTCGGCCTGGCCTGCAGCCACACCACAGACTGGCTTCCTGCACTGAGACCACATACACACAGTGCAAGACACTTTACTCACATCCACTCAGTCTTGACTGGACACATAGCCCACAGAACCCACAGGTTTAATGTAATGAGCAAGCCATCTTGGAAGGAAGCTCAGAAAGGTACTTTTCAGTCCAGATTCTAAGTATTAACTATAAATGCCAGGGGAAAGTGCTTACAGTGTGTCTGAGCCTCGTATGTGGAACCGAACATCTGTATAAGTTAAACGGCACATTTAACTTCCTCGTTTTTATTTTAGCCCCCATGAGAGAACAGTTCTTGTCATACAACTGATGTGGTCTCCCTGTAAAAACAGGAGGACGTCTGAGATTTAATCGCTTAACCGGGCATTTTTTAGTCTGCAGTCAAAAATTCATTAGTAACATGGATTACACTATACACTTTCATTTTGTCCCTTTTTTATTGAAATACTGTATATTTGAAATGTCTTAATGTTAAAACAAATTGGTACTGAAATCAACAGGCTGCACAGTGGCGCAGTTGGTAGAGCTGTTGCCTTGCAGCAAGAAGGTTCTGGGTTCAATTCCCGGCCCCAGCCTTTCTGCATGGAGTTTGCATGTTCTCCCTGTGCATGCGTGGGTTTTCTCCGGGTACTCCGGTTTCCTCCCACAGTCCAAAAACATGACTGTTAGGTTAATTGGTCTCTCCAAATTGTCCCTAGGTGTGCATGGTTGTTTGTCCTGTGTGTCTCTGTGTTGCCCTGCGACAGACTGGCGACCTGTCCAGGGTGAACCCCGCCTCTCGCCCGGAACGTTAGCTGGAGATCGGCACCAGCAACCCTCCCGACCCCACCAAGGCACAAGGGTGTCAAGAAAATGGATGGATGGATGGATGGTACTGAAATCAAATTCTTTGTGTGCACAAACCAAAAGAAAAAAAGCTCATTCTGATCTTCATGATTTTATCTTTTAGCTACTCTGTCTGTCTTTAGATGGTTACATTTCAGACTCAATCTCTTACATATAACAGTTAAAATCCACTTTAAAAATATATATTTTCACAGGTTTGTGTCTTGGAAAACAGAAATAAATCTGAGGAGGGTTGAGAGTCTGTTCAAGTTGTCTTTTGCCTTTTGTCCATTGACCACTTCAGATAGATATGAGCTTCTTCATGAACCTGCATGGAGAAGCTGAGTTCATCAGTGGTTTCAGATTCATTTATACCCATTCTTCATTAGCAAGTAGCTCAAGCAGAGTCACATTGGACAAAGTGCAACTGTGAACATTAGGTTTTTCGTGTTTTTCTTTTCCTAAGATAAACTTGATTGCTCATCTCATTCCATTCATGTTCAACTTTCCACAGACTTCTCATAATAGTCTGCTGCAATTCTGCCCCATTTCTCCTTATGGAACTGGTTGTAACTGAATGAAATGATGACTGAAAAATGTGCTAGAAAATTACTTGTATTGCTTAGCGAATCTGAGGAAAAGGTTTCAGCTACCAGTTGCTAAAACTCTGGACATATTCATACTTTGATTAGCTTTTGATTAGATATTTTGTGACAATTTCACCATGTCTCCTCAAGCAGACAAACATTTGGTTTATGCATATGTAAAATATTCGCTACCAAGAACTACTCTACACAACCCCACCCCATAGCAAAGCATCCCTTACGGCTAGTTAAACAGTCAGGTCTCAGTGAAAAACAAAATAAAACCCAACACCACTTCCTGTCGTGCATCATGTCCACACACATAAAGGACTGGGCAGGCAGTCATGTGGCAAACACACCGCAGCTGCAAACTGAAGTGACTGAGGTGTCACTGAGCCTGACACACACAGTGAGGACACGGGCCTGGAGGCAGACACACACTGTCTATACTGACCAACTTGGAGTGTCTGTGTACTGATTGCTAACTGGGTTCTGTCACGTTTGTCTTGCTGTAAGGACACACAGTCAGGTTTGTGAAGACGTGGAAATAAAAAGAGCAACTTTACGTCTACTGAAGGTTTAACATCAGGAGATAAGAATCTGGCTGAGTCCGTTCTTATCTGATATCGCAAGCAACACTGAATATTATATCTAACAGAAACCAAATTTCTGAAAAATCAACCAAATACTTGACCAACATTTACAGTTTGCTAAAACAGCTTTCTTGTTTGCTTATAAATTTAATCAATCTGTTAGTAAAGAACATGTCTTTAATTAATTGCAATAATATCCAAATCCTCTTTTTAGATCCAACACTGACATCCTCACCTCCAAGAAGTTAATCTGAGTATTCAGGAAAGGAAGAAACTGTAAAGTTGCCTATTGGGACATTTAACTTTTAAATAAGTTTACCTCTCACAGAAGGATCTTAAGTGTGTTGACATCAAAACTTAAAGACTCAAAGGATGCAAATGAAAAATATTATGGGGTTAGGGTTATTATTCCATAAATATTATGGGAATTGTGGGGCTTTAATTGTGTGTTAATTTATTGGAAAGCATGCATTACACATTTACTTTCACTTAAAGTAGTGAAACTTTGGTTTCATTTAAAGTTGCTTATCTCATTTGGTTGATGTTTTCTGTGGTATAATAAATAAACCTTTATTAGAAGAACTTATGTTGGAAATGACTTTTTTGTGGGGCATCAGTTTTATTGCTGGTATCTAGTTTCAAACTCGAAACCATAACCTGAACATGATTTGCTGCTGTGACCACTGTCCTATTGATGTCCCAGTCTGAGCTCATCCTTAGCTTCTGGACAGACGGCTCATATGTGACCAGAATACTTTGAGATACAGAGGAGTTCACTGTCCACTCAGTGACTGTAAGGTGCCAAATGATCATCACTCCACTATCATGCTTAACAGTTCGTTTGCAGCATAAACGAGGACATTCCTCCAGGCTTTCGTTTCAATAGGATGAAACCTCAAAAAACAAACTCATGCTGTCATGCCTTCTTTAGAAAAAGAGATTTTCAACACAGAGTCAGTGAGTCCTTTTCTAATTGAGGCCTTTAGAGCAGGAGAGTCCTTGGCCTTTTTGCAATTTCTCTGAGCTCTGCATAGCCTGATCTCAGGGTGAACTTTGCTGGTTTGCTGCGAATAAATCTGGTTCCTGATAAGCTTGGAAGTGTCCTGAAATACATTGCGAGAAGCATTTTTTCTTTAGAATGATGGACTTGAAGGTAATTAGAAATATTCTTACAACTGTTCTCAGGTTAATGGGCTCCAACAGTGGGTTCTTATGTCTTTCTGTCTTGATGTTGTACCGACACACTACTACATGCAACACAACAGCAAAGTGCTAAAACTCCTGCTCTAATTGAGGTGATCACACCATCCATGTATAACTGATCAAGTGTATTGACGGGGAGAATCTGATGGCTGTTTCTCCTTTTAAATTCATGCAACCTCTTTTTGAAGTAGCAGGAAAGTTCGGTTGGGAAAACAGGTGCCAGGAAAAACAGCAGAAGACTCTAAATATGGACTAAGACAACTTCCACATCTACCATGCGTGAAAAGTTGTGGTTAAAGTTTGCCAAAAGTTTTCCTCAAAGAAATAAAGAATAAGAATATTAGAGCGGGAGAAAACACGCTGTGACTGCCAGTGAAACACAAAGCAGCAGTACAACGTTGACTTGCTTGTTTCTTGTTACTTAAACTGGGGTACATTCAAAGCTTCTGCCTTTTAAACGCTCGTCCTCATTTAGCCTGTTTAATACGGCGCACAGGAGTTCTGCAGGAATACGAGGAAGAGAAGTAGTAAAGAGAATGAAGAAGTGACTGCGGTGAAGGAGTGCAGAGTCAGCGGTGCCAACGGCATACGGAGGAGACGGAGCGCCCAAACTGTCATGGCAGCCCCCGTCGGGTGACAGAGCCGTCACGGTTCGAGAACAGGAGGCAGAAAACGGAGAAAAAGTAAAGGAAGTTAGCAGAAAAGAGAAGCTTCTTGTCTGACATGTTGCCTTTTTAGTTAGAGCTATTTTTTGTGGTGAAAGATGTTGGCAGTTTGGGGCCAGCTGTGCTGTTCCTCTGACTGAGAATCCTCTACCTTTGCTGCTATTGATGCGGTCGCCGCTGCTGTTTTTAAGAGACGCATTGTGTTCGTGTTCACGTTGGTTCACAGTTTCACTCCAAGTGAGAGTTTTGGCTCCGATTCTCTTCCAGATCGAGTTTGTCTCAGATCATAGCTCTTGGTGTTCACTTGTTCACAGTAAGGAGCGTTTTCTTTTCCCTGATTAAGCACTTTCAACGCAGTTGTTTGAAAATGTTTTTACTATTAAATGTTCTCCTGAGAATTGTTGTGACATTTAATATGGCATTTTGTTGCTCAATACCCGCCATGAAGACCTGCTCCTGGATATTGGACCTGTTCTGAGTGACAGTAAAGCTTCAGGCTGTACAGTAATTATCCATTCTTTGCACCTGCTCTATCTCAGCAGGAGGCGCGGCGCTACCAGGACAACATGGCCAGGCACCACCGTAGGGTTTCCAACCTCTGACTGATCAAACATTCATGTTTTTGAAGGTGGACAACCAAAGTAAGCGCAGAGAGAATGCTTACTTCTAAAATATGTTTCTTATGTACAGCTCTCTAAAGAGATATGAAGCAATGACTCGGATGCATATTAAATTGAACAAATAATCAAATAATAAAATTAGCAATAAAATCACTGATAAAACTCTAAGGCTTTTACAAAACAAATCAAAATTAAACAAAAATATCCATTAGAATAAAGATAAAACAGTTAAATTTACAATAAAAACCTAACACATTGTAAATGTTGTACTAGTATGGCAGTTTAAAATCTCTACAATTCAAGTATTATGCCACAAATTAAAAACAAACAAGTCTAACTTGAAAACATCATTCAAAAAGTTTATTCTAACTTTCCTTTAGAACAGATGATTACGACACAGGTGAGGATCCCAATATATTGAAAAAATATCATCACTTAGCTCCAACTGTCAAGGATAGGAGTTACCCTACAAATGTCCGACACCCCTTAGCAAATATCGAAGACTCTGAGGACAGCTGTCTCTTTAGTAGCTTCATACCATCAAAATGATCAAAACTTGCTCTCATCAAGAGTTTCTGAAAGCTATTGTTCTACTTTTTCAGTAATTTTAACAAAATAGAGAGCTTAGACATAACATCTAAAGAGCTGATGAATGTAAAGTCTTTTGTTTTTTAACAGGCAAGAAATAACACTTTTAAAGATACTGAAACCTGACCTGACACACAGGAGTCAAAAGTTATTCAGATAATTGAAATCTAGTCACATGAGATGTACTAAAACATTACAAACATAATATCTAAAGAACATGATTATTTGCATTTATACCATAGATCACTAGTTCCCAAACTTTCACAAAATAACAGTGGGATAAATTTATCATCATTTTCCTAAAACAGCAATAACACAAAATCCCAGGACTGTAATGACAGCAAGAAGAATCTAACCAACATACTGTTCTAATACATTTTCAAGTGGGTTTTTTTCTCGCTTTAAATATTTATTGATGGATTATGTTTTGCTGTGATGATTTTTGTTATTTTCACACATTTCTTCATTCATAATGATAACTTTAGGAACCACAGATCAATAGAACTCGGAGAAATATGGATTAACTAATTGAGAACTACATGTTCTCAATCAGTGGGGATATATATGTATATATATCCCCACTGAATAAAATGACAGAAAATTTTTAATCTGAGATTTTGCAACCTCAGAAGAAGATTTGGGTTTTTTTTTTTTTTGCACATTGTTACCAGGAGTTTTATTAACAGTGGAGGGGCGTCTGCTCCTCTTTCTCCCTTTCCACATCACCTACTGTATATGTTCACATTGACACCACAACCTCTCCTGTCCTGCTTGGTTCGGATCAGCAGCAGGGCTCAGTTCACACGACATCAGTGTGAGCAGCAGCTGGACATGTTAGCAGTCCTCCTTCAACCACCTGCAGGTGTGGGTCAGGTAGGCCTCCATGAATAAGTCATTTTCTGCAGTCCGCTCAGCCAGGCCTGTTTATCTCAATTAAAATTGCATGACCTTTATTAAGATTTAAGGACAAACTTTGTGTTGTGCTTCTGCTTCCTTTCAGCAAAATGCAAAGTTCTGTTATATGTCAAATTTCTGCTTGTTTGTGGGATGTTATTAACAGATCTGCACCGTCAGAGCTGAAAGGATGTCCGTTTTTAAAAAAAATGAAGAGCTTTGCTGAGGCAGGTTCATAACACTGGGTGGAGGTGGGGGTCTCAAATACATGTTACACAGCAGAAAATATTTGGAAATGAGATAAAATTATTTAAATTTCCTTGTACTTTCTTGCTTTCACTTCTTGGATTGAGCCAGAAGGGGAAGTTATTAAGTAATTTTGCTCAAACAGAAAAATGGTAGTTCCTTTCCAGCACTGACCCTTCACATTTAGTTTAACTGAGTCAGCTTCAAGCATCTGCAGACTCACAATGTTTCAAAGCTTTTGTCTCCAAACTGTGATGATAAATCTTTGTTCTGGGCCAAATTAGTGTTTCTGATATGTAAGCGTGCCCAGTCCTCGGCCCCTTTTTTTTCCACAGCTTCAGCTAAACTGTCTATAGAAGCAATAATTTAAGCAAAACATCTTATCTTTCCATAATTTAAAATCTATCTAACGCTTCTAAGTAGTAGAGGAAAAATGAAACTTCACGCTGAAAGATGGAAAATTATTTTTTTTTTTTTAGTCTGCTACGCCAAACCGGTCCAGTTACATCACAAACATGTCAACATCAAACTTTCACAAAACATGACTCAACAAAAATGACGAAAGAAAAATAATAGTAATCTCCTTTTATATTTTTGTTGAGAAATAAGGAAAGGCATAAAAACTATTTATAATGTCTTCCTATAAACAATCTATATAATAATATATATACAATAGACTAATTAAAGACAGTTTGTTTAATATAGTTAATAAACTGGGCATGCCCATTCAGCTCTATGGTTTTCAAAATGACAAGGGCGTTGACGGTCAAGGCTCTGCGGCACTTTGCAAAAACAATCTCAACCAATTAAATCAAGGTGTAATTTATCAGGTAGCAGATTGTAAAAATATCAACCATTAGATTCATAATGGAGAGAGTTGATTTTAGCGACCATGAACAAACAAAAAAAAACTAAGAATGAAGAAAAACCGGACAATTTCTCTTATGTTTCTGGAAGAACAAGTTCAGTTTCTCAGTTTCCTGTTAAAGTACTAGGTAACTCCAATGCATATAACAAATCAATCACAATAAAAATATTTTCAAATGCCTTCAGCCTTTAATGTAGCATATGAACTGAACAATTCAAGTAAGGACAAGTAAAACCTGTTAGAGGAAAAAAGGTAAATAAATAATGCAGCCGACGCTCTTCAGGGGAACCCACAGACATTTTCACCTCATAGGTGAGGACGACTCAGAGAACCGACGGTAAACACAAGACTTGTTGTGCTGTGGTTTTACTCCTGGATTCAGATTTATGGGGAATACAGGAGTTGTTGTCACATGAACCTCATCTGAAACTTTGACTATTGAGGTTTAATTCATGTAAAATCTTTGTTTTATGTAAGCAGTAAGGACTTTGATAGGTCAGTGGTATCACTTTGTAGCTTGATGCAAGGAAGACACTGACTGCTCATAATTACTCAGCCTAACCCAATTTAAAACTTAAAGGATTATGGTTTTAATCAATCAGATGTTTTGTTCACTTTCTATCAATGATTCCCTTCTGATTATAATGCACTGTACATATTTACTTTTTGATAGTTTTTAATTGGTGCATGGAAGATGTGCATGTGCGTGTCCCAGAATGTGACACTTTTGTATTGATGGTTTCCTCATCCACCTCCTACCAGAACCTCTGTGATGCTCTTAATCTGGTGTGATATGTCATAGAAACAGTTCTGATTACATATTAATGAAACGTGCAGCTCAGTGTGTGTGTGCATGTGTGTAAACTGATGAGATGCGAGGTGAAGGGGGTGTCATTTCAACCAGCGGGAGGTCAGCTTCATATTGGGGTGGGAAGGTGATGGGTTACCAAGGAGATAGTTCTCACTCCAGCCAAGAAGAGAAACGCCCCAAATAAACACACAAATTTTATTTAAATATTGTTGCAACTGTTACTTCATGAATATCAGCAACTTCACACTTACACACTAAATTAAAATGTGATTGAAAAATTTATATTTCAGCAAACTCATTAAGTGAAGCACATTATATAAATATACTGTATATTTTCAAGCCGTTATTTATATTTATTGTGATTTTTTGTTTTGCTTGCAGCTGATAAACACACAACATTCAAGAATGGAATATTACATTAGGCCAATAAAAAACATTGCCCCAGTTCTCTGCTAAAACTGCACGACCACGCACTCTGATATTTGGCATTTGAGGCACTGTTGGTGCAATAATGGTTATAAGTGCAGTGTAAATGAAATGAAATGCATTCGATTGCTAAATGTATTGGGCCATTTACGCACATACACACACACATATGATACTTTTTGATATTTTTTTGTGTCAAAAAAGTTGTATCAAACTTTCCTTGAATGCTGGAATATTGTGTTAGTGCATCCTTTGTCTTTAAAACTTTTAAAAATTAGTTTTAAATGGGTCACTTTCTCTTTTTGGTTTTCTGGGTGGCCTGTTTGCATTCCTCCTCCAGGTTAACTGGACCAATTCAATTCAATTTGTTTATAAAGCTCCTACTGACATCGTCTCAAGGCACTTTACAAAAACAAGTCAATTTAATCCAAATGTGGAGATTCAAAGTCAATTACATACATTTCGATTCAGTTTTAATGGTTAAACAATGCCGTTAAGTTCAGTTTATTATTCAAATTGGTTTTAAAACAAAAGTAAAGTAAAAGCTAATGGCTTGAATCTTTTGGATAATTGTATCAGATGGCAGAAATGTCCTCTGTAAAATGTGTGAAATTCTTTTACCTTGACTCCTATATTACATTTTTTTATGATCCTCCAAAATTAAATTGTGTTGCTAGTTTTGAATTCAATAATATTAAAACACACCCACTGACAATCATTTCTGGAGACCCAAATTTATTTTAGGCTAATACTTTAAGTTGATTCAGGGATTCTCACTTTGTAATGCAAATATATTTCTCTTACCGCAATAAAATTTCCATCCTTTGTGTGATGGTATATTTTGGTGTCACCTGTCTCCCTTTCATCCCTCTTCACACGGATTCGTGTGTTAACATGTGAGGGTCATAATCAAGTCTTTCTGGAATGTTGCAAGTCAGCGATTCCAGCATCTCATCAATATTAATCAGAGTCGGTCAGAAGCTGCATAAGCATTCATTAGAGGCTCATAAAAACTAATCATGAGCATCATCTGAGGTCAGAGGACACACAGGCCTGCATGAGAACACACCGGGCGGGACACTCAGCAACTTGTGTTTCCACAGGTCACTCCAACACCAGTGGTGTGAGGGTGTGTGGTGTGGTGTGTGTGTGTGTGTGTGTGTGTGTGTGTTGTGTGTGTGTGTGTGTGTGGTGTTGTGTGGGGTGTGTGTCCCTCATCATACAGGAAGCCTTACATCTTTCATCAATGTGTCTTTGGCCAAAGTAGAAGACTTTCATTACTGCCTTACTTTTTTCAACCATTTCTTCAGGTGTTTAGTGTGCCTTTAGAATACCATTGAATGAAAGTTGGGGCTTTCGGTCAGACTGAATAAACTCACCAGTCAAAGGAAGGAAATTTGCTGCAACAACGCTTTGGAAGCCATATTTAATTTTTCTCTAAACTCCAGTCTCTAAAAGGCAGGTGCCTTCCAGGTGTGTCCTTTCTTCAATGCAGTTGAATCAAATGTCTGAATTACCTCCTCAGGATATTACCTACATCTGCTAATTAACTTTTTATGTCATTCAGGACAAAATCTAAAACATGCAGTTCAGAAAGGTTGAGGATTGACTTTGGACACCAGTCTTTAAATGTAGGGGAAATGTATTTTAAGCAGAGAAGATTGTTTTGTATATGTTCAAAACTTTGAAAAATTCATATTATAATTAAAAATAATTTAATTATAATATAATATGAGGAAATAGAGGATATTATGATTTGGTGTAGATATTTGAGCAGCGTCACAGGTGTGCAGTTGCATCTAAAACCCTGATATCTAATCAGATTAAACAGATATAAGGCATGCTGAAGCAGCATAAAATCTCAGATTTCTGTTTCTGCACTTTCACTTTACATCAGTTAGGATCAAAAGTCTAGCCTAACTGGTGCAAAACTTCACTCACAGGTCCTGACTTTAATGTGTGTGCAGGGATCCAGATTTAACACTGATGTGCAGCTGAAGTCCAGCCAGCAGCTAAAACACACATGGAGGGAATGTGTACATGCAGCCGCTTTTGTCAGTGTAAACTTTGAAGACATCGTTTCAAGTTCAGAAATGCCCTCAGAGCTGGATGTGTAAACTGGACAGACCTTCTGTCAGCAGGTTGGTTTAGGAGAAAGCACACACACACACACACACACACACACACACACACACACACACACACACACACACACACACACACACACACACACACACACCAACACACATGCACAACAGAGTGGCTGAGCAAACAACAACAACAACAGCAGCAGCAGCACATAAACAGGTGTAATCAAACGCGCAAAGTGCTGAAGAGGGTGGAATCAGTGACGTGCATGATAAAAGGGCTCTTTGAGCAGCCGAAACGCCAACAGTGAAGACCACAGAGGAAGAACAGAGAAGAGAAGGCCTTGGCCTGAGGCATGTTGGTTTGTGTCTCTAACAGCAGTTTGTTTGAACCTCTGCGTGGCCTCTCGTCGTATTGACGGTTTCTCCTTCATCACCCTACCGGGGCCACAGGGGGCTGGGGGGCGGGTGGGAGGTGGGTGTGCAGGAGGTTCGACACCTCCCCTCAGAGCTGGACGCTGGCGGTAAAGCGCTGATGGTTAGCTAGCACAGCTCCCTTTGTGCTGAAGTACGAACTTTAAAATGCTGCGTCTGCCTCCAACACACACACATACGCCTGCTCACATCTCAGCAAAATAAAAGAAAGAAAAAACACACACACACGCTCGGCCCGTCGATATACACCCGTCACCTGGCGCTTGGAAACCAGAGGGTAAAGTGTGGAAGACACACGCGAGAGTAAACTTACACATGTGCAGCGACCGATGGCATCACCTGGGCCCAGAGGTGCCTCACTCAGCTCTTCCATATGCACTGATCCCCCTCACACACACACACACACAGCACATCCACGGTCATGTTGCACCCCAGAGGATGCCACCTGCCCCAGCAGCACTGATACAGTCATCATTGGGGTCATTCATTGTTTTGTCCCTCAGCGGGGCAGGCGAGGTAGTGTTCTTGTTGAGAAAATGTTTTCTTGTTTTTTTTTTTTTTACTATTATTATCATCTTTGCGAGGACCAGTACGAGACCCTGGGAATCTATCACTGAATGTAGGATGTTTGGAGGACAATGTTAGGAAATGAGAAATGTTAAAAGATGGAAGAGAATCGCCGGCAGATATGAAGCATACTGAGACAGAAAAAGTCTATCAAAAGTATTTATGCGCTTATTTTCTTTTCCAGATCTTGTCACATTACAACACTGTTCTTCAACGATTGGTGATATGAAAGGCAAAAAACAAATAGTTTATTACTGCGTGAGGGGGCAGACACCTTTTTCAACTAAAACCCTGGTGAAGTCTTTGTATTCTGCCTTTTTGAGTCAATATTTTTGAGAAATTACAACTGGAAGTTTTTATTCTATATTTACCCTTCCTCCAAAATAGCTCTAGTTCTGTCAGACTGGATTGAACGTGTTTCTGAAAATCTATGTAATATATGGTGGCAGCATCTTCATTCAGAGGGATCTGCATGCACTGATGTGGTTTTGGTCACTAGGCCCTGGTTGGTCCCTAGTGTGGAGGGAGCCTCTTGAAGTGAACACAGACAGTTTAAAGCAAAGCACAATTTGAAGGGACATGTCAGAACATAAACATGTGAGAATCACCATTCATTTCTTTCTCTCAAGATCAGTTTCCTGAGTTTACAAGAATTATAAGATTTGCCCAAAGAGCTCTAGGTTTTCATAGAAAAGCATGATGGGATTCAAGACCTTCTCTAAGCCATATTTGTTCCTCTTTAAAACGTAACTATTCAGAACACATCCAAATTAAGAATACCATTAAAAACCTCAGGCTACAAATAAAGCAGGTTATGTGCTGAAAGGCAGTTATTGGAGACGTCTTCATAAATAAATAGCATTGAAAAGTTTATAAAGTTGGTTGGAGTTGACGTTAACAGTGAAGTGCGTTCTGCATAAAGATGGTCCTATAAGCGCCACAGAAATGCAAACATTTTTTCCTTTTCCATGCGTGTGTGAAGAGGTTACGGGGTCACGGTGCTGCATCTGGTGTGAGGTGGACATTCTGCTGGTTTGGCATTTTAGCATGCTGCTGCTTTACTTGTGTGTGCATGTATGTACAGATGGCACATTTGTGGACTGCATATTTTTCGTAAGCACAATGTCTGAATTTCATTCTCACATGCATTTACTTGTGAAGGTATTCTCTCCTCAAAACAAGTTGTGACAGACTTAAATCAGCCTCGCTTTTACCGGTCAAACTTCCGCTTGTGTGTGTACAAACCAAACACTCTGGAAGCTTCCGTCTCCAGTTTTGCTGATTGTTTTTTGTGTCTCTTGATGTGTGTGAGACAATGAAATAATGCTCATGTGTTGTGCCGTAAATCCCGCTCTGTTTGTCTGCGTTCTCCCTCATTAGTGTGAGAGAGTCAACGTTAGCACAAGTGTCCTGCGCTGGACCGTGAGATTAGTAATTAACGCCGAGCCTAACGAAGGGAGGAAAAACAACACCTCGACAAAGTCCGACCATCAAGCAACCAGAGCTGCTGACGGAGACAAACCCGTCTCCTGATGCTCCCAAACTCAGCCTCCAGAGCTCACCCACTCAGGAAGCAGAACAGACAGAGCAGATTTGCGCGTGTGTGTGTGTGTTTTAATGCATCTTATTTCATCTGTAGAAAACAGAGGAAATGTGAGCAGGAAGAGTTTATCACTGAGTTTTTCAGCTGTTATTTCTAAAAAAAAATAAAAATGAAAAATTTGAATTAAACCACAATATCAGCTTCTAGGCCAATCGCCCACTTTGGGTCCCTCAATCGCTCATATTCCCCCCCAACAGAACAAATCGACTCACCCAACCCTTCACCGCCTGGCTTACGGAAATCCCAGAAATCCAAGCGGACGGTTAATGATGTCACAGGCTGATCCATTCCTGTGTCCGCCACGCTCCCGCTCAAATCCCCCACAATTCCCATATGTGCTCCATGATAAGTCCCATCATGCCTTTCAGCTGACCCTCCTCGGCCCCTGTTATTCATTCTGGCCGGTCTCCTCCTGAGCCTGGATTTGGGCGGACCGGGATCCGGTTTGGAAGGGTTAATGGGAAGCTAAGAAGTTCGAAATAGAAGAGGAGGAGGAGTAGAAAAAGGTTTGCCTCACCTTGAAAAACAAGAAATGTTCAATAGGAGAGTCAGAGGGAACAGGGGACGGCCGCCACTTTACACACAGCTGGAAATCCTTTTACAGCTCCGGCTGTAACGAGGAGGAGGATAGATTTGGTGCATTTATCTTCTAACAGTGAGCATGACTTGATGTCTAAAAAGAGAACAACTTCCATTCCTGCAGCTACTTTTGCTTAGTTAGAATTATATATGCAAGATTTAATTTAACATTTAGCAAAAATATAAGCTGATTTTGCTGTTTCTATCAAAAGTGCCTTGAAAATTATTTTATATTTGAACTTTACCCAATTTTTTCACACCATGAGCCTTTTACTGAATAGACATAACCAACAACTTTTTCAATCAAAGGACCATCTTTGCTTTTGGTCCTGCTAAATAAAATGTTGTCTAAAGCTATACAAAAAGATTTTGAAAATGAACAAAATAACTTTTTTTATTATGAAAGTTAATGGACTTCAACTAAAATGTATTTCTTATTTCTTTTTTATTTTGTAGCATGAGGCTTCTGAATGAATAATTTCCATAACCATGGAAAACAACAAAAGCTATGTAGCCTATTTATAAAATAATAATTTGAAAAACATAATTTGAAGCTGAACAACTTTACATTGCTGTAGAAGTCTTGTACCATTTCTGCCCTTCTGTTGTTGATATTCTATACAGATACAGCATTAAAACATATAGAGGAACTGGTAGAACAACTATTTGTAACTGCCCTTATGATTAAAAATATGTCTTATTTGGTTGCATGAGAGCATCAATTGAGGTGCCATAGCCATAGATCCTTAGCTTAGTCAAAGTTCGGAGTAAAATTCATTGTTTCATTGCATTTTTTTTCCTGGAGGCTAAACTTACTGTCTAATGAAAACAGAGTCGAAATAAAACTCGATAACTAAAATCTTATAATTGTTGTGTTTATTGTATTGTTATTTTTACACCTTTAAAATACTTAATAATATTTTAGAGGAATTTAACTGCATAAATTATTTTATGCATGTCTTTTTATGGATCTCTGCTATTAAACATCTCAGTGTACTTTAGTGTCAAAACTCTGATGAAGACGACACTCTTTTCCTGTCTGTGATTTGGTCTCTGACGTTTCTAAAAGCATTTTTCGTCAAGCAGTGTCTGCTTGGTTCAAACATGTGTCCTGGTCTTTGGTTGTGTTTTTGGTTTTGTTTGTTGGCCAGGCGATTTACTTTCTGCTTCAGCCAGTCGCTCTGTGGGAGGAATCAGAGGGAGAACTCGGTGTGTCCGTGAATAATTAATAATAAGTAGATTTCAATAGGCTGAACACGTCCCTCCTGATGAGCCACCTGTCCATCAGCTGGGACCTTTTTGTCATTGGGCGCTTTAGGTACTGATGGATCAGAGATGGAGCATCAAGAAGTAGTGAAGGAGGTAAAAAAAAAGGATGGAGAAATATGTGATTTAAGGGGCAGCTCTCCTCACACCTGGAGAAATACATTGGGAATGTTCCACTACAGAACTCACGGACGTCAAGCCAACCCGAAACGTGTCTAGAGCAGAACCCGTAAACCTGTGAAAAGGAGCTGAATTAGAGGAGGAAAGTGGCTAAAAAGCCCAGAGGAAGGTGCTGACCGAGGCACTTGTGTGGATCAGCTCTCTCAGGTGGCTGCCGCCTTTCTCCCGCATTTCCTCCAGGCCTCACCGAATGAATGTGTGTGTGATGGGACGCTGGTAATGGCAGCAGCGACCAGCCGTCTCTCAGACCAAATGGACCTCAGCTGTCAGCTGCACTAGACCTAAACTGAGTTTATGAGAGATTAACACAGAGTGACATGCTGTTTCCTTCCGTCTAATCCTAATCTGCTCTGACGGGGCTGCATGTGAGAAAATGTTGGACTCACATGGTCTCCTTAAAACAACTTTCATTAAATATTCTTCCACAGTTTCAGATAACACAAGAAAGTTTGCAATGAAATTTCAGTGGTTGTGGCAACTTGAGGAAAGTTGAAATGTGGACTTGTTCCTGAAGTGCAAATAGGGATGCTCTGATAGAATTATTAACAATAAATCATATTGATCGGTGAATTATTTGAATGATATTTATTGAGCTGTACAAAGAGGGCAAGAAAAACACCCAAAATAACATGAATACATGAATAAATTGATAAGTTTAGTTAAATGGACAATAATGCATGAATAGTACATTATTTAGTAAGTCAAATAAAAAGTTTTAATTATAGAGAGATCAATGACTGATGACTAAGAATTATATATAACACTATATATACAAGGTGGAATACCCCAGCATATATACTGTATATGCTGGGGTATATATATATATATATATATATATATATATATATATATATATATATATATATATATATATATATATGTGGATATATATAGTGTTAAATTTATCTAAAAAAATATTTATCTACTTCTGCTGAATAAAAAAATGGAGACTAAGCCAACAATATTCTGAAGACACCACAGACTCAATGAAAACATTTTGAATCTAAATATAAAAACAAAAAATTTAAATTATTTTTTTTTCTGCTAGACTACAGTATATATAGTTTCTACAAAAGAGGAAGATTGAACACAAATATGCAGTGGAACATTTAACAAAATATCTCCATATTGATTTGAAAAATTTTATTTGTCTAACAGACTAAATCGTTTTATAGTACACAGGTTTTTTCCCAAACATACCTTTCCCATTTTAGTTTCGCTGCATTTTAATAAATAAGGGCAGTGCTGAATTTGTTGTGGGTTTTTGTACACTGGAGTCAGAATTTACATTATTTTAGAACCTGGTAAAGACAATATCAACTTTATTATGTCCTGATATTTCAAAGCTCTGAAATAAGAGGGTATAGTTTACTTTCCTACACCTGTGGAGGCAGATAGGTGAGTAGATGGATCTCAAGCTGAGCGGTTTTAGGTGGTAAAACTTCTCTGATGAATGCATCTGATTGGTAATTTGCATGACTTCTCCATGACAGTTGTAATGTTACTGTACATGTGCAGTAACACATGTAGCTCTCTGCTACAGCATGTAAGAACTAAAATGCTCTCCTCTGTTTTACCCCCCATACACACACACACACAGGTGGGGGAGAAGAGGATGCAGGGAGTGTCAGTGATATAAATTTTTCACCATGGTGATCCCTGATGTAAGTGGCAGACCCTTGAATCTTCTCTGCTGGGAGCTCCTCCACACATGTGAAACACTGCTAACAGCTACCTAGGGAGGAATGGCACAGTCAGGGTGTGTGTGTGTGCGCGTGTGTGTTTGTCATTTCAAATGCCTTCTTCTGAGTGGATAAAACTGAATAAATAAACATACTACTATCCTCCCTTCATTTATTTAAAAAACAAATCTAACATTCCTAAGGCCTTTTTCCCAAAATTACTCAGGAAAAAAACAAAATAAATGCTCATATTAACCTATCTTTAGTCCCCAAACAATTTTGAAGTGTCTGAATCTGAACCAACCTTTGTGTCCTTGACAGACCTTTTGAAAAATTAAACTCTGTCTCTTCACCCCTCCTCCTCTTCCTCATGTTCTCATTTTTTCTGTGTGGCCTCACTTTACTAAGAATGATGTCAGATGTTAAGCTGCTGGGGTTTCCACCTTGTATTTATTACAGCTATATAAGGAACAATATTGCAAAACTTAACAAACTAGCACACTTAGAAAGATGGACTATATCAAGAATCACAAAATCTTGGGGAAAAAAAAAATGTTACATCTGAGGTTTGGACAACACTGTCCTTCAAGCAGGACATTAAACCTAAATCCAGCTCAAAGCACACAGTTGGGTTTCGGAATTTTTTTTTTTTATTTATGTATGTATTTTTTAATGTGTCCTGTCCTGCAGTTTAGAAGTCAAGAGTTGTCTTTTGATTGCAACAGAGAAGTCCATTAGTTTTCTTTCATAAGTGCAACATTGCAGATTTTATCTTATTTTAATATTTGTTGTAGGTAAACATCTGATCAGAAGATTGAGTATAGCATTGAATAATGTTTAGCAGAAACAAAGTGAGATGTAAATGCCTCTTTAAATCCAAATAAGAACTATGAAAGTAAATTGCCCCTTGAAGTGCACTCTCAATATTTGATCACTGCTTGTTACCACATACTCTGATCTGCTTTGCATCGGTACAAATAATAATGAAACACTTAGCAGAAAGCCGTCATTTTTGTCTAAATAACTTCCTTTGTTCTTTCTCCTCGGCTCTGAAGGCTGAGTCCTGATTCTGGACTTCACACTAACTTCATGTCCTTTTCTTTCCCCTTCGGTCTTTGTCTCTTCTAAGCTCTGAGGAGTTTCTTCTTGATCCTCTGGAAGCTGTTTGTCCTATCCGACTGACTGACAGCGGCGCTCGCCTGGCCGTCGCTTGGCCTGAATCTCTCAGCTTTGGGTCTCTGCAGCCTGCGCTCATCCAGGACTGATCCCAAAGAGGAGAGCTGCACATCCGACAGGACGGATTTTAGACTCCTTCCTCCTTCTAGGGATGTCCAAAGTGCTTTAGGACTGTGTGAATAAACAACTCCCTCTGCCTCTTTCGAAGAGCAACTGTGGGTAAGTGTAGGTGAAATAATGTGTTCACTTGATTTTTTTTTATTTATTTGCTGAATAGGTAATTTTTTCTTGACATATAATTAATAAGATGAGATTTTATAAGAGTGTTTGCAAGTTTTCCTGGCCCAGGAAATGCTCTCAATCGGCTCCTACATTTCTATATTTCTTTTCATGAAATTTTTCTTTCAAAAATCATGCTTAGTAAAACATACCTTTTATTGAGGGCAGGGCATCATCCTGCAATTTATTTTTAATGCCCAGTGCTTTCTTTTTTTTTTAGGTTTTATTTCAGAACAACAATCTAAATGCCTTAACAATGTCATAAAATGTAAAAAAAAAAACTTATTTACAGACAAAAATATATTGGTGTTGGCTTCTTATTATTAGTTGATATAGTTTCACAATAATTAACAAACAACAATCATTTTCCAACTTGAAACTTAAAAATAGCTAACCTGGGTTTGACATCAATCCAAACTCAATGTTCTGATATCTCAAGTAAATGGAGAGTAGCATTAGTTCAACTCACAAATGTTTATTCTTGTTGGACTCTAACAACAAGAATAAACTCCAAGAATAAGCCTGAAATAAATTCTTAAGTAAAACTGACATCAAGTGACATTAGTTATAATTTAAACACCCTTTAAAGTTTTGAGATTGAACCCCGGCATAAAAGTCACTCAGCAGTAACTTTGTAACCCTCCATTTTCATGCTAAATGTTTGTCTGAGCACCAGGACACAGACAGGACATTGACTGGGTCAGGAAGTGACTGAAGACAGAGAAGTTGTAGCTGAACTTCATTGATAAAACCTCCTTGGGTCCCAGACAAAGGAAGGAAGCAGTCCAGGCTAGTGGAGGAAGGGACGCGCTATAGATCCAGTATTGGGACAGGAGTCCAGTCGTTGCCAGCCATTGATCAAGATTGCAATCAATCAGGAAAGCATTGAACAGCCCAGCTCTAAAAATAGAGCGGAAAATACCTGAGGGCGAGCAAAGAACAGGGTCAACGTGGAGTCACAGATGAAAACTGTTTGTCCTCTCTCTGATCTGTAAAGGCAAGAAATCAGCCTCAGAGTTGTGTTTCATCAAACGTTTCTTTGTTTCATGCATAAGCAGCTATAGATGCAGCGGAAACATTGCAAGATTTTGTAAAAAGAAAAGAAAGTTTAATTTTCTTCAGCTTTGTCTTGTTTTGTTATCATAGTAGTTGTCAAATCATACCTGATATCACACTTATAATTATTGAGACGTTATTGTGGCACTAAAAATGAATCAAGTAGATAAAGACTTTCTCCTACCAACTTCAGACAACATCTCAAGATATTCTGACTAAAATCTAGGTTGTGTGAACATATTGTGTACAAAAACATTTTTATCTTGGATTCAGAACCTGTCTCCTTCCTGCATATTAATAACTAGATAATCACAAAGTATCTTTAGTATTTAAATCTAATTTCTTAAGCAGATGAAGGTGGGAGGTTTAGGCAGCTGGAAATTTGTCCTAAGGATTAAACAAATATTTTCAATAATTTTCCAGGCGTCACTCTGCAGGTTTTTATAGTTTACACAGACAGCGGATATTCTTTGAAATAAATAAATAAAAAAATACAAATCTCTCCAGGAAAAGATGGGATTGAATCAGACTCATATTTTCTATTTTTTTTTCAGGCTTTAGAAGGGTAAGACAAGCCAAATGGAAGTAAAACTTGCAAAACTCCCTCCAAAATTGCCTCATATTAACAATATTTGTTAGTTTATATCCTAAATTTTTAAACTGGAATTACACCCAAGATGTTGAAACACTTTTGACGAGGCTTCCACATACTTGTATTACAACAGGGAATATGCACTGCTACTCTGGAGTGAAATATCACCTTAAGCTTCTTCACTTTGTTTGGGAGCCAACGAGCCGATGGTGGTGCCAAAGTGGAGTAAATCTTCCTGGGTTTGTGTGTTAAAGCCCCAAAGAAGGAAGGAGGAGGATGGAGAGAATGCAGGACGAGTGAGAAGGAGGCTGGCTGAGCGGGGGGCCACTGGAAGACACCTAGGTCCTGCCCATGAGAGATAAGTGTCCTACCTCTTCAACCTCATACACCTCTCCCTGAGAACATGTGCAGTATGTATATGATATGGAGATACACACACAAACACTCAGGATCCAGATAATCTGCTGGAAGGGTTTACGTAGACCTCACAGCCTTCGCTCGGTGCACACACACGCATGCAAACAGGTTTTTACACACACGGACGTATCCAAAGATAGCGCTTAATGTGCCGAGGACGGCGTGCATCCTGCGCCGGCTGTGGAGAATCGGCCTGACTAAGCTCTGAATTTACATGGCTAAGCAAAGTTGTTAACCCTGAGAGGCAGGGCCAGAGTGGTAGCTAATGGGATTTCTCTGTTAATGAAATTTATAAAAGAGAGGGAGAGAAAAGAGAGAGAAAAGGATGGACAGATACAAGCTGTGGAGAGAAACAGCAAAACGCTGGTCCGCTTTCCTGAAGATTTTTGTTTACTCTATTCTGAGTGGAGTTGATGGACAGAGTTTAAAAAAAAAATCCCCTAAGGCGCAAAAGGTTTTGGTATGTAAAAGTGTAGAAAAAGTGGACACAGGACAAACAAGCATGCACAGAGATGAATTATTACCCATACAGTCATGCTTTTGAACTCTTGAGAGGCAGACAGAGTACCTGAAAAAAACAAAAACACACAAGAAAGCATGTGCAGAAAAGGTCTGAGGCTTATTTAAGCAATTTCTAGGTGCAGGGTATCTTTGCGACATTGGAGGAAGCCACAATGCCATAAAAGTAAAATTATGAACATTAAGAACTTGCAAAGAGGATTATCATGTTGTGAGAGAACAATTTTAACCACTGGGCAGCTTTCTTCTGTTCTTTGACTCACAAATGAGGGTGATGTCCCACGTACCACGCAAATTTTACCAAGTCTAAACTGTAACACAGTTAAGTTCTTTCAAAGTCTTACAAAGTTCTTTCAAAAGAGCAAGAATTGACTGGATTGAAAAATTAATAAAATACATCCCCATCAAAATGAAATATTAATAAAACAATCAAAATCCCATCACTGAGACTTGAAAATGCTAAGTTATACATATTTAAAAATATATTATTTGTATATTATGTAATTGGACATATCCAAAGATAGCGCCTGTGTTCCAATTTTAAATAACTCGCTGCCACCGTTACAACAACATCATGCGTTCTTTCTATTTGCATACAGTATGTTTTGTGTGGTTGGTCCTGTGCCTTGCAGCAAAAATGTCCAGGTTCATCCTGGGTACGCTGGCTGCTACACAAAGCTCAAAATTTGAGTGTTAGGATAATTGGTCTGTCTAAAACTGCCTATGGGAGTGATCTCTTACATGGTTGTTTGTTTTTTGTCGCTCCTTCTTCCCCTGTGATGGACAGTACCCAACCTTACATCCAATGAAGGCAAGAAAAACACACCGTCCTCTCATCCATCCAGACTCTGCGAGGATAAGCGGGGATGGACAATAGATGGGTGCTGATATCTATTCAAGCAAAACCACAGTTTGATAAACATGCAGCTTATTCAAACATCCCAACAGATAAAGCTGACATGTTGGATGATGTCAGTTTGTGTTTCCTTCCTGCCCTCTAGTTGTGTGTATTGGATCTTGGCCTCTCAGCAGCCTTGATTGCCCCGGGGTGAGTGGGCAGAAGATTGTGATGAGCGGGGAAGAAGAAGGAGAAGAAGAAGAAAGAGAAGAGGGCAAGTGTTGAAGTGAGTGAGAGTGTGCTGATAGGGGAGGAAATTACCCCGGAGTCTGCACATTCTGCCCCGCAAACACACACCTATGTTTTCCTGAGTTGGTTTGCTGTTTTAGTTTGATGCTGAGGCAGATTTTCTCACACCCAGCTCTCCCCCCCCCCCCCCACCCCATGTCTAGCCACCCCCCACCCCCACCAACCATATCTCACCCACCGCCTCACTCTTCACCTCTCTCGCCCTCCGAACCCGGCACAGTCAGCATCGGTATGGCGACGCCAATCGATGCTCCGCGCCCCGCTGAGCGTGTCCGCAAAAGGCCGAGCGGAGGGCCCCTCCGCAGGGGATTGTGGGAAATCTGATTTATGATGCCCACTGTGTTGCTGACCACCAACTTTTACTCCCTCTATTTCTCTTACCCTTTGTCTCTCCATCTCTCTCCCTCTGCATTTTTTTCCCTCTCTGCGACTCACCTTTTCAAATGTCTCTTTCTGCAGAACATTGTCGCTTTATGGAAATGAGAGCAACTGTCAAGGAAGCCTCTAAGGAGGCGAACCGGAGGGGAAAAGTTACAGTGTGCTCCGTGACGGGGCGCTGCACAAACAGGAACAGAATGGCTTTGTTAAGGAGGATAGAAGGAGATAAAGCACCTGAGAAAGAAAAACAAAATCTGCTTTGCCAACTTAGCGGCTTTGTAAGTATATTTAGTTTTCAAACTCACAAACTGAACATACTTGCTTCGTTAAGTAATAAATACTCTTTTAATTCATTAATAAATAAAAGAGACTGTTGACTTTTTGACTAAATGTTCTGGCATTTCTGGAGTAATTTGGATAATATAACATGGAAATGCATCATCTTTACTCTTCTGAACAGGTGCAAACGACTCACAGGCGGACATGTCCTCACACATCAGTCCCTCCCAGGTGTAGACAGAGTAAATGCAGGCTGATCCTCTAAAAGAGGCTTTACTAAGGTTAGTTTTGGGTAATTTCTACTGGGTTGGAATTATGATTTTATAAAAGCATAGAAGAAAGTTATTTTAGTTTTGCAACATATATTATACTCACATTTTGTCTCTTCTACAATGTCATTCTTCTCTCCTTCAAAGTTCTCTGCAATTACATGCACATAACTGACTATGTAAAAAAAAAGTTTAGGTAGTTTTGGGCCTTTTAGAAGAGCTGATTTCCTTACCTAGGTGTTCTGAAAATTTTTTGTGATTTACAAAAAAAGGTTTAAATGGGAATGTATTTCTGTAGTGTCAAAATTAAGAAAGAGACAGTAAAAATGTATTTTTAATCTGATCTGTTAGTTTACCTGTTCTTCTGTTTTATCTGTTTTATTTTACATGGCTGTTGCATAATTTTCTGACATATTTTTTGTTCATGTTTGTTACATTAATTTAATAAATTGTTTAATTTAATAAAAGAACAGTTTAATACATAAAACATTAGTTGTGAAATGTGTGTAAAATTGCACATGCTTTTTAAATTAAAATTAGATTAACAAATAACATATAACATATAATATATATATATATATATATATATATATATATATATATATATATATATATATATATATATATATATATATATATATATATATATATATATTATATACACACAAATTAAATTAGGTACAACAGTTCCTTTTATGAACTTTTTTGCATACTGTATCAAAGAAAAAATCATAAACAACAGAGATGATCTAATGCTTTTGGATATTTCTGTCTGCCCCTCTCTCTCTCTAAGCTGTAATTCTATAATCACATTGAAAGGAAGATGTATATTTAATATCTCATCTTGCTGTGCTGATGACATGGCATGTTTTGAAACATTGGTTTCATAACTATATCAATACCTCATCTCTTTTTCATGCCATTGATAATTGTGTCTCCTTGGAGGCAACATCCGCCTTGGAGGCAAACCGAAGCACTTCCTCGGCTCGTTTCAATACCTGATTGGAATCTGCTGCTTTGCTTTATTAACACCAGACTCATCAGGATGCCAGAAAGCAGTAATGGTATATAGAAAAGTTTGCACTCTACTTCCCGGAGATATGAACGGATTTCACAAGACATAAAGTTGGCAAACACAAAGCAGGCCAGCAGATGGAAGTTTCGGTTTCAGTGCAGATCACTGGGATTTTTCTCTTATTTGACATTACAAGTGTTTGTTTTTAAAAGATCTGCTTTTGAAATTAAGTAGTTGTGACATCTCTGCTACCCACAGTCCCACACGGGAGAAACTGGCTGTTAGCGATATTTCCCCAGCGACAGGCCAGGCTGGGGCTTTACACCGTGTTACAGCAATTAGATCTCAATTAGCTGAGGAGTAAACACACACGGTGGAGGAAAGGCGCAGAGCACTGGAAGAAAAAACTGGCCCCACTCTCTCTGGGGTCTTGTTTGAACCTCTTCGTCCCACATGCATGCCGTGTAGCCCTCTGGGCTGGATTTAATCTACAGATACAGGACGTAAACACACAGAAGTGGGAACGCAGACAGGACAACAAGAACAACAAACTGAAACCATGGTAATTCCTCATGAGGCATTCAGGTAACTTTTAAATATGAAAATGTCTTGTCTCTTGCTCATTGCATCCTCCTTTCCCAACTCCACCACAATCATTCTCCCCCCTCCCTCCCAAGTGTTAACCTCAACCTTTCCTTTTCCCTTTTCCTTTCCTGCTCCATCCTGACAGTCCCTCTCCTCTCTCCTCCTCTCTGCCGGGTCGCTGTGCTTGTCGCGGGTGATAATCCGTGTCACGGCGCCTGATTGGGGATTAGGACTAGCAGTTTATTCACGGCAGGGAGAATGATACAGCGCTTAGCGGCACAGGCTCCCGCGGCAGCCGCTCTCTGCTGAATTAGCAACATGTTTGAATGAGATAAAAGAGACAGCTTACCCCACCGCACTCCACCACCTAATCCCTATACAGCTGTGAAATGAGCCGGGCCGGCCACACCACACCTAGACCCACACTGGCTGTGGCTTTCTCTCCCCTCCACACACACACACACACCACCCAAAACGTATACACACATTACAGCATACCTGCATGAGTGCACACACTCAGACCGAACTGTAGCACCAACCTGCACAAATACTCTGAAGGTGTTTTCAGTGCTAGATGATATTCAGGTTTTTATTTCTTAAAGGTGTAGCTTCATTATCAGTGATCCAGTTTTCACCTTAAAATAGCTTTTATATCCCAGAGTTACTTTAGAAAATTATCTGTGCACAAATCAATTTATTTATGTTGCATATGCTGTTGAAATGGAAGGACTTGGATAACATGATTCAAATTGTTCACTTTATTTTTACTCGCTTTCCTTGTTTAATCGCAAATGCTAAAAGTATGTTTACATTTAAATGAACTATATGTCCAGATAGTATGAGACATATAATCTGTGAAAAGATTGATCTCCTCTGCCTTCCTCCCAGTGCTACTATTGCCATCTGCAGAAACAACCAATCAGAACCAAGTCTTAGCACTGTCAATCACACTAGTGTACTACGCACTGCTCAAGATGTCTGTCATTGTCTGGCTCTGATTAGCTTCTAATCATGAGCAAAGTATTTGAGCAGATAACAGTAGAACTACAGGAAGAAGAGCTTGATTTTTTTTGTCTTTTGCGACCATGACATAACAAACATGTGAAAAACCTTTTTTCTAAAATGTTTTCATACTGCAGCTTTAATGAAACGTCATTTAAATGGAGATCAACTATGTTTAAGTCATTACAAAAAGAGACAGGTGCACCCTGGACAGGTCAGCTGTTTACCATGCAACATAACAAGACAGACAGTGAGCATGTGCACTGCACATGCTCACTGTGAGCATGTGCACTGCACATGCTCACTGGGCTACGGAGAGACACCGTGTGTGTTTTTAAACCTTGGGAGGAAGCCAGGTTACTTGGAGAGAACTGTATTTATGGGTAAAACATAAAAGCTCTGTTGCAACAGTGTAACCAGCTGCTTCATTATGCAGTCTACTCTGTTTCAGCCCAATTGAAATCCACTTTACTGCAGTCAAATTCAAAATTTAATCCTGTTCCAATCCCCTTTATAAGATTCAATTAAACTTCAATCAAAACTTAGAGTTCAACTTGGAGAACTGACACATAGAGGTTGTCCACCTGTCCCTTTTAAAACTTTTAAACATGTTTTCCAGTAGTCTAATATAAAAGACCAAATAAAACCATCCATGCGTAAATCCATGGTAGATCCATCTACTTGCTTTTCCTTGCAGGGTCACAAGAAAAAAAGAGACACACAGGACAGTCAACAATGCTTGTAGCTAATGGTAATTTAGAGAGACCAATTAACCCTAAAAGTTATGTTTCTGTAATGTGAGAGGAAGCCGGAGAACCCGAAGTGAACCCACGCACCGGGGGGTGATGCAAACTCCATGCAAAACAGGGGGAATGGGATTTGGACCCAGGACGTTTTTACTAACAGACAACAGTGCCACTGTAGAGACATTGGCTAACCCCACCAGTAAAAAAAAAAAAAAAAAAAAGATTCAATTATAACAGAGTGCCAAGTGCAACAACTCATTCTGAGGGTTCCGCTTTAATTTATTATCAACTTCTTGTTTACATTTTCATCTTCTTATTTTAATTGACAATCCCATCAGCTTTTTTTGGCGATATGTTTTTTTTTTTTTTTTTTTTCACTTGCTGCACATTACAAGCTGCATATAGGATCCAGTTATGGTAATTATTTTTCACACACCACCTTAGCAGAAACCTGCAGACAGCTGAAAGAGTTGATTTGTTGTTTATTTCTTATTTTTCACATCTGATTAAGCTCTAAAAATAGCTCCCATCCCCTCAGCACACAACAATTTGAAAACTACGAGGAGACAAAGTGTGGTCCATTCTGTTAATGGTTTTGGCCAGAAGGGATTGGCCATCTCCACCAATAAGCTCCGCCGTATATCTCACTTCATTTGGCTAGCGTTGTGTCAGCAAAATAAGGCAGGGAAGTAATAATGTGAGGCTATCTACATATTGAGAAGTAATGAAGGGGAGAGGGTTGGAGTGCAGGGAGGAAAAGTGAGGGAAATGAGCACAGTACTGAAGAATCACGGCTGATTTTTAAACAGCAGGATTTGAGAAGTTTTTTTTTTCTTCAAACCAAAAGTTAATTTACTTATCTCTTTATCATTCACAGATAGAGTAAGAACATGTTTGAATTTTGTTCTAGGATGGTATTTATAAAGTACCCAGAATTGCTAATTCGTCACAGGCCAAAACAATCTGGTGAAAGGTTATGTTTTGGCTCTGCCTGATGGGTGGAGTTGCTGTACATTTCATCATATAAGTAAACTTTAAAGTTATCTGACACCACTTTTGTCACCAGCAGGACGGACGAGTAGGGCAGCTTTTCCCCAGGGTATGGTCTTAATGGTCTTCTGTCACTACTGCTGTCTATTTTATAATGTAAAACAAGAAAGGACTCCGATAAATTAGCTTTGACAAAAATAATCCTCAGTTGCAGGGCTATTTCATCAGAAAATGTGATATGATCCCTCGAACTGAAGGAGCACCTTGACACAAGTCATGCTGGGAAATCTGCCGCAGGCTGCTGTAAATGAGACTCGGGTATCACACAGCCTAATTGATTTGTTGGTGATAAACTCACAACTTTTTAACAATATTTTCAACCAGAAACGGAAATGAATAATGAATTATTTCAGAAGAAAAAAAAAAAAAATTAAAGGCAGAAGCCTGCTTATTTTATAATGTGTGGAATCAAAACACAATTTGCTAATTTTTGAATTAGTGCATTGTGATTAATACCCTATTGATTACTACTAAATGTTCCATAGCTGCAGATGTAATATAATGATTTTAACAACAATGAGCATATTGAAACTAAACAGTTTTCACAATGCATTTATTTCGTCTGTGAATTGTTCTAAATGAATTGCACAAAGCTTTGCCTCCATCTGGTCCATCTCAAAGGTCTGAACTGCCATGCGAACTTAATTTTGTATTTACTTGATAGTAATAGTTACTTGATTGTGCTATAAAATGGCATTATGTGTTGAAAATGCATGACCATCCTCTCACCTCTCCCCTGGTTTAATAAGTTAAAAGAATATCAAAGAAAGGTTAATCTGTTTAGATGATTTGTTAAAAAAAATTTGATTTGAACTAGATTTGACAAAAAGGAGAATTTAATTTAGATATTGTTTTTGATGGAGTTTTCCCAGTGTGACTCTTCACGCAACAGCATAAACTCCCTGGGGTTCATCTCAGCTCTCTGAGGCCGTGCCAGTGTCACCTCCATGTCCCGCCAACTCAGAGTCATCTTTGGTTACCAGTGGAATAAGCACTCTGCCCCTGATTGGTTTAGCCAGCGTCTCTTAATATCATATCGATGATAATTTCCCTGTAATGCGCCATTTGCTCTAATTGTGATGCAGAGAGTGAGTAATGGCATGTGACTGCAGCCGCTCCTCAACACTTAATCTCCTGATTGTCCCAGAGAGACGGAACGTGACAGGATCACCATAAACAACCTTCCCCACCTCGCTGAAGCCACCGCTGACCTCTGGCCTACCTGGATTATCAAACATTTTCAACTCTCTCTTTTTGGGTTCCATCTATGTTCTATATAAACTCCTGCTAAGAGTAAAAGTCATCATATTTGTACATGAATGTTATTGCAAAGGTTTGCTTGGATTGGACTTTCCCCCCATTATTTTATTTATTTTTTTTTCATGTTGATGAAAGAATGTCAGAAAGTTGTGGCTGAGTAACTCCTTTCTGTTTTTGTCTCTTTAAAAGTAAACCAACAACAGAGCAGAAATAAGAATAAAAAACTTCCCCAAGAGCATTTTTTTGTTTTTCAGCTTAGTCACGTTTCAGATTGGAAAACCTTTTGTCAAGTTCTTTATTTTTCATCGGTGGGGTGATTATTTTTTACCAACCATGTGAAGTTCTTCCTGTTGTTCATGTAAAATTTCAGACAAACTCAGTTATACAGTAGCTTAACACCATCGCCTCCTTTTTTTTAGCATCTATAAACAGGGATTTGAAGCAAACCAACCAAGTTGCATCTAAATTCAGATTCAACAGCTTTTAAAACCTTCACCTTCTTTGCGACTGTCTTCCCTCAGGCAATCTGAATTGATCTTGAATTGTTTTTAAATAAGTTGTCATAAATAAATAAATAATGTTGGCTATAAGAGAGACATTAATACCACTTAAACAAATGCAGTTACATTATTGGGTCCAGCAGTTTAAACTTTTGAACAATGAATTATAGTATGTGTTTACTCCAAATGGAAGCTGTTGTAAAATGTGCATAATTCAGATGGATCCCACCTTCTCTATCTGGCTAAAGGCTCTAGCTCGGTGCAGTTGGTGTTTACACACATCAAAAGCACAGATGACAGCAGACCAGCTGATTTTCTCCTCTTTATCCGAGTTTCGGGTGTGAAATCGATGTAGGTGGCCCATCTTCTGCCCTGCAGGGGGTAAACATTAACAGACCTCGCCAAAGTGGCAGCAGGAAGAAGATGGAAACCCACAGAAATTATGATAATAATCACAGAAACAGATAATTTTGTTAGTCATAGTTTGAGTCCCAGATAGGAGGAAACGACTGCCACTCTTTAAAACCAAATATAAACTGATTTATATCTCTATGTCAGGAAAATGTTCGACTATTTTCTTTCGCCAGATTGTTTTTGAGTCATGGAAGAGGATGAGCTGCTGGATGGGGGTTTAAAATGGAGAGCTGAGGGGTCGAGTCAGGGACTGTTAACCCCAGGGGAGGCTCTGGACCATCAGACCTGATTCTCGGGTCATCTCATTGTTGTTGGGCCAGCTGTAATTTAGAAGGAAAGTGGCATAAAGAGCCCATAAATCGTCCTCGTGCCGAAAGCATCCCAATCTCAATCTGTCACTGAGCCATTGGTCAGCCGGTAAATACTCATCCCTTCCTCCTCCTCCTGTGATCACACATATGGGGGCCAGTTTTACACAGAGGAAAAACTGAACAGAAGTTGTGTTTGTGTGCACGTATTTCTGCTTTTTAATTTCTACACGAGCAGGCCGCTCTTGCTGAGGTGGCAGGCTTGCAAAAAGAGCTGCAAATGCACAGATGTGCAAATGCACTCACACAGCGCACTGTCTTACAAATGCACAGATTTTGCAGGAACTCCTCATGGTCGCAGACTTTTGCAGCAGAAACAAAGAAGGTTAAAGAACATAAGTAAAGGAAATTACATACCGAGTAGTAGAGCTGCCCAACACAACGGAGCTGTGTTGCATACAGGTGGCAAAGCTTTAGATTTTTTAATTAAAAAAATCTTTCAGCGGTGCCCATAATCAGTGGAAGCCTAAGACACTTACATCATGAAATGGCCGGTAATAAGTCAATATCATTCAAGTTTTTCTAATCCCAAGTATGATTTCAACCTCGCACAACCATCGCCACTGAAAAAAACGGCAAATACACAAATAATGGGCAGACAGTGACATAAGCATAAAATTAAATACATTTATATTTTAATCTTCTTTCTTCATTAATAGCATTGGGAAATGCTATTAATGTAGCATAAAGAAAATATGTTTCATATAAAGCCAAACTGAAAGTTGAATATTTAGCTATGATTATATTATCCCTTTTAAAGTCTAAAGTGTTTTCCCACATGATCCAGTCTATGTTACTGAGAAACTTTGCTTACAAAGGGTAAGCAAAGTGTGCTAGATCCATGTGTGTGTGTGTGTGTGTAGGGGGTGGGGGGAGCTGGGTGTGAGGAAATCTGCCTCAGCATCAAACTAAAACAGCAAACCAAACTCAGGAAAACATAGGTGTGTGTTTGCGGGGCAAAAGTCTGGAACTCAGTTCATGTAAAGGTTTGCTTGGATTGGGCTGGTTGGACTGGTTACTGAAATAACCAGTAGTACTTTGCATGTGGTAGTAATGTCTAGTACTAGTCATTAACTGTTATTACAAGGGAGTTTTATCTGTATTTACTGACAGAGTTTTATCTGTCAGTAAATTCATTTGTGTTTTACAATTAATGTGCAATTGAGACCAAGTAAAAAGTTAAACTGCATGAGGAAATAACCATTTTTCCATTAGTTAGGATCCCACTTAGTCTGAAGCATCCTTATCTTCTGTATTAACACGTGCAAACAAATAAACACATGCATGTCAGCTGACAACCAATGTGCATAAAGACATCCTTGCAGTCAATCAATAACCTTCATAGATTGTCAATTACTCCAGAGAAGTGGAATGAATGGGATTTGCATATATATAGAATCAGGTTTACCCAAGCGCTCACTGGACGTCTCAAAGCTGCTGCCTTCAGCATGCCGATTTCCCTCCACCCCAACACAAGGTGAGGGGTGGAGGGGGCTGGACAGGACAGGAATGGCTCCCCAAATATGGAACCCGACAGCTGAGAGGTTGCAGTTCAAATTCACGTCATGCATAAGATGATTATGTTGCTTCGATCCAAGACATTATAATGTGATTGCCTGGAGCGTGATGTTTAGGTGAAAAGGTGAGCTTATGTGATAATGTTGAAGTTATTAACTTTGTAAAACTTAAAAAAAAATTGTCTGTGGAAGCAAAATTCACAGGATAATATACCTAAAAAGATTTGCAACTCTTGGGCAGACAAAGAACATTCATCAGGCATAACATTGTGACCAGTAAATGACATTGCTTATCTCTTAATCATGACACCTGTTAGTCTGTATGAAATGTTACTCAGCAAGTTGATGGTGAGTGATGTTAAGGGTCAGACCATCTCTAAATATGCTACTCTTCTGGGATGTTCCCTGTTTGTAGTGGTCAGCATTTATTATGGTGATCAAAGGATGCAGCAGAAGTGAACTGGGAAAAAGATAATTGGAATCACTGGGAGAAAAGAGCCATGTGGACCAATGAAGCTTTTATTTTCTAGCTAACTACAGTTTTAATTACAGCAACATTGTCATCTGGTGGTTGAATGCCCTTGTAGTTTAGAGTTCTTGTAATAGATTTGTGCTTGATTTTGTTAGTTTTTTTGTTCTTGTTTGGTTCTGTGCCTTTAAGAGTTTACATTTTTGGTAAAATAAGAGACTAAAAATGTTTTGCAACTTTATTGTATTTTCAACTTGTAAGTCCTATTAGGTGTTACTTTGTGGTATTATCCACAGAGCTCTTTTTTTTTTAAATTAAATTAATTTATCTGTGTCCCTTAGACATAAACAATGCCTCAACAATTTTTTTTTTCAAAATCAATTTGTAGGTGTAATAATTTTTTGTTCCGTTTTCAGCATAGTCAACAAAAAAATACAATCTTTTTTTCTCTAAAAACTAGATTATTTCCTCCAACCTCATATCTGAACTTACATTTTCATATTTTGGTATCACACAGCAACAGCATCATATTTGCCAGGAAAAAATATGCCATTGTCAGTATGTACTATTTCACATTATAATATTTTAATCATTGAATAAATGTGCTGATAGAGAGTCAGGTGTGCACATGTAGATATAAAACAAGATTCTCAAATTCAACTATACATCTTAGCAATTTCCGGTTGAACATTTAGTTAATGTTCATTCAGCATGACAAAAAAAAAGTTTCTGAAAGACTTCCCAAAACTTCCAGGAGTTACTCATTTCCCTCCCTTTGGTTTGCTTTGTTAATTTCAGCTTCTGTTCAGTGTTGGAGTAGGAGTGTGAGAATGTGTTTCCAGGTACCCGAGTCACTGCAGAGGCATCAGGGGCCAATTAGCAGTGTGGATTAAGTGTCTGAACCAGGCTCCTGAGGGAGGGAACTAAGCCACACTGTAGGGAGGGGCTGTTATGGGCCCTCACCCTATGAAGCTGTGTGAATTACACTAACACTAGAATAAATCAGCGCACCATACCAATACCATATTAGCTGTCATCACGGTGGGGCATGAGCCTGACTTGTGATGTCTGTCGAGTCCTCAAAGCAAAAAATGTACTTGCGCTGTAAAATGTGCAGTTGTGCAAGTGGGAGATGAATAAAAAGATAAGAATATAAAAAGGCATTTTTCTCATTAGCTAATTTTTTCATTATTGATATACTTTGGTATAATTGTTTTACAGGTAACTGTGTATATTTGTGGAAATTTGCCCATTCCTCTTGGCAGAATTGGTAGACTTTATGTAAATTGGTTGGTCTATTGGCACAGACCCATCTTTTGAAAAGAGTTCACAAGTTTTGAGGTCTTGCTTTGGGATGGAGGCCAATATTATCCTGCTTTATCCTTTCTAAAACCATCTAGAAAACTATTTGGAAACACTTTAGAGTCTCAAATACTCAAAAGCAGTTGAATTGAGGTTAAGCTGAATACGTATGAGGTTTATTCCTCCTTTATAAACCCATTCACTCTTTTTATACTCCCATTTTGGGCTCAACTACTTCTAACACATGAAAAAATAAAACCCGCAGCTGTTTTTTTTTTTGTTTTTTTTTGCAGTCACCAGAAGTTAATGTTTTTCAGTGTCTGGAAAATGAGCCATTTCAAAAACCTCACTGTTGTTGAGTCGCATCTGAAGGGCACTGTGCCGTTACCTAGCAACCCCAACGAGGCTCCAGTATGTTTGGGCAGCTGGTTTTACTTCTTTCTGCACTGTACAATGGCTGCTGGAAAACATAAGTGTTTTGTTGTTGACTTACTAGTTTGAAACCACTTGCTGAATTCTTGTTTGTGCAGGAGTTTCTTGTGCTCTTCAAAAACACAGTTGTATATTTGCACATCTGTGTAAATGTTGAGTTTGGTGGTGTGGCCAGCAGCAGTTTATTTAGGCTTATTTAGATTTAAGGTGACAAGAGACCCCAAAAGAGTTAATTCTGAAAGGAATAGGCAGAACTAAACAGACTAAGAGCTCCTTATCTAGGAATGATTTTGTACAAAAATGTGATGAACATGTTTTGTATAGCCTGTAGACCATACTATGTCACCTTTAAAGCCAAGCAGATGATTAGTCCCTATAAACAATCAGCGCTGATTTAATTTCCTAAATACCTGTAGCATGCAGTTAATTCAAATGATTTGAAACTATGTGTTGCAAGAGCTGCTGTTCAGCCATGCAGGCTGAGAGTAGTAGCCAGCAGGATCTCTGTGGTGGTGCGAATCGGTCGATGGGGACATGAAGCATAAGCTCAACCACCAGCGTGTCCAATGGGATTGATCGATTTGTTGTTAATTGTCGTAGCGACTCCAAGAAAGGCTTTAATATCTTTATTCCTACTGACTATAGAGCAAGTTTTAGTTACACCACGTAAGCTGGGTGATTTGTTGTTTTTTGAGAAATTTAAATGAATGAAAATAAAAAGAGTTTGCTAAAGTCTTTCCGGGTTGGAGAAGCTTTGTAGACACAACATTGCATCAAGCTAATAATGTTCCCTGTTAAGAGGTCCTGCAATGTTAAATCACTGAGGTGAAGGGATCAGAGGCTTGGTGTTGAGGGGGGAGACCTGGGTTAATATATGAGTCTGGCAGGCGGCCTTTTCATCCCCCTCCTCCATCCATCCCTCTCTCAATCTGTCCAACAAGGTCTCCCTGCAGGCACAACTCTCACTTTCTATCCAATCAGAGTGTTTTTGTCACTGGTCCTGTGATCTTCAGAGATTTGACTCACCAGAACACACACTCACACCAACACCACGGTGCATTAGAGGGGCGATTTCCACTCCTTCATGCCTATGCTATGGCCTCATTTATCATAATTCATCATTTTACCTAACCCATTTCCCCCACTATTCACTTGGGCATTATCATATTGTGTTGTGGCTGCAGGGTAAACAGCACAGGACATTGGTGTATCTGAATGAGACTTTATCCCTTTAAATACTCCCATTGAACATCTTAAAGCCTTACAGCTGGACATGTTTTAAAAGCATTTGTGCAAATCATAACAATGGAAAAAAAACATGTTTATGATTCTACAATATACAGCCCTATAAACAGATTAAACCTCAACAATGTCACATTTGAGTTATTAATTTTGGCAACCAAATCATGTCATTGTGTTTGTCCTCTTACAGTCCATAGGTGATGCTGGCGTTATGTAAGTGAGATGTTAAACAAGAGGAGTGCAACCCAGTGAGTTAAAATATTCTCCATATGATGTAAACTATACAGCAGCGCTGCTACAATGCTAATATATATATGCATATATATGCATATATATATATATATATATATATATATATATATATATATAATATATATATATATATATATATATATATAATATGCATATATATATATATATAATATATATATATATGCATATATATATATATATATATATATATATATATATATACACAGTCCAGTCACATTAATGTGACCATCTGTCAAAAGCCAGAATAACCACCTTTCGCAGAGCGAACTGCTACGAGACGTGCAGGAAGAGAGTCACTTAGGTGCCTGAAGGTCTTCTCTGGGATGTTGAGCCATGCCGACTCTAATGCCGTGGCCAGCTGCGCTAGATTACGCGGTTGAGGATCCATGGCGCGAACAACTCGATCGAGATGGTCCCACAGATGCTCGATTGGGTTTAAGTCAGGTGAGTTTGCTGGCCAGGGGAGGACGGTAAACTCATCCTGGTGCTCTTCGAACCACGCACGTACACTGGCAGCTGTATGGCACCTCGCATTGTCCTGCTGGAAGATGCCATCATCCTGAGGAAAAACAATGCGCATGTAGGGGTGGACATGGTCCGCAAGGACAGATGCGTACTTGTATTGATCCATCGTGCCTTCCACAATAATCAGTGAACCCAGAGAATGCCAGGAAAACATTCCCCAGACCATAATGCTCCCGCCTCCAGCTTGGACCGTTCCTGCAATGGTTGCAGGGTGGTTCCTTTCAGAGGTTTCACGCCTTATACGCCAACGTCCATCTGTCCGATGGAGCATAAAACGCGATTCATCTGAAAACGCTACCTGTCGCCACTCAGTGGACGTCCAGCTGCTGTACTGGCGTGCAAATTCTAGCCTTCGTCGTCGATGAACACCAGTCAGCATAGGTGCACGAACCAGGCGTCTGTTCGGAGGCCCAGACGCAGCAATGTTCGCTGAATAGTGGTTTGGGAGACACTTGTGGTAGCCCCTTGGTTCATTTTAGTGGTCAGTTGCTCAACGGTAGCCCGTCTATCTGCCCGAACGCATCTCCGCAACCGTCGTTCGCCTCTGTCATCTATGGCCCGTGGTGCACCACATTTGCCACGTCGTTGATTTTGGACAGTCCCATTTTGCCATGCACGGTACACTTTTACCACGGCGGCACGCAAACAGTTCACAAACTCAGCCGTTTCGGAAATGCTTCCACCCTTGGCCCGAAAGCCAATGATCATGCCCTTTTGGACGTCGGATAAATCGCTTCGTTTCTGCATTACGCCAACGATTGAAATGTTTTCCGAAGCCCACACACACCCTTTATATACGCTCAACTGCACTGTGCTGCCACCTGCCTTCTGTGATTGGTTATTTAACTCTGAAGTGGAAAGTACGTGGTGGTCACATTAATGTGACTGGACTGTGTATATATATTGAGGTTGCACTTTTAACAAATTTTGAATTTGTCATCAGTATTTTGAATTTGGGATTTGACTGTATGTAAAATTAATACAAAATTCATTTTGGTTTAATTAAAATCTGCTGAATAAGTTGATCCATTTTATTGCCGTACCACCAAAGTGCGTCGTGGAACAATATAGATTAGATTATCAGCTCCACTTCAGTAAAAATATACTCACGCTCTGAGCTTAATATATTCCCCTGAAAGCGACCACACAGACACATACAGATTCCCCCCAGCATCACTTTGCTCTCCAGATCCTAATGAGAAGAGAAAAACCTAATTTGATCCATCTCAGCCCTTCACTCACCCTCTGGCCCTCCCTCGCCGCTCCCCGGCTGGTCGTGGGCTATTCCCGCTGCTCTGATTATTGTTAATCTCATCATATGTCTCTTTCTGCTCAATAAACCCCCCCTCCTCCATCAGTGCTCCCCATTTTCACTCAAATCAAATTGTTACCGAACATAACCTGCCCGAGCCCCGGCGTGCCGCAGCAGTAATGCAGTTTGTCATAATTAAGTGCCGAGCCTAATTAATTAAATGGTCGGGGGGGCTAATCAGTGCATTCTGCAGCCAAACTGCTGCATGATGGGATAGGAGTAGGGATGAATAGAGACTGAGTGATGTAGATCGCTATTGATGGTTCAGCCTGGACTGGAATGACAAAATTAATTGTGGTGGCATCCTGGTGCGTCTTCAAGGTTTAAAGCAACATTATGCAATCTCAGTGAGCCAAATTCGCTCTATGTAGCATTTACATGCCGATGAACATGAAAACACACAAACACAATGCATGTGAGAACATATGTGCACAAGACAAACATGTACACATACAAAATAGAAACCTTTCTTTTAAGTCCAAATGTCACATTATGCTTTTCATTGAACTGCTTGAATACACAGTGCGTATTGATTGAGTAAATGTGCTAATGAAAGTGATGCACTAAGACAGTTCATTAAAGTTGGTCTTGATTAAAAGGGAGGATTTAACTTAGCCCAAAACACACACACACACACACACACACACACACACACACACACACACACACACACACACACACACACACACACACACACACACACACACACGCACAAAAACGACCTCCTGCAACGGCCTGCTGGTTTGACTTGTTGCATTTTTTTAATTTATAAACTTTTACGATTTCTCTCATGGTTTCAGAGGGCAAACCTCCTAAATGCAAATGCCCATATTCATTATTGTGTATTTTCTACTTTACATGGAGCACAGAGACAAAACCTTCAATGGAGGTCTTTGCTTTACAAAGTCTTAAAGTGGCAGTATTATATATTTTCAGGCACATAGTGCCATTTTATAGCATAGTCAAGTAACTATGGTACATTCAGTTGCTATAAAATGCAGTGTATATCAACTATAACTTAAAAGAAAGCTGACTTTGCATTTTAACAACTTAAAATTGGGCGCCTGTCTCTTTAAGAAGCTCCTACTCATTCTGATACTCCACCATTAGTGTGTCATCACAATAATGACCCTCCAGTAGGCCATTTACAACCCTTCTTAGAAGCATTGGACTGAGAACTACTTCCTGTAATATGATGAGCCAGGCTAATTGCTGCTGCTGCTAGTCTGAAGGACCTGAGTCAAAAAAATTCTAGAAAATAATCTGCAAGTACTGGAAGCATTCACAATAATACCATACACATTCATGAAAGTGACTTATCTTCAGAAAACAACCTTTAAAACTTGTGATATCCTTTATTTTAGGTAAACAGGCTGTAAGACTCAGAAAAAACCAACAGTAGGTTCTGTGTAAGTCACCTGTAGGTTATAAAAAGTAAGAAAAAATTCAACAATTCTTATTTCCTCAGTAAATAGAACAACAGAATGTCCAAATGTTCTGAATTACCTATTAATTAAGACAGTTTCAAACTCTTCTGGGAATTTGATAATTAATATTTTAGAAGTGTCCAGAGTTTGGGTTAGTTTTATTATTAATCAAATCAATAATAAACTGTAAGTACCTGTAGACGTGTCTTGGGAAGTATTTAGATTGTTTTGATATTTGATCATATTAAAATGTGATTTTAGAATTTCTGAAGAATTCTAATTCTAGTGTACAAAATGTACTTAAATGGACACCCAGGTTTTTGGTCATGGGCATAAAAACTAATCAATAATAATGACTAATAAACAAACTGGTGTGCTTTTTAAATGTTGTCGTGAAGCAAATTCATTTTCACACAACAAATTCTGGGTCGCTTAAGCAGAACCAGTTAAAATTAAAATCAACAGCAGTAATATTAAATATTTTTTTTCCTTTTTGCATGTTTGCACTGTTTAAACTTTACCTTTAATAACATAATAACATAAAGTTATTTAAATTTTAAAGTGCAATCAGTAATACTTATTTTTTCCTTTTTGCATGTTTGCACTGTTTAAACTTTACCTTTAATAACATAATAACATAAAGTTATTTAAATTTTAAAGTGCAATCAGTAATACTTTTAGAACAAATTTATATCAGTAATGATTTCTTGGTTAATGTCAGGTTGTCATAACAAAGACATTTTGAATAATGTCAACTTTGTATTAAAAGTGTCATAATTTACCGAATGACGCTTTATGACAACAGTCATAAATATTCATGAATGCTTATTCATGTTCATGACAGGTGTTATGTTATGTTTATGACAGTGTCATGTCAGTCGTATCCACCCTCTTCAAATAAAGTGTTACCCTTCCAGCAGATACTGTATATTTCTAGTAGTTTTTGATTCTCAGGGCAGACTTAAAGAGAGGTTGTCTGGCTTTAAAATAAATAAATAAATAAATAAATAACAACTGTCTGTGTTTTCCCTGCTTCTTCTTTCCTCCACCCTTTCCACAACGAGGGCACCGTGGGAGCAGTAAGTGCTTGACCACGGAGGGGAAGTTGACTCGGGGAGTAGGAAGTGCTTGCCGCAGCAAGTCGGGGACTAAAAACTTTGCTAAGTTTTTTTTTTTCCCCCTCCATCTGTGCCTCCTGCCTCGTCTCTCTGTCTCCCACCCTCCCACCCTCTCTCGCTCTCTTATTTCTTCCCTTGAAATTTCTCTTAGGAGATTATCCGCAGGTAAGCTTGTTACCTCTGCTGCCCTGCGTCAGCAGCTCTTCCCTCCACACTGACCACTGAGGGATGGGGAGTTGTAGTGGGAGAGAAGGCTGGATGGTTTGAGGAAGGGGTAGGAAGCCAGGCAGAGTGAACGGAGGCGTCTCACAACTCGACAGTAACACGCCGTGACCACATCATAAGGCTGAGCAAATGACTCTACTGCCTCTCCAGGGGGTTGTTGAGAGGCAAGAGGGGGAACAGGGATACAAAGCTGTCCCCTTGTGAAGAGATCTCCATTCCTGCAGCCCCCTTCACATTCCCACATGTCAGAAACCTCACTCCTATCCTCAGAAACACAGGCGGTCCAGCCGTGGTGACCAGGTAGCTGGACATGCTGGAAATCGGCCAAAACTGATTGCATCCACTTGCTCACGGAGCACATTAATGGAGATGACAAACAGAAAAATGGATATTACGAGACCTGAGATAAGCCAGACTGCCTGTCTCTCTGTGTTTGTTCTCCCACACTCTCCACTTCCCAGACAGTCAGTTCATTTTATTTAGCCTGACCACCTCATGATGTTTTTTTTATTACTATTGACATCACCAACCGACAAATTATGTATTATTGAAAGATAAATTCTACTTTTAAACATCAACTTTTTTAAACCTTTAAATTCATTCACTTGGCAATCTGACATTTTGAGAAAATTATAACATTCTGGTCACATGACCACTATTTTGTTGCATTTTGTGCCAAAACTAAAGGTGAAAGAGCCTTCTCGGAAGCAGCACCAAGAATCCGGAGCAGTATTCAATCCATTAATTCATTGGATGTTCTGGTACGATTTGTAGTGTGTATCGCAATGTTTCTCTCTAAAGCATTGAAATTATTGAAGTTAATTTACTAAATGACTAAAACTTAATTTAGTAAAAATAAGTTTAATTTAATTTGCTATTAAGCTTTACTTAATTAAAAAATTAAGTTTTACAATGGAAAGATGGAGTGATATATATAATCGTTGACATTTTCCTTACTGACTGCTCTGTAATTCATACATTTGATGTTGCACATATGAATGGCCAAGGTGTAGCCTAATTTTTTTTAAAAGATCATAGACAGAGAATCCTAAACGTAAATTTTCTTGTTCTTCTGTTGTTTAGGATTGATGCTCATATTTAGTATAGGAAAAATAAATCCTCCTAATCTTGAGGTTTCATGCAGACATCTAAAGACTTAGTTCAAATAATTCCCAGTTCATCTGGAACAGTTCCTAATGGCCATACTGACAAGAACTCCAGTTCCACCTATAGAGAAGTAGCCCCATATCATAATAATGCCACCACCATGTTTTATATTGACTATGGCATTTTTTCAGTGATGCAAAGTATTGCTATGGGACCAAAGCGACCTTTTAGAATGGTGGCCAGAAGGTTTAAGTCTGGATTTATCAAACCACCAGCAACACTTTCTCCCACTAGGCTCTGGGATGTTTCTGTCAGGCCGGTTTGTTGTTTTATTTGGAATAAAAAGGCTTTTGCGATGCAGCCCTGCTCCTTTTTCTAGACAAATGGAAATATAACTAGTATACTTTGCATTTCTTGTCTCAGATTTTCCATTATATATACATTTATTTTATGAACTCATTTTCCGATTTGTACCTATATATAATTTTTTGTTTTCTTGTACCGTCTCTGCAGAGTATGGCTTTTCTTAAAGGATGCAGAGAAGTGCAGTAAAAGACTCACAGCTTGAATTTTATTTGAAACTTCCTTAATTGCAAACTGCACTGTTTCATCTGATAAATAACAGAAATGCTGTAAAATTTAATGTATTAACTTTAATACTTGAATCATGAAGATTGGGTGCAACTTTGCATTGGCATGAGAGTTTTTTTTCTTCTTCTTTTTTGTGTGTTTGTGTTTGTTAGTGTGTTTGTGAGGGGTGAGGGGGAGGCTTACGGAAACCTGCACAAACAGGGTTTCCCCCGTCTCACAGACTCTGGGGGAAGGGGACGGAGGGATTGCAGGAGGTCTTCAGACGAGTGGGGAGACAAACAGGAGAAGTGAGGGGGATGAAAGGGACGAATTCCTCCAGACATGGAGAGGAAATCAGCTCAAATCTCCTCTTGTTAGAGAAGAGAGAGGGATCAATCCAGTACCCTCCTCTGGCTGCAGCTTCCATTTCAGCACCAGCTGAGAAAAAAAAAAATCAAACATTATTTTTTTTTATTTCTCCTCATCCTCTTTTCTTTCCCGTTTCTCTTTCACCTTTCTGTTCTTCATACTTGCTCCCAGGGGTGAAAGTAAGGGGGTACGGCAGGGTACTGCGTACCCCTAAAAGATTTAGCGGGGGTACGCATACCTGCAAGAGAGAGAGGAGCGACTGTCTGTAAAGAATCAGCGGGTTCACTGTGCAGCCGTGAGTTCACCCACTAATCAGCCTTGACAGATTAGTTTTTCAAGAACAATCTAAAACACGACTTAACCAGTTATTAAATAACTTCTTTCCCCATTTCATATTGTTTCTGAACTGTTCGTGCTATAGAGCAGGGCTCCAACACTTCAATCGCTGAGGGTTTTGAGTCGATCTCGGCATTAGGTGGCAAACTGAACGGTGCCAGGACGTTGAGACCAGCACGTCCTCCTCTAATTGGCTTAAAACGTTCATAACTTTATTAAAGAACAACAAAAAAAATCAACAAAACATGTTTAAATTAATGATCCATCAACAATAATAATCTCAGTGATTATTGTTTCAACAAGGTGTTGCGCAATTCTGTGCGTTTGGGTTCCATTAGCAAACCAGCAGAGCAGGAGTTTAAATTTAACTAATCAACCACCGCTGTGTTCAGGGAGGCTTATTAATGATGCAAAATAAATATCAAGCCTGAAAACCTAATATCATAAGGGCTGAACGTTTTTTAACATAATCTCTGGTCAGCTTGTGGAGCGCTGCCATGGCAATGGGTGTGCTTAAATGGCAGAGAGAGACGGAGAATAAAAATGTGCTAGTGGTTTAGAGTTGATCACCTATTCAGTTATTTTACCTTTGTTTACCTTTGTCTTGGCGCATCACAGCCGCTGTACAAACTTTTACTACTTACCTCAACATCAAACACGGTAAATATGTTTCATTAAGTATTTAACAAACAAATGGCTTCTACCGTGATAATTATGTGAAATTAAATTAATTGTCTAATATAAAAAATAGTTTGGTGCTGTCGGGCTCAGAGTCTTAGAGGCTTTTCCTTTATAAAACAATTTTGTTTCTTGCCTCTTATTTAGTGGTAATATTGATGTTGAGATTTTCTCCAAAATAATAACCTTTTTCAATCTTTACAGCTCCACTGTTGAAAATAAGGCTCTAACATTCACAAATGACATTGAAATAAAATCCAGTCCAACATCTGATTTGATGTGATTCCTGTTGGAGGAAAAATATCACAACTTCAGAAGATGAGCTTTAACCTAACAGAGCTCTGTGGTTCCTCCTGTCAGTATGAGAGTCAGGGTGAGGAGGCGCCATGTTAGGAAGAGAAGTGGAAGCTGCAGGATCTTCAGAACAAACAAGTAATGATGCTAGGCTACTGATTATCCCTCTGTCTGGACACAGGATCAGTAGAAACAGTTTAAAATATAAAATGAATTATTCTATGCCAGGCATGGAAAACTGGGATGCATCCATGCCATGATGCTCATAATTTAGGTCTCGTAACATTTCAAGGTGTCAACATTACAGCCAGTGGGCTGAGGGAACTGCTTTATTTTATAACAATTCAAGAGCTACCAGCTTTTATATATATATATTATATTATATATATTCCACCAGACAAGACCCAAGGTGTAGGTTGTGCAAGGAGGCCCCTGAGACAGTCCAGCACATAACAGCAGGGTGCAAGATGCTGGCAGGGAAAGCGTACATGGAACGACATAACCAGGTGGCGGGCATAGTGTACAGGAACATCTGTGCAGAATATGGACTGGAAGCCCCGAGATCGAAGTGGGAAACACCCCCAAAGGTGGTGGAGAATGACCGAGCTAAGATCCTGTGGGACTTCCAGATCCAGACAGACAAGATGGTGATGGAGAACCAACCGGACATTGTGGTGGTGGATAAAGAACAGAGGAAAGCCGTTGTGGTGGATGTAGCAATACCATGTGACTACAACATCAAGAAAAAGGAGCATGAGAAACTGGAGAAATACCAGGGCCTCAGGGAGGAACTGGAAAAGACCTGTGAAGGTGAAGACCACAGTGGTGCCTGTGGCCATCAGGGCCCTCGGGGCAGAAACCCCCAAACTGGAGCAGTGGCTAAAACAGATCCCAGGAACAACATCAGACATCTCAGTCCAGAAATGTGCAGTACTAGGCACAGCCAAGATACTGCGCAGAACCCTCAAGCTCCCAGGCCTCTGGTAGAGGACCTGAGCTCAGAGGATGAAAGAGAGAGAGAGACCACCCGCAGAGGGTGAGAAGGTAATTTTTTCTTATACGGTTAGGGTTATATATAGGGTTATATATTGTTTTTTTAACCCCTAAGAATTCAAAACTACTTTCACCCCTGTATATATGTTATTTTATATATTCGTTTATATATATATATATATACTTTCACCCCTGCTTGTTCCCTTTTTCCTTTTAAATTTGAAACACAGGATGATCTGATTGACAGTAGTAAAAACCCAAGACAGAAAAAAACCCTAAAATAAAGCAGCTAATTCTCTGAGGTTTTAATTAATAACTCGTTTTCTTTTAGTGTCACCACCAGTCCCAGAGGAGGGAGAGGGAGTGAGGAGGAGGGATAGGTGTGTAACAACAACACAACTAAAAGGGGGTACAGATCTATAAAGAGGTAAGGGGAAGTGGGACTGGATCACATGGGAGCCCCTAAGACCGGGGGGGATCAGCTACCTGTCATGAATTAATCAATCTCCTACGGCTTGCTCTGGTGAATTCATTAGCAGCTCCAGCTCCTGTGTCCTCACAGTATCATCCAATAATTAATTTAAAAAGGTGAGACTAAGTTTTTCTCAGAAATGATGTACAGCCATGTGAAATCTGTTTCTTCTTTTGTGACATTCAAATGATTTCAATGATTTCTGAGAGCTTCCTGTCCTTCTGGCCTCATCATTTGATTCAGTTGTACAAAAGTTGCCCTGTAAGAGGTTGGTAACCTGTGTAGGCTGTAACTTGCCTCTCGCTCATAGACTGCTACAGACAGGTGTGTTTTAATAGGCATGAAAAATGGATGATTTGATGTATAAAAACCGTAATAATTAGTTATCACTCCACCTTGCTGAGAAAACATCATTGTGACAACCAAGAGACACTACAGGGAAGTCAGTGAGAAAGTCTGATTGATGGCGTCGTTTAAATCATCATCTTAAAATTTAAAAATTAAGCCAAACATCTGGTTTCAATCAGAGAAGAGATCTATATTAATGATGGAGGAGCTGCAGAGATCCACAACTCAGGTAGCAGAACCTTTCGAAAGGACAACTATTAGGGTTTGTGCTTCACCTTTATGAAAGAGTGGAGAAAAGAAAGTCGTCATTGAAATGAGCCTGTCAGAAGTCTCTTCTGCAGATTGTCACAAGGTCAGAGCTGTAAATTAAAATGAAAACGACTGAAAAAGCAGAAACAAATCGAAAGCTCAACAAAAAGTGTTTTTACACAGCAGCTTAAAGGGTGGCAGAGTTTTCTGTTGTCCACTGTGACACTTGCCTGCCTGCAGCAAATCCTTCACTCTTTGTGCTGCAAAGAAGTTGTGACCACACCTGATATCTCTGCAGCAATGTACATGATCAAAATCAAGTGCAACGATAAATCTCCCTCTGCTGAAAACAAACAACACAAAAGCCTGTTCCGCCTGCTCAGATCACTGCCATGGTCAAGCTTGCTGCCTCCAGGCAGTTGTTGCTGACCGCTTTGGATAGATTAATGAGCGTGGGATCCTAGAAATGTTAATTAATTTGATTATGCCAGAAGAGGGGAGGGGTCTATGGTTAGGAGGAGTGAGAGGTGAGCATGCCGGGGGGGGGGGGGGGGGGGGGGGGGGGGGGGTCTCACTCAGAAGATGAATAGGTTCTGTGGCTTTGGCCAGCTTTGCCTGCCTGTAATATATAGCACGTGCTGCCACATAGTCAATGCACTTTTAATTCACTTTTTTCTGCACACACAGACATTAACAGTCCCATATGCACACACACACACACACACACACAACACACACGTTCATTACTCCGTTTACTAATGGAAATCTAATCATTACTCCACCTGCTTGTTCACACACACGTGAACACAGCCCTGTGGTTTATTTATCACTGATATCCCCTGATGTATTAATACTGGACCTCAGGGGGTGTTTATATGCTTATGAAGCCACACAGCAGAGTCAGACTAATTGTATTAACCGACCCAAAGAGGAGCTCATGATTCTGACCCCACGCCGTTTATGACCTAAAGATCAATTGACCTCTTCACTCTTTTTCCTTCAGTTTTTCTCATTTTTTTTTTTTTTTTACCTTTACGCAGTCCATCAACCCACCTTCTCCACATTTTGGCTGCAACTAAATTATCCCTTTCTCCTACTTTCTAATTACCATCATCATTAAGATACTGTAAATGACGGACTGTAAAAGCATGTCGGTAAAACGGAGGGGCACAAACAAACGTGAGCTTTACTGCTGCGGCCTGGCGATGCTGATATGGGACAGCAGTTACGGCCATTTGGGGTCTATCCAGCTGACATTTTCATTCCAAATTTAATTGCACACTGGTGATTATGGCACTTAAGGTTTTATTTTGAATTTATCTAAAGCTGCTCTGGCAGCCAAGTGGTGACACTTTTTTATTTTATTTGGTAATCAATCAAGTTGAATTTACTGCCACTTTGAGTCTTTCTGCCCTGCATAGTAGGCCCAACATGTACAGAGTTGTCAGACACATGAAAGGTAAATGGGATCAGAAGAGGTGTTATTTTTTTTCATCCAAACCTGCAAGCTTCTACATATAAAACATTCTTCATATGTGTTTTTTCCAGCCCTCCTTTGATGCAGGAAAACAGCAACTTTGACCTACAGATCTCTCTACATGACAGAGTTGACTCAACATGACTTCCTAGATTTTAGTTTGCTGAGTCTAGTTAAGGGCAGGTATTTAGACCTTATTACATTTTTGGCTCAAAAACTATGACTTGGTTCTTTTCTGAATTAAGTAGAAAAAATGAGTCATCAGTATATTTTAAAACTCTTTAACCTGTTTTGTCAGGAGCAGGAAAATAAAAGTGGTGCAAGAATATAAGCCTTGAGGAACCTCACATGTGACCTTTCATTCTTCAGAGTTAAAATGGCCTTAAGGCACAAAGTAATCCTGCTCTGCCAGGTAAAATGTGAATCGGTCAGGCTGATCCAATCAGCAAAGTCCAGAAATATCACAAAGATAGTTCTGGATCTCAGAGTAGTGAGATCCAGAACTATCTTTGGTGGAACTTTAAACATTTGTTGGTTTAAAGTAAAGCATTGTGTTCATTTTTGTTTTATTTTACTCTTTAAAGAATTACATGAGTCATTTAAAACAAATCAAAGTTTCTGTTCATTCTGCTGAAGCCCACGGGTGAAATCTAAATATTTTTTTTGTTTGCAAATGAAAAAAATTATTTTTTTAAAGCATTTTGTCTTGATCTAAACAGTACAGAATTTTCCTCATTTTGTCCCCATGCAGCACCATTTAACAGATGTGTGTATTTTTCTCCGAACACCGTCTGACACTCCTGTCACCATGGAGACAGCCAGTCACCACAAACAGCGAGTCACACACGGAGACGGGCCCAGGCAGGGCCGGGACAGCACTTGTCACAACGACCCAGTGTCCCAAACGAGCCACGCTCGCAGTCAGAGCTCATTGCTCGCTGGCGTCTCCGGCAGTCAGCCGGCTGCTGTGCGAGAACAGACAGGTGGAGGAGAGGAAGAGGGGAGGACAGGTGAAGGGGCGAGGGAGGGGGGATTCAGCAGGGCTTTTTGTTTACTGAGAGGAGTCATTAAAATATTTTCTTTGTCTCTTTAATGGCATTTTGTTTTCTTTGACAGTCATTGTTTTCTGTATTTGTTAGGAGACAGGAAAGGTACGCACTGTGACAGATGCTACTGGTTTATTAATAAAACTCATGCCTTTAAAGCAGACAACATCTCAATAGGAGGCCATTACTCTTTTGTTTCATATGTTATCCTGTATCTTTGTTTCATACAGAGGTAAACAAATCCCCCTAACTGTGGTTCTCAGGGAATGAAAGGAGCCGCAACTTTCAGATTCCCTGTCCTGTCGGTGGTAGAATGTTTTGGACTGGCTATAGTTTTGTTCTGTTCTTTGGACTTCTGCGTTCTCTCATTTACTGGTCAAGGTTTTCTCTGATCCCTCTGTTTTCTGTACGGGTTTATTTTCTGTCATTTCCAGTCAGCCTCCCATAGTTTTCTCAGTCCATGTGTCCTCATCAATGTAATCAATCATCAGTTTCCACTCCAGTTATTACAGATTCTCCTGTTTTCTTCCATGTGTCTCTTGAGTTTGTTGCTTGTTAGTTTGTCCCTTCGTTTTTATGCCAAACTTTGTTTTTTGGGTTTTTTTAAGTTCATCTTGTTATTTCATTAAATCACTTTATGGATGGTACCAACTTGGTTTCTGCTCATCGTGGTTTCTTCTTCATGAGAGCTCGGATTTAAATCAGGTGAAAAAGTTTATGTTTTATATGATGTTAAAATTTCCTGGGAATCTGAATTTTTATTGTTCGTTAGCTGTAAGTAATATGGAAAACATCAAAACATCAGAATGGAAAACATCAAAAATACACTTGAAAATAAAAAATTTACTTAGTTTTTGACATGCAGCTCTCCCTTTTGAACTTAATTATGAAAAAAGAATTTGCTCTCATGTTTCATTATCTACTTTTAAGAATAAAAAAATATTTACAAGAAATCTACAAAGCATTACAAATTAAATATTTTTATTTGCATAAATTTCTTAAAGCCCCACTAAGATTAGTCAAAAATTTTGGACAAATTTAGGCCCACATTTTTACAAAGCGTTCTATTGAATTGTTATATAAAATTTTAACTTGCACTTCCTTGATTAAGTTATAAATTAACTTAATCAAGTAAATCTTAAATCTTAAGTAAATCTTAAAGCCCCACTAAGATTTACTTAACAGTCAAAAATTTTGGACAAATTTAGGCCCACATTTTTACAAAGCATTCTATTGAATTGTTATATAAAATTTTAACTTGCACTTCCTTGATTAAGTTATAAATGAAGGCAATAAAACACAAAAGTAGAAGGAATGTTTGGCTTTTTATCTATATGTAAATTTAGCAAACATGCGGATGTTTCTGGTAATTTAAGTCAAACCTCACCAAAGGAAAAGTGCCGTGTTTTGCTCAAAGCCTCAGAGATTCTTGTAAAACTCAAGTTCTGGTAATGCAGCGTAATGCAGCTGTGAAGCATTTTTGTGTTCAGCAGCAGTCTTTCTTTGTTCTTAGACCAACAAGCTATTATTTGTAAAACTTTGCTCTTTCGAATTACGCTGAGAAATTAATACAATGTACAAAAGGCTGGATCTGCAAACAATATTTCTGGCAAAAATAATGAAGAGACCCACTAAAAAAGTTCTTTTAAGAGTATTTATTGTCTTATGGGTGAGTGGTCCAAAGATACCATTATGGAAATAAAACTGGTGGTGGTTTTTTATGTGTAGGTTCACCTGCTGTGTGCTTCTAATCACTGAGATAAACCCCTTCTTATCTTGTGGGCTTCTGCCCTACATCAGCGCTCAACCGCATGTCTGCAGAACTTGCTGTAAATGCTCTGTAAGCACTTTATCAGAAACGCTTGTTCTTTTGGTCTTTTTCTGCTTCTTTGTTGTTTTTGTTTTTCTTCCCCACCCCTCATCTGTCTTATAAAAAAAGAAACCTGCATTCTGACACTCATTAAAAGAGAAAAGAGGCAGAGGGAGAAAAAAAAAACATCAAGAGACAGAAGCGAGGCACTCTCACACTCGCCTCTCTCCATCCTGCGGTCACATACAGCCGTCACGGCGCACGGAGGTGCGCTTGTTATCTAGATCAGACTCCCTCTGTTTTTGACTCACCAGCCACCTCATATGAAGGCAATCAATTATGGATCAAATGAGGGCTTCTCTTTATTTCATCCCAGTTTCCTTCTGTGCCTTGTGTCCTCCTGCACTCGCTGAACGTGTGGGAATAAAACGGACACAACGTTCAACATCTTCCTCCAGCTGTGTTCACTGATCATCTCTATGAGTGAACACTTAGAGATTCAATATGCCTGTATTTTACAAAATTAGCTGACATTTTATCACATTATATGCCCCTTGTTTGTATATTTTAGATATTTAGATCTGAAACCTAATATGTTCACTGTAAGAAAATATGAAAAGATGAGTTTGACTGGAAAAGCTTGGTGAACAGAGGAACAGGAGACTGTTCTCTACATGAAGGCTTAGATCTCAGCTGGGTGTTTTCTCTGTGGTGTTTGCATATGTAACATTTATGCTCTGGTCTGAACTGACCTTACCGATGTGTGAGCATGAAAAGTTTGCTACAGTCATACCTGATCAGGTTATACTCCACCTTTCTATCCCGTCACTTGTATACAGGTTTCAGCAAAATTCACATGAAGAAGTAGACATAAAAAACTGAAAACTTTATTATTTTCAGCAAATGTCAGTAAATAGGAGAAGCTAATTTTCTCAGTTTTGACCTTCTAACATCTAAATATGGTATTTATTATATGCCTCTCTAACCAGCTTAAATTTTGTAATTGCAATAGCTCATTTTTGTTGTTATAGTAGAGGCAATAAAATAAATGAATATTACAGCAAGGTTAAATTCAAATAACTATGTGGGATATTTACTAATAATATTTTGATTAAAAACAGACAAAGTTCATCCGAAAAGTCTGTTTTCTTTTTTTAATTAAATATAGCATTTCAATTACGACACATTTCATTTCAGCTGATTTTTTAAAGTTCACAGTCCTCCATATGCAATTACTTTTAGGTCTAATCTTTCATCATCATTCATTATTTGCTTATTATTTATTTTATTTATTTATTCTCCTCTTAAATCTGTTTTTCTCTTCTTGTTCTATAGTGTTTTATTTATGATATATTTAACTAATTTTGTAGGCCAATTATTTTTTGATTGAGTAATATAATGGCCTTAGTTTTATCAATTATTTGTAGCAATTGCTTTATTTTATTTTATTTAAACTAAGCAGTTTTCGTGCTCTATATAAGTTATCCTCCCCTCTTCTTGATGCTATATGAAGCACTGAAAGGTTTTAGGCTTAATTAAATGTCAGTGTTGCTAGTCCTGTATGACTGACAGGAATGTGAGGCAGTATTTAGTTTCTGTGCTCCAAAAAGTACCTGAAAACCAGAGACTTTTGGATCTTTCAAAAGTACCCAAGGACTGAAAACATTAGTGTTTATCATATCTTCCTAATAAGAAAAAGCTAAGTATTACTTTATCAGTCCTATCCTGTCACAGCTGTTCTTTCCTTAAAATTGTCATTTGTTTTAACCTTATGCAAGCTTATGTCTCATGCCTTTATGCTTGAATGTGATGCTTTATTTTGCCGTATCCGGCAGTGCTTTTTTAATTTCTGTTTCTTGAACTATCCTGATTTGAGTAATGCTTTGCAAGTAAGTTTGTTTGTGACAGAGTGTCTTTTAAACTCAGTAATGAAACTTATTTGCTTTTCCCATTTGGTGATGGGATCATATGGGGGAAGGAGCTCTGCATGGTATACCTGACAACATGTGTGTCACTTCTCTCCCTCTCAGCTGTTTAAGTAAAACAGTGGATGACACCAACGTCATTCCTCCCCCTTCTGTCTCCTTCCTCCTCCTTCCCCTCTTATCCCCTCCATCACTCTCATTCATAATTTATCCGGAGGCTTTTTTTTGTTGTTTTTGTCGACACAATCCCAGCACAGCAGCGCAAACACTCTCTCCAGTTTCCCTCAGGCTGTGTGTCCACTTCCTCCTGCAACAGGAAGCAGGTGCCGATAAGTACAGGAAGTGAAAACTGGCACCAGCCTCAGGTGAAACTGCCCTCTTAGGTGTTAGATATCCCTTACCATTACTTCTTTTGATATACACACACACTAACACACACACTCGCACACGCTGCATACAAACACTACTGTGTAATGTATCCCTGCTAAAGGAAAGTTAATATTACACCTGACTACAGATGCACTGATCAGCTTTTACAGATGGAAAACGACTTCCGGTTTTCCTTTTACATCTGACCTGCTGATTGTGACTTTTTGAGATACTTAACACAAATTTGTGTAAAATGTGTTTTCATTGCATTAATTAAATATAACAAACTATGGGAAAAAATACAATTGGTTCATTTGATGAAGAAAATGAACCCAACAGAAAATAAAATGATTACCTCTGTTGTAGGAAAGCAAAGACTCTTCAGATGTGAAGTGTCTTTCTGCAGGTCACTGATTTAAACAAGGTAATCTTTGGTCTGATGGTAGATGATGCGACTAATTGGTGACAGATGATTTGTTGTGGTGACTTCTGAAGGGAGAATATATACAAAACATAGTTTTGCCATCAGTAATGTATCATTGAACTTTCAAATGCATTGACATGTTTTTATGTATAGTCAACTAAACATTTATTAATGGAATAAAATCCTGCAATTTAATGAATTTTAAATAGTTACTTGAAAATTGAAAATATAAACCTTATTTAATATTTTTGACAGAATGAGAAACTCGCTCCTACCCTTCCCTAGTTTCAGACCAATGCTTGTCTTGTCTGATGCCTGAAACATGTCTCGAGTCAAGAATTTAAATTACATTGTTACTTGTTAATAGGAAAGCAACCAGTAACAACCATCATTAAAATACCCATTTATTTTATTGATATAAACCAAAAAAATATCAAGTTAATTCCAGTTGATGTGGATTCTGTAGTCAGTTATTTTATTTATTTTATTTATTTATTTATTTTTTTAATGAAAACTCAAATTATCCATCCTTTGTCTGGCCATTACTAAGAACATAAGTACCCTATACCTAAAAAATGTTGCTCGTTTTTGGTAGTTTCTTAAGTTTTACTGATTTGCCTTACATGCGAAAAAAAATCTTCAAAGCAAACAATAAAAACTGTGCTACCGACTTGAAGGAATACATACAGTGACACACAGGTGAGCATCAGATGTTGAATATCCCTTACCCTGTACAATTCATCGAGTGTGCAGTAAATAGATCAATGGGTTCTGTCAAAAGCTGAACCCAAAGCAAAAAAACGCCCATACAGAGAGGAATTATGGAATTAGTTAAAATTATATATTCAAAAGAAATATCTCTGTAAATTAAAGGGTGTAGTTTGCTGATCAGTCCTGCTGTTTTTCCATCTCTCTCTTACCTGTTATAACATTTATTACTAAATCAAGGATTGTAGTCAGTTAGAGTTGTGGTCAGGTTTCCTATGACTATGTTAGACAACAAAGCCCTATTAATCTGATATTCACTGATTTACTGTCAGATGAAGGGAAAGGGGTGAGGATATTTAGAAACAGCCCATCAAATATTATAGAAATGTGGGGAAAAGTTACTTGGTTTTATTTATTTTTTTTGCAAAATTTTTTTTTAAATAGAAGACCAGAAAATCTGATTTATTTAAGTATGAGAAACAACATTATCTGGTCTGAAGAAACAAAGATTCACTCTCTTTTTTGTTAATGCCAGGTGCTATGTTTTGAAGAAACTTCATTATTCCTGTAGTGAAGCATGGTGGTGGCAGAATCACGCTATGGGTATGAATAAGGCCTCAGTATAACAAACCGTGTAAAACGTGAAATTCTGTGAATAGTTTCAGGATGCATGTTTGTGTTTTTATGTCTTGTCTACGACAAACTTAAAGGTTTTCCCATAAAAGGATGATGAAGGAAGATGGAAAAAAACAGCATCTGTATCAACTTGTGCTTTAATTTAGAGCTTTAGTCCTACTGTAACAGTTCACAATAAATAAATATTCTAATATATTGGCGTACAGTTGTCAGAGCTGCTTCACAGTAACACTGTGCTCAGATACAGTGACTTGCCTTTGACTGCTGCAGCCTCAGAGTCTGAACAAGACGATCTCATCCTCAGCAGTCGATTAGACAAACTCTCTTTCTACTTCACCTCCTCAAAGAGGCGTCATTATGAGCCAGATAGACATTAGTAACTGACCCTCTGCTGTGAGACGCTGAGAAAAAAGGCCTGGATCCCTGAGAGAATTTTCAGTGTTTTCAATTGGAGGAGACTCAAGGTATGGATAGCTGATGACACGCCTCCTCTCCTTAAAGAGAAAGAATAACTTGTACACATTTGCTACACAGTTAAGTCAATCAGCAAAGTCATACAAAATGTCACGACATTACAACATAGCAATACTTCTGTTTGATGTGACTGAAATCTCATGAGCACCAGTCAATTGCAGTGGTTGTGGATTTCCCTGATGAAGTTGTAGTATAACATGCCCCAACTACCTTTTAAGCCTTTTGTTTGGTAACAAATTTATGTTTTCAGTAGGAATGATAAATGGTGACAGAGTGACAAACAAGACACCAGCAACATATAAGTAGTAGCATATTAAAATGTTAGAAGCATTTTGGTTTTAGAGACAAAATAAAAATAAAAAATGAAAACTTCTTATAAATTGCATTCAACTTAGAAGAAAACCTCAGACTGACTAGGACTTTCTGTCTTGTGATTGGAAGGTTGTAGGTTTGATTCCAGCTTCCTCCTGCCACATGTCGATGTGCCCCAGACACTTAAACCCAAATTGCCTACCAATCTGCGTATCGGTGTATAAATGTGTGTGTGTTTGTGAGTGCGAATGGGTGAATTTGACTCTGGTGTAAAGCGCTTTGAGTGTTAAAAATGACTGGAAAAAGCACCATATAAGTTCAGTCCATTTACCATTTAATTCATCAACAACATTTTATAGGCCTGCTACTTTCAACCATGTTCAAAACTAAAGAGGTTTTTTGGATGAAAGTTGAAAACACTTCAATTAAACAAGACAGAGAAGAGCAGTCACCTTCTCTGTAAGCACTTAGGATTAGTAGAGCACATAAAAAAATCAAGACAAAATTATGAAAAAGAGAAATGCAACACAAGTGCCTTGTTTGATATTGATTTATTGAAGTCTAACACTGACCAATCTGCACTGTGTTCATGTTACAGGTAGAAGAAGAATGCAATGATTTCATATCTATGCAAAGACATTCATGTTCCTCCCACTCCATATAAAGAAGATCTTATAAGGCTTTCAGTATATTGACTTATCACTATCCATGATTACATTTTTTAACAAAATGCAGCAGTTTCAGTTTTCTTTTTTTCTCATGATGCATTGTGTTTAAGCAGCTTTAATTTCTCAGGTTTTAACAACATAAAAAACCAGAACAATCTTACAAGACCTTATTTAAGGTGTTACAGTCATAAAAGATTGGGAATAATTTCTTTACAGGGCAAGTGTGATTTGTAGAAACCAACATCTGAGTAGATCGCATAAAAAAAGAGATGTGGCTTGCAAGTTTGCAGCAAAGTAAAGGTCAGAGTGATGGAATATATCAACTCCTGTGGGAGCAGTGAGAATTCACAGCACATATTGTAGGAAAACCATATTTTTAAACATTTCATTTTAGACTGTGTCAGGTTAACTAACTTAGGCTGAATTCTTGTGTACAAAAATATTCACACCTTTTAATCTTTGTCACATTAACAGCTAAGAAAGAATATTCCTTTCTTTCATTTTTAGTTACAGACACAATGTCCAACTTGTTTTTACTGGGATTTAATGTGATAGACCAACAAAACAGCACATGGTGGTGGGGTGAAGCTAATACCTGGTTTTAAAGTAAAGAAGAGTATTAATCAAATAACCAGTCAGAAGAAACATGATAACTCTGGAGGAGCTGCACTGCTCTGGAGGGAAATGTTTGAGACACCTTTCCAAAGCTGTAGCCTTCATGAGGGTTCTTCATGAAAGACAGTTTGCAGTTTGGAGTTTGCCACAAGTAATATGAATTCAGTTTGTGTCCACAGTAGCATTAGTACATTGTACTTCACCCTGCATACACCAATTCCATATTAAAACATGGTGGTGGTTCCATCATGCTGTGGGGATTACTGAAAGACAAGTTCCCTTTCCTGTAAGACAACAACCCTCAATACACAAACAGGGCTGCATTGGAATGATTTATATTCAGTGCATTCATAGTTTTGAATGGCCCAGTCAAAGGCCAGAACTAAACAATGCAGAATTTGTGGCGGGACTTTATATTCACAGATGATTTTCATTCAGTGTTACTGAATTTGAGCTGTTTTGCTAAGAAAATGAGCAAACATTTCAGCTCCAGGGTCTACAAAGCTGGTAGAGACATACCCCAAAAATATGCAGCTTCAATGTTAAAGGTTTTCTACAAAGTATGCACTGATAGAGGCTGAGTACAAATACACACTACGCTTTTGAAGTTTCCACTTGCAAAGACATGTCTTTTGATTTTCACTTCACAAATGTTCATATGTTCTGACTCTGAACCTGTGATTCCCCAAAATTCCCACAGAAATCACAGTGCCAAACTCCCATTTGAAGTCTCTTATCAATAATTAAGAAAAAAAAATCCCTCAAACTGATGGACCCCAGATGACCTGTTCCCCACATCTAACAGCCCTCTGTCTATGCCGTTGGCTCGCCATGGAGACATTCCCGAGAGACTGTTTTCCGGACGGTTTTCCATGAGCGGTATGGAACGAGCTCCACATCTCTCGCCCGTAAAGAGACGTGGGGAAAAAGCAGCTGCCTCAGCACCTGCCGGCCCCCAGCGAAAATCAAAATATCAATAAGCTCTTATAGCATTAAAGAAAATGCCTAAATCTGACACTTTCTCTCCGTCCATCCCATTCTCTTTCCCTTTGCCAATATCACTCAACCACTTACACTTGGCATGGACCCACTGGAGAGTTTTACATGTACATTAAGAGAGGCTTTCTGCCTCTATTTGTCCTCCTCCGCCTCTTCTTCCACTCCACTATATCTATTAAAGTAAATATACACTGGGTTGTGTGGTGACACATAGTCCATCCTCATTCATTTTTGAGCAGGTGATTGACAGAAGTTGAATAATAGCCCCAGTCAAGGAAGAGAACTGCAGCAGGATCGCCCGGCGAGCCCAGTAATAATCTTAATGTTCCACTGCGGTAAGAAAATCAGAGGAAAACCTCACCACTGTTTGCTCCATTAGAATACAGCGGGAATAACTCAAGTTTAGATAATCCATCACTGTAAAAGCAAAGACTGACCTCGTGAAAAAAGTGCCCTGCCAGGGGAAAGAAGGAGGAAGATATGATACATATAAAAGCGCTACAAAAGTGGGCCGAATAAGCAAAAAGAGATATCACAGAGTGAGAAGAGTTTAAGTAGGGAATAAGGTGTGGAAGGGATGAATGGCCTAGGGCAGGAAGAGGATAGAAAGAGGAAGAAAGGATTGGGGGGTCTGGGAGGAATGAGAGTGGTGGTAAAGCTGAATGATTGCTCTGTGAGAAATATTATTGATGATTCAGGCAGTGTGAATTATTAATGGGGAGCGAAAAGCATCTTTGAACGTGTCTCTGACATTCAATACTGCCAGAGATCAATGAGCTGGCGTGGACGCAAAGAGAAGAGATGAAGGGAAGAGGAAGGAAGAGCGTTTGGAAGGGAGGGAAATAGAAAAAAGTAGCAAAGAGAGAAGCGAAGGAGGCCGTTTTTTTGTTGTTGTTTTTTTTTTGACATGTGGAGTATTTCAGATTGGGAGCTTGTCAGAAGGGGTTAGGACGGAGGAAAGCGAGACGAGACGGCCAACTGCAGGGAGTCATGTGACGGGGTTGAAGGTGATTGGCTGTGACATTGTCCGGGGTCTAATGCTCCTCCTCAGACATAGGAAACAGCAGAACAGCTCCTCCTCCCCACATGCTGGACAAGGTTTTCTCTCCCGTGCGCCTCAACCCCATCACTGCATGTGTGTGAGTTTAAAAAAAATGACAGTCCAGCGTATTTTCCCACACAACACAATGCACATATAGTTAAAGATGGCTCTGTGTGCTTTTTTTCCCAGCAATCTGATCCCTCATCACTGTCTGCATTTTTACACTGATAATTTCTCAACTTCAGTTGACACCACCATGACCTTCCCATCGAGATGAAATCAGAGAGCAGAAGACTTATCAAAAAAAAAATCATCAACAAAGCTCCCAGTATTGGTTTAAAGCATACTTAATAATGTGCTGCGTCCTCTTAAATTTACTCTGATCAGGGCGAGAGGAATATGCTTAACCTAGTTGTCTACACAAAATATTTAAAAATATTTACAAAGTATAATTTCAGCACCAAAATCCAACCCATCCAGTAATAAAAATAAAACAAATCCATGCATCAGTTTTCTCTACACCTGCATATTCTATGCTCTGGTTGTCCTAATAACAAAGTTTCAAACTTTATTCTAATACTAAGAAAAATGCCCAATATCATTGTGTAGGCCCTGGGCTGATAAAGATCAGGAGATCTATATATTGCCTTAAAATGGCAGCATTATGTTATTCCAGGCACACAGTGGCATCTTATAGCACAATAAAGTAACTATGTTACCTCAAGTCATTATAAAAATGCTGTATATATCAAAGATGACTGAGAAGAAATTTGACTTTACAATTTGATGTCTTGAAATATTCTAAGAAGCTTCTACTTTTTCCGCCTTCAGCACATCTTCACAAAACATTTGAAAGAGCCAAACTAAGCGTTAGTGAAGGTGTACATACATTTTACGTCTGCATCATTTTTGATTAATGAGGCAACCAATTTCACCCCCCAAAAAAGAAATTAATGCACTTTATTTTTGAAGAATCCCACTGCAGAATACAATTTGTTTGGGAAAAATTGGAAATGATGTAAATTCTCTTCCAACCTTAATACATGCTTTTATTTTTTTCAGAAAGTTCAAAGTTAACCTTCACAGAAAAAGCCTTAAAATTTGACACCAGTACTGACTCAGTGTTTCTAAGGGTTTCAGGTTGTTTTCAACCGATTACATTTTCTGGGTATCTTCAGAAAACCAATGGGATTAAAAATTGCATGAATGAAAAAAAAATGTTTCTGTGCACCTTCCGAGCATCGGAGCGACGTGGAAACCTGAACCTATACCGTGAGCTCAAGGGTCAGCGGACCTTGCAGAAAAAGCTGATCCTAAGGGACAGACTGTCAGGCCTACTCAGACGCTCCCCCAAAACACAAACACACACCCACACACGCACACACACACACACACACATGTGCTGTTTGATCGCACTGCCAGTCCTCGCACTCTGACATAGGCATCGTTGTGAGTGACACTAAAAGGAGACAGGGCTCAGCTCCTATCGCCACGGTAACAAGCTGATGGGGAGACAGACGAGCTCCGGCCGCCACACCTGATCACGGTGCAGGATGAGAGCTGTTTTCTGATAGACATGCAGCGAGCATTCGCTTTCTGGCTGTCATGTAAACAACCAAACAACCAGTGCAATGGCTCAGTGTGGATGTAATAACATGTGTCTTTACTTCTGTGTTTGCATTTCTGCATGAATGGCCACATTCAGCCATCTTTTGTGCTTTATTGAGTCCAAAACAGTTTGGATGCATAAAGCATCATAAAACATTTGACTGCGTACTGACTGAAAAAGAAAATGATCTCTGCCCTAAAAGAAAAAAAAGAAGTAAGAAGTAATAGTTTTGGAACTGGACAACAGCTGTTTTTTTTTGTTGTTTTTGTTTTTAGTCAGAGTTATATTTTATTGGCCTAAAGTTGTTATTGTTGGTTTATTTACTTCATTTTCTTCAGTGTTTTTCTGACCCCAACCCCCTGCAGCCTGGCTTGCGTCCAGGTTAGACACAGTTCCCATCACAAGGCAGGTTCTGAATGCTGACATACCTGTTTTTTTTATGATCTGAGAGCAATGTGAGTAAAATCCAATGTTTTTGCATCTATATATTGTATGACATTTAATGCAACACTTTATGATAAAAAGGAGCACTATTTGACGGGAAGTGAAGACTGCACAATATTCCTCACTGATGTTTTGAGTATCTGAAGCCAACAAAGAAAACTCTACTTCTAGCAGTTTTTTTACAGCAAAGTGGATATTTACATTTGTAATAATAAACACTCTAAGGCAGCAGCGCATTTTAAGTCTACTTTGATTTTTCAAGCACTGGTGTTTGACTTAATCTGAGAGCATGGAGTTGATGGTGTGCAAATATTTCTGAATCAGGCTTGGGAAAATTGCATGATTAAAAACTGGATAAATATAAGGCATATGATTGACATACCTGCAGACACATTACGATCGACAAGATAAAATGTGGTTGACCGGGGTGAGACTTGGGCCTCTCAAAAGTACTTTCAAAACTAAGAATGGTCTTGGGTGCTACAACATAAACTGAATTGGAAACAGTTTTTCCATTTGTTCTAACATCCTGAGCTCCCCTCACCCAGCTTATCCTTCTGTCTTTCACCTCTGAGCTCTAATACAAAGGGACATGTACGATTGACCCACTCTAAAGCACTAACAGACTGTCTGGCCCCAGCATGGACACTAAAGAGAGACGGACTATTAACCTCCATCACCCGGCCTCCCTCGCTCTCACTGCGCTGTCATTCTCCCCTCTTCCTCAGCTTTCTCTTCTATATCAGCACCTGAAAACAGCTGTGGGTGGGTTAGTGGCTGGTTTGCGGTCGGATCGGCTGGAGGTCTGTGACAGGGGTTAAGAGCGGGGTCAGTGACTTAGTCGAACACATTGTGCTGGATAGGGTTAGGGTTAGGGTTAGGGTAGGGTTTATATGCATGCATGCCATTGTCGATTATTTGTCTGAAATAACTACTGCGCCTAGACTTAGACTTAGAGGTTTTCACTCTCATTCCAGAACCCTTTAAAAGTCACTACCCAAACCACTCAAGAACCTGCTGAAAGTCATGGATTGAAGAGATTAGCAGAACCACATCATGTTGAAAAAGCTAAACGTGACCCCTTATGATCACAAACCAAGCACCACAACTTTAGTCTCCACAACTAAACTTGAAATCTGTCCATGAAAATGGTCAACGGTACCCAGCGAGAACATGGAGCAGCCTTTCAGTCCACATACACTTTAAACAAGCTTCATTCCCTCCCCAAACTAACTGACTGACTTTGATTAGCCCAACTTTTGTCTCTGACTTGATGAAGAGTTTGCAAAAACTTCCTCAAAGCGAACCAAAACCCATTGTAATTTACTTTCACCTTAAAGTATTTAAGGTGAAAGTAACTGATTCGAACTGATTCAGGAATCCCTAGTGGCAATTATGTCCTGAAGCATTGCCATTTCATTATTGTCATATTATATACAGAATCCATCCATCCATTCTCTTGACACCCTTGTCCCTTGGTGGGGTCGGGAGGGTTGCTGGTGCCTATCTCCAGCTAACATTCTGGGCGAGAGGCGGGGTTCACTCTGGACAGGTCGCCAGTCTGTCGCAGGGCAACACAGAGACACACAGGACAAACAACCATGCACACCTAGGGACAATTTGGAGAGACCAATTAACCTAACAGTCATGTTTTTGGACTGTGGGAGGAAACCGGGGTACCCGGAGAAAACCCGCACATGCACAGGGAGAACATGCAAACTCCATGCAGAAAGGCCGGGGCCGGGAATCGAACCCAGAACCTTCTTGCTGCAAGGCAACAGCTCTACCAACTGCGCCACTGTGCAGCCTATATGCAGAATATTATTATTAAAAAAGGTTTGTCTTGTTTTTTTCTTGATTTGGGTTTCTAATTATGTGGCATTTTCCTATACACAAGTGTAATTGAATTAACTAAATAATAACTGGTGTATTTTTTCCAAGCTATATCAGGATGTTTCACAAAAGTTTGTTTCACTTCTTATTTAAGCTTTACTGCTTTAGACTATCGACCATTTTATGATGCTAACCTTACAAATTCAAAGATGGGCCACAGGCTGTGGCCCACAGCATCTCTGAGGCAGAGCAGAGCTTTGGAAATCCAGCTTCAGATGCAGTGTGGTTAAAAAAGCTCTGATCTTTTCTGCTGCCTCTACAAACACCAAATGCATTAAATGAATAATGAAAAGGATTTCCAAGAATCTTCAAAGGCATGTGACCTGTCATGGACGAAAATTACAAGCAATGCAACCAAAAACTGTGGCTTTAGAAAAAGCATACTGACTTTGCTGAATGGGGCGAATGGGCCACCCACTGAGGACACATGGGTGATTTTTAGTTATAACAGATAGACATAAAGGAATTGTTGCATAAACTACAAGACTATTGATTCTCAAAGCTTTTACAGAACCTCAAGAAACATTTCCATATTTTTCTCCTTTGTGATACATTTCTTGGATAGTGCATGTTTAAAAGTATTTTTCTTCTTTTGGTACATTTGAGACTTTTAAGCCTGGAAACTGCCCTTTGTGTTTGACTAACTGCCCCCAGTCAAGGAGAAACAAATCACTTCTCATTTGAAAGCAATTCTCACTATGCATCATTTGCTCTTTTCATGGGACGTTTGCTAAGAGGATCCCGCACACAGAAGGAGGAAAGAGTACAATCAAGAGTCAGAGAGGCAAACAGGGACCTAAGGCAGCAGTGGAGTCCCCATAAAGCCAAGGTTAATCCCTCTGCCGCTCCATCCATCACTGAGCAGCGAAGAAGAGGGGTGTCTTTGTAGGGTAAGGGACCACTTTCAAGCCACATATATGTGTGTGATGAAAGAAAAGAGAGACGGTGTGGGGTAGAGGGGAAATACAGTTGTTGGGGAGGTGGAGGGGTCTGTATCGCCCCATTGTCTCCCCAAGCACCCATAAAGGGCGTAGGAGCAGAGGGATCATAAGCCTCGTTTGGCAGGAGTTATGGCCACTAACACAAAGCAGACAGACCAGAGCAATAACAGCTCGGGATGGAGTTGTCACGGTAACCAGCAGGTACTGATGCTGGCGGGCCAAGAAGGATGCTGGGTGGACAGCAGCCAGGACAACACGGAGAGGAGTAGAGACGTCACTGTCACTGGTGATCAATGGTCAGCGGGAAGACTGGGAGGCAGCAGCAGCAGTTAGCCACCCACAGAAACAGGTAGAGTTTTATTATAGAGGTCTGGGACGATAGAGGCTCAAAATGACGCTTTAAAAAAGAAACATTAACAACTGCAACAAGAAGAAAACTTTCACTGGACATCCCAATCCAGGACAGAAATCCCCTCACACTGGCGCTCCGTTGGTGCATAACAATAGCATGAACCTAGAAGATAAAATGCTCTGATAACATTTTTATGGTATTACTAAAATGTCCCTAAATTAAATACTGAATAACTTCATTCCCTCTTCCTCAGTCACAGTACAAAATTACATACAAGACTATATGTGAGACTCAAGACACACAAAAACGCTTACTTTTAAAAACAAACTTAAGATGTCAACTTTAGATTGAGGATGGGTGTCCTGCTTGAACAGACATAAGATTCAGTGGGGGAAACACAAGTTGGTAAAAAAATAAAACTGCTGTTAGGATGCTAAGATGGTAAAAGGTTCTCTGTTGCTGCTCATCTTCTCAGGAGGGATTTTGGACCCATTCTCTGGACACAATCTGTTTCTCAAATTTTCAGCTCCTCCAAACAAGTTTTTTAAGAGATTGGTCAGGCTATTCCACAGGCTATTCCAACTCCTTTGTTGTCTTTAATTATGTAAGTCCAGCTGCTCTTATGCTTAATGAGATGCAACCCATCTTCAGGATTCTGGAGATGAAGGAATCAAATGTATCTGTTTCTGCTTGAGCATAGGGATGGCGGTTATTGAGCCATAATGTTCCTCTAAATGTGCTGTGATAAATTGATGCATAAGGGCTTGACTTTAGGATGATGTGGCCACAGGGCTTCTCTCCAACCTTCTCTGAACTATTTCAGTATTTGTCAAGAAGGCAAATAAGGACCTCTTAGTGTGCTTTCTAAAGCAAGCATATAAAATTTGAATGCATTTACTGCTTATATTAAAACTGTGGTCCTACCTGCCTTCATATAATTGTGTGTAACTAAGATGGACCAAATCCGTGTCATGATTATTCTCACCTCATGAGACTGAAACAGGCATCCTGTCTCAAGGATTTTATAATGACTCAATTTCCCAGTTTTCACAGTGGTTACATTCTCACTGAGCTTCTTGCAGACGGTCTTGTAGATCATTACAGCCAAACTGTGATCTTGTCCCTGGCATCAACAGCTCTTTGGTCTCCCCACACTGGGGGAGACGATAAAATGCCAAATTGAGAGAACGTGTATTTGCGATTAATTAATTTTTCAATTTCTGTGCCAAATCATCACACAAGCAGTCAGAACTTTGTCTGGGCACCAAAAGATCAAATACTTATTTTGACCTAATAGAGAATGTTCGTTTGTTTGCAAGTGATAAAATTCTCTATTATGATTATCTTCACTGCATTTTTATGCCCTTTGTATTTCATGTAGAGCCTTGCTGCTTGTCTTGAGTCTGTGAAAAATACCGCACAAATCATTCAAACTTAACAAAATTCACAGAAAACCAATTCCCTTCTTAAAAACACGTCTTAAACGACACAAAAAAATAGTAACACATTTAGTTTTAATGTTTGTTTTGAAAGTAATTCAATGCGTTCTCATCTTCAGTATTTTTTTGTGTTGAGTAAAATTTAAATCATCCACTTTTCATTTTTTCTGTAGATCTCTCGGGTATTAGGTAAGTGTGCGGCGTTAAAGCCACAGTTTGCACATATTTTGCTCTTTCCCTCCGCCTCTCACTCCTTGTGTCTCAGAGGGTCATTTGCCTGTTCAGATGAGATTATGAGCTATAATGGAGGAGGTGTGGAGTGCTGAGACAAGGAGAAATGGCCCGCCGTGTAGATAGAATATTTGATGGTTAGTCGATAGCTCTTCTCGGTCGTCAGAGGCAGAGGAGGAGAGCACAGAGAAGGGCCACACATAGACCTTGATTCTATGGAAATGCATTATTTGTGAAGATTACCTGAAACGGTCTCGGAGAATCATTTTGGCATGAACTAACCTTGAACATTCCCATACTTATGTAAATGATCTCCATCAGTGGTAATCAATGAATGGAATAGCCTTGAGGTTCTTAAATATTACACAGAGCGTCTTCGGTTGTTAGTTTGGTCATAACAGCCTTGTAAGACAAGTTGAGGGTCACACTGTCAATTCATCTTTTTTGGCCCCCCTCACAAGTGCAATCAAATTGTTTTCATCCCATTGATATCGTTTGGGTATATGTAGTAAAGTGTTAAAATCTTGTGCAGTTTAAAATGTGTGAACCTGCTGCTTTTCTCTCAGTGATTTTTAGAAGAAAGTTGCCTGCAAGCTGTCAGTCCACTTCAAGGCTGTGTTGTCTGTCCCCGTAAGGCCTCTGTCTGAGTGGAAGAAGGACACAGTGACACGAAGTCCCTGAGGGACGAGCTCATCACCGACTCTGGCAGGAGGCATGAATGACACCTGACATGTGGCCGGACTCTGAGTGCCGCCTGCTGCTAAATGCTGTACAGAAAAAGCCCTCTGATTGACCGGATCTGACACAAAAACAAGTGAGCACGCAACCTGTGTTCACACACAAGGAGGTGTGATGACTAGACGAGGATAACTGGATTTCCCTGCTGGTGTAATACCAACACCGATGCCTAGAACAATTTGTCCATTGATGCATAAATATTTACTATGTAATCAGTTGTGTGCCACAAAACAATTATTGAATGATTTGGTTCTGGTCAAAGCTCTAAAAACATCTATTGTTTTTATTTATTTTATTAAATCAGGATACAAAACCCCTTTTGACTCTTTTGCTAAAGTTGTTCAAAAAGTGGTCTATTTAAGACCAACATGTTTGAAGTTTAGGATAGCGTTGGTGGGAAGCACAAGTCCTTTAGACAATTTGTTCTCTATTTCATCAAAGTTTACTTAGTTTCTTGCAGCTCACTTTATATTGTTTTTATTATCATTGCTACTTTGGCAGAGAAAACTATTTTTTTAGATTCAGGAAAAATCTAATATGCTGGAGTGCATCCCTCAACTGTGAGCCCAGCTGGAAAGAAAGGAGGTGTGAGACAATCTCCAGAAAAAATAAATAAATCATACAATGTCAGAAAAGATGCAGCCAGAGGAGCTTAATGGTCAAAAACAAACCAAACAATGGTTAAATAATCGTTTTAGTTGTTCAGTTTGCCGTTTTAGCTCCACCAAGTAAGTCTGCTAGATTATCACCCTTCAATCACTGTTTCTGAAGATAGTGTTTGAAGTATATGCAGTTTGATCAGTTACCAAATGTTAAAAAAATCGGGTGGAAATCATTCTCTCATTTTGTGATCTCTGTTGTATGCTTCCTGGATTCGTAACTGATGTTTCCCAGTTTTTCCCAAAGCCCAACCTCAATCCTCTCCTGGAGAAAACCTCAAAGCCTCAGCCGCACCAAACTGAGAATACATGCCTGGAATAGTCACCTCTCATCAACAACCATCCACTGTGGAGCCTTTTCTCCTCTCAAACTTTCAGTATCAACCCAGCTCTCCATCCTCTAAACTCCCCAAATCAGCAAAACCTACAGCAATAACACAGCCATACTTCTTTTAAAAATCAGCTACCATTGGCCAAGAGGCATAAATTAAACACAGAAGACCTTCCGTTTTATCTGTTGCTGCATAATTTCATCCCATTTAGTAGTTAAATTATTAAATAATTTAAACAAAAACACAGATTTTCAGACAATTTATCTTCTTGTGTTTTACTGCTGACTTTAGGGAAATGCTGGATTGTGTTTTTTTATGCATTTAAAAAAAAAAACAGTCAACATACCAACAAAACCTGGAACCTCGGCCAGTCTCTGCACTGTGACGTGCGTGCAGAGCTGTTTGTGTCTAAAATACATGAGGATGTGTGCAGTGAGCTGGGTCTATATGCATGGCCTATTTACTGCTCATTCATATTTATCTGCAGCACATGTGTGTGCTCTGGCCCACAGCTGTTCCTGAGCAGGTAGCCGTGCACTTGCAGGTTTCGGATGTGAAGCTGCCCTCTGGTGCAGCACGTGAAGTTCACACACTTCAGGTGTTTGCAAAACAGTCTGACTAACCCTGATAGTTTCTGTATGAAATCATGTTTTCTGTAAAAAACACAGTGAGAAGCTATAACAGCTCTCAGCGTCAGGCTAATTCGCAAAGAAGATGCACGTGCACACACACACGCAAACAGACACACACTCAGCATCTATCAATGAGGATACTGAGTCATCGATTAAGTAGAGTCACGATTATCTTAACCTTCGCCCTGAGGCTCCTCTGCTTCTACAAACGAACAAGACATTCCATCTCAGTGAAGATAATGGTGTGTTACATCTGTTAGTCACTGACAGTAAACATTTACTTCACACAAAAATCATCCATGGAAATCTCATGTCGGTCAAATTGATTTCATTTAATTGCATATTGCTTTCTAAAGATTTTATTTTCCATCCTATTTCAGTTGACTGTGGCTTGGATTCCCATCTGGGCCTGGTGGCTCCTGTGAAATATGTATGACAAACCAGCAGAGCTGTGTAGTTTTCTCCAATAGGGAGAAAACTACTGGAATGTCACAACATTTAAGGAAAAGCAATAGGTTAAATGTAATTACCTAAACACTCACTTATCTAACAAAGTTTGAGTGACAGAAAACAGGGCGGTATTAACGAGCTGTGTGACTTCCAAAGGTTGGTAGATGAAAACCTGGCATCCAGAAGATTTACACAGGAAAGATAATAGATGTGCCAGGTCCTGTGTCAAGTAATTGATGGACGCTTTTCTCCACTATTGCTCAAGTTCCAAAAATGCAAAATCTGATGAAAAAATTAGGCGATGTCAAATAACTTAAAAACTTTTTTCCCCAAAAACAATATATTTATTATGTACAATTAAGCTTCATTATTGGGGAATCCCTTTATTTTTAAAGCATTTCATAATCCTACCTGGACATTTTTTTTTACTATGATTTAGATCCAAACTCAACTATGTGTGACAATCTGAATGTTTCCTGCTTCTCCCCACTTATTGCTTTTGACTTTTTAACGTCCCACCGTCTCTTCCTCTTTCAGCATCACCCCCACCCACACACGTCTTTCTCCATCTCACTCCGCCTCTGACACCCTGATCAATTCCCCATCAAATCCTAATGCTGCGGTTTAACTCAAGTGTGGCATCTTAATTAGAACGATAACTGCACACTGTCAGGGTCATCGACTGCGCCGGACGCCAACCAATGCCTCTCATCGACAGGCTGCCAGCTCTCAGAGAGGCTCTGAAAGCGGGGGGCAGGCAGACGGAGGGCGGGGTGGACACAGAAAACCGGACGGCCAGAGTTGAGGATGAGACAGGTGGGTGGAGAGAGCTATGGTTTACCAGAAAGGGAATGGAAATTAAGACATCTGAGGATCGGCCATTGTTTGGTCAAGTATTGCTCCACTTGGCCTCAGTTAACACTCAAGAGAATTGATAGCTGTAAGGTTTTCTGTGAATAGGAAGGTATTGAAAAAGCAGAAAGTGGACAAAGAGGTCAAGCCAAACGAAACAGAAGACTGTGACAGGACTTTTTGATAATGGTTTAAAAAAAAATACTTAGATGTAAAAGAGAAAGATTTAATATTTAAGTTAAAGTGAAATCTAGCAATGATGATGTCAGGAACGGTGGTTGTAGGTGGTGAGGAGAGACGCTGAGACCCAGGTATGATGAAAATGGTGAATTTATTTGTAGCTCACAGTCCAAACAAGCAGGCAGCACGGCAGAGCTGGGAACACAGAGGCTCAGCACCGGTAGCAACAGACTTAAAACTGGACTGACACGAAGAGCTTAGCAGACCAGGACTTTACAGTTCAACTGGACGAGCTAACAGGTACGTTTGACGACAAGGACCCGACCAGGAACAGAGACAACAGGGGAGACTAAATACACAAGAGGTAATCAAGAGAACGAGACACAGCTGGGAAACAATTAACGGGGAAGACCCAGAAACAGGACTCACAGGGAAAAGGACTACACAGAGAACTCAAAAATAAACACACAGAAACACAGATCATGACAGATGAAGGCTACATAAAATTTTATTACGGAATCAAAATGTATGAATAAGGTTAATTTCTCTCATTTCTATTAAATCTGAATCTGTAGGATAATTATTTTAATGATCCATCATAAAAAAGCAATGAGTTGATTTTTTATATATATTTATTAAAAATATGAGATATGAAAGAATTACTATTCACAGTTTAAATGAAATTAAATGATTTCTGATAAAAGAATCAACCTCTAACGTTAATTATGACACTAATCGTTTTTGACCGTTACAATAAACTAACAGAAACAAAACCTAGAAAACTAAAAAGCTTAACTTTCAACTCTATTTTCTAATTTCTCTGAAGTTTGAAGAAAATGGTTTTGAGAATTATTGACACTTATTTTGCCACAAATCTGAGGAATAGGTTTGAACAAATAAAGTAAAAGTTTCAAAGAAGATCTAGTCACCAGAAAACACACCTTTACCTGATGTCGACTGTTTTCTGCTTGATATTTTTGTATGTTGTATTTGCATCCAACCCTCCTCTGGTTAGGAGTGAATAAAGGAGAAACCCAAAAACAGAGAAGAAGAAAAATCATTTTAGCTGTCAGCGAGAAACAAACTTTAGTGGTGTTTAGAAATGGCTACTAAAGTTATATAAGTTTTTTTGCATAAAAAATCATTAACTTGCATGTAATCCAACAAAGAGACTTGGTAAAATCGACCTGAATCAGTGGGAAAAAAACACCTAAAACAAAATGTTACAACATGACACGCTTTATGTGACAACAGGGAATAATGTTATGTTCTTTGCTTGCAGAAACTGTTTGTCTCAGGTGTGTTGTCACAGAAGACAGACAAATAGGCATCACAAACAGAGTTACCCACTGTCACCTGTAGACACATAGTTGTCAACCACAGCACACTCTGTGCTAAAAGAAGCATTTTTCACACCAGGCAGGGAATTCCCTCCTGTTCATCTTGTCAAGTCGCCATTTGTCCTCTTTTTCCCCCCTTTCCTCTGAGGAGAGATGAGGAGGAGAAAAGGCGTGAGAACAAGAGATGAGAGACACAGACGGGAGGAGCAAGTTTCCCTTTTTCTTGTGACAAATAAAGAAATCAATAAATCATTTGCAGGCCTTTGACGGCTGTGGTGAAGGAGGTGGGTGGGGGGGGTTACCCGTTCTTCATAGACTATTTATGAAGCTGTCGTCGCCGTCCCCCTCTCTACAAGTGTGTGTTGGACAGCCGCTCGCGTCACGAGTGAGAGCACTGTCTGAAATATTTAAATGTTTGCGTGCATTTCACACTGGACCTGTGGCCCCTCTCTTAGGATGCTGTGGGCTTTATGGGGGGGGCGATGGGCAGGAGGTGAGATGTGTTTGTCAACATGTTTGTTTATAACAAATCTGACCGCCAGTGGCCGGATGTAATTAAAGCAACCTTGATGCTCCTCATCTGTCACTCAAAGCTTCGTCAGTTGTTTTCTCTCTATAGTGCAGTTGTGCGGCAGGGACTGCAACAATGTTTGGATTATGCAACTATTATTAATTATGATTAATAGCTATTTAATAAGATCAACAAAGTTTCTTTTTTAGTTAAACAAGTTGGGGCACTACCTGGTGACCAGCAGTCATTAGCCAAACACGTTCAGTGGCACTGACAAACTAATCCTGTGTCGCCGGAGGCCACCAGATCCTGTGACAGTATGCTAACAACTGTGGCCACCGTTAGCATACAGATTTGAGCTATGCCATGTTATGCTAACCAACCAATATGCAGACACTGACATCTTAATGGCTGTTTCATATTTGGGTTTACTGTATGTACTCTGCACTCACTTCACATTGACGGTTAAGATTTTGTGGTTGAGTATACCGATATGCATATATTTCATGTGACAAATTCCTTAATTTCCCACAACCTGGCAGGACACCAGCAAGCTTGATGAGCTTGTTGTGTTCCAAGCTGAGTTTCCTCTCTGCCAGGGCACCTACCTGTCACACAGCTGTTGTTGGTGCAGCACAAAGTGGCAGTCTGGCTGATGTGCGTCCTTGTGTCTGGTTGCGGCGACTTACGTTTACACTTTGAAAGTTTCAAAAGTTCTCTTTTCCACCAAGCTGGTGAGAAGAGTATAATCCTCTTAAATCTGTGCCTCCAATTCAGGTGTGTCTCCCTGGACTGGCTCCAAAATGTTAAACTACAGGCCTTTTATATTCATGTTCTACTCTGTATGGCTTGAAATAAGTTCAACAGGATTCTCTGTTGTAAACGATTATTCATATTGTGGCCAAAACAAGAAACAAAATCTCTTTAAATGCGATTTATATGTAATCACATGAAAACTTCATGACTACTTTAAAACTGGAAGAGAAGACGTTCCACTTAGATTCCTGCAAAGGATGTTTATTTCTGTCAATTCAATATAGATGTCTTGTACTTTGGGTCATGAACTATATCTTACGATAGGCAAGGGACAGAATGTAGATGCACCAATCAATTAGGGGCATTGTTTTTCTACTAAACAATTTATTTACCATAACACCCTAGAGTAAAAGCTTTATTACTGCATTCAAATCTACAATTCATTCCTCCATATCTATTCTTCTGTCTTCACCAAATGAACAAAATGCTTGAACTCCCCTCCCTTGATTCAGACACTCAACCCAAACCCAGAGGGAGCACTCAGACCTTTTTTCAAAATGAGATTAATGAGAAAATATGGAGCAACAGCAGCTCGCCTGGTGTCTTTCAGAGCTCCGCTGGGTACCGCTGTGTCTGAGTGGACCTTCACTGGGCATTAGTTCATTAATAAATTAGAGTTTAGATCCAAATGGAGCTCTGTGCCAAAGAGTACCACTTCACCAACCTGCAGTAATCCAGCTTTTACAGGAAGATTATCCAGATTATTACACCAGCTCTAGCTCAACAGACCCTGAACTCAAATTACTAAAAAAAATGGGCTGATTGAAAACACTGCTAATGTTTACTTTAGGATAATCCCCAAATGAGTATTAGTACCTTGTAAAACCTCTGTGGAAAGGCTAAAGCTGACGTCTCTTAGACATGCAGTGAAACACTTACCTAATAATTTGTTTTCTTCTGTCTCTATTCAATGCAGTCGCATTTTTTAAAACTCCCTCCCAGAACTTTTACAAATTTGAATCAAATGCAAATGCTTTGTGTTGTGAACATGCTTATGTTTAATTCAATAATTCTCTTTTCAGGAATACATTCATACTCATTTTAGATTTATACTTTCCCCAGCTGCTGTTAGATCTTCCATGTTGCCAAGTATATTTGTGTCTTCAAACCATGACCAATGAAGTGGGTCAAATAAATCTCTAAGCTTAAGGTCTTGTTTCTCATTTAGTCAAAGCAGAAATGCTCCTTCTGGGTCGAGGTGGAGGAGACTTGTCTGATCTGCAGAAGTTGTTTTAATCATGACTGATAATACAATGAAGCAAAAGATGATTAGACATTGATGGTTCAACCTCAGAGATCGGAATTACAAGTGCAACTTCAGCCAAAGTTATTATATTATTATTACCCATAATCTGAAACTGAGACAGAGTCAGTGGAAACAAAGTTTGTGTGTCAGTCACAAATATTTGGCCAGATTTGGGGATTAATTATCCATTAAAGCCAACGAATATCACAAGAGAGATGCTTAATGTTTTTAGCAGACGTGTAACTTATAAACTCATAGAATAACTTTTGTAGAAGTTGTATAGTTTGTATCCTTCCTTCATTTATGTTTTGCATTTGTTCAAGATCTGAAGAAAATGTGTAGCTTTTGTTTAGCTCTTGTAACGATACATTTTTTCAACCTGACCAATAAATCCATGTTATTTATTGATGAGTTGCTGAAGATCACGCAGTCTGTGCTACAGCATCAGATATGTAACTGTGCTGTAGCATCGCTTTACCACAGTTGTCTATCGTCATCCGCCATAGAAATGTTAGTACACAAATGTGACGATATTAGAAATCAGCTCCGATTTTTTTTCTTTTTCTTGAAGGTTTTACAGCTGACAATACAGTAATCTGTGGATTGAAATGCAGAGGCTAGTTTTGTAGGCTCTCCAAAAGTTCCCAGTAAATTGTTAACTTTTCAAAAGCTGCTACATTTGTAGCCCATTTGGAAAACTTTCTTTTCCATTTTCCCCACACTTTACAAGCACACTCAAATAAACCCACATCCAACGCTTACCTGTCAATGACTACGTGAAAATAAACTGAACTGAAGCTTTAAAAGGTTCTCCGAAAAACGCGGTGGTAAACTTTTGACATCGGTGACATTCCCCGTTCTCACAAGGATATCTCGGTTGCCCTCCTTCATGGTGAGTGTGTGTACCTGTGCAGCACAACACTATGAGAGTGATCCAGAGAGCAAACACTAGATTAAGCACTGTGAGCGCTGGCGGCAACGCTGAGATTTAAACTCATTCTGTCTACGGCTGCTTCAGATAACGAGCTGAATCAGCATGCACCATGAACACACACACACACACACACACACACACACACGCACACGCACACAGCATTAAAGTGAGCATGGGTCTGACATCCAGAGAGGAACGGGAGAAAGGCACGAGCTGATATAATGAGCTATGGTCCTTTTAGAGACACAACTGTCACTTTAACATCTCTTGTCTTCTTTTTTTTCTACACACTTCTTTTTCCTCAACATCCTTGTTTCAGGGAGTTTCCTTTCTCAACAGCAGCAGTTCAGAACATTTGGTTTAAAAGTCTGACACGGTCAAAAGTTAAGAGAAGATGTCAAAGCGTATTTAATATCCAGACTCGTTTGCCCTAATCTGGAGATCTCATTGACATCTGGCGACCCAACGCAGCAGTACCAGACTCAGCAGTGTCTCTAGGTCCTAAGAACAAAGCACATACCTTCAATGACAACAATGTGCCCCTTCTGGTCAGAAAAGACAGATGGCTTGAGAAAGGAGGAAAAGAAGCGGTCTACACTAAACATAACAAAATAACATTAAACAGTGGAGATGGGGTGAAGTTCAACCATTCACAACCAAAGACGTGAAGAAAGCAGTTTGTATCTTGATTTATTAAGCAGCATTTTACAAGTGATGCTGGTCCAAACAATGGACAGGTAGTTGGACTGAGCCCTGACTTCTGTGACTTTAATGGCTCTATTCATCTGATTGTTGGGAACTGTAATTCATAAGCCTGATGCTCTGAGCTCAGAGTCACTCCACACCAAATAAATGCCCAAGTGGGTGAATGTGATGGCATGAACAGACTAGGAAACCATTTGCCTTTTTCTACATAAGTAAAGCAATGTGCAGGCAAGAAATCATGTGCAAGAAATTGAGGTATGGCAAGCCAAATGGTGATATAATAGAGAGTTTTGTAATGTGTCATCAAAATTTAAGAAACACCACTAAATATGCCACCGTACAACGTCATATACTAAATGATTACAGGTATGCACTTATATAGCACAACCTGGTGTTTAAACTGTTGATTTATATTGATTTCATAATATTATAGCATTGTTATTTACTTCTGTGTTGCATTTTTTTGTAATTTTGATTGACCTTCTTAACATATTTTTAATTTCAAATTGATGTTTCGGGTAGATTAATCCTGACTTTCTAATAAGCAATTATTCTTATTTACACATTTTGTTCAAATTAATATTGGCAAGTCTTCACGACGATTTATTGATTAAGCTATTATTATATTTATTTTTAGGCACGTGTGTAGAAGCAAGGTTAAACTGTCCTTCAGCATCACCCTGAGTCTAAAGCGTTGACATGGATAGGCTGATGAATTAGGACAGCATCACTCTTGGAAGAAGTGGCTTTAAGACTATTGGATTAGCTAATTACAAATTTTATCCACTGAGAAACAACACGCTATAAATCCATCTTAGACAAATAGGAAAAGTAAAATTGGTTCATCAAATCATCTGTACAAATACTTTATTAACCTATTTCATGTTTAGCAGCATTAGGGAACAAATGAAAAACATGATTTTCAATACTTCATTTGTAGCTCTGGTGAGCTTCCACTTTCTTTCTTTTTTTTCAAATTTGATCAGATTTTAAATTTTATTTATCATTCCATTCAACAAAAGTAATTAGTAACTTTCAACCAAGAAAAAAAAAAAAAATTATCACAAGTTTCTTGCAGACAGAACTGCTTTACGCATGTAGAACTAAACGTTTAACAATTTTAAATTAACCATTTCCTGATTGATAATTTTAGAAGTTTTTTTTCACTATTAGATGAGAGCAGATTCAATTATATTCTAGAAAAATCATCATACGACATTTTTCGTTTTCCTGTTTCAGATTAGCACTGCAAAGCGTTGGCTCTGCTCCTTCTTCCTCTACAGATGCTGGCCTCTTTGTTAGCTGCGGATCACTTTCAGAGTCCCGCTGTCACTGCTAACAGCAGCATGACCCTGATGACCCTGTCTTATATCCTCTGCCTTATCTATCCCAACTCAGCAGCCTGCACCCAGGCCCTGCCACGTACCCTGCTGGGTACCTCTCCCCATGAGGAGCAGAAGGCGGAGGAGGTGGTGCAGAGCTTCAGGCCTGTCGCTGCTCATTTCAGGTTAGCTCGTGTGCATTAGCACCAGCAGAAGTGACAGCTGTCAGCGTCACCGAGCTCGCTCCGGATGCTGCCCCCACCTCCCACCAACCCATCCGTGCTTGGAGCGTGGCCAGTTTGAAGAAGAAGAAGAAGAAGAAGAGGACAGAAGCATGTTCAACAAGGAGGGAAAACAGAAATCTGTACTTAAAGGAGAGAGAGAGGTGAGTAAGGAAAACATTCTAAGGAAAGGAAAGAGAAAAGAAGCAAGAGTAGTCATACAATTTAGAAATGTTTTTTTTAAAAAAAAGATGGAGGAAAGAATCCGAACCATCAAAAACACAAAATAGGTTAGGATAACTTAAGGAATGGAAGATAGAGAAGGACAATTAATAGGATTAAAAAAAGAAATCACCTTTGTTAGTCTCTGAGAAGTGAATGTCCAAAAACATGAACCCACACGCTAAGTAACAATCACTAAAAGTAACTTAAAAGAACTATGTGCAGGTATTTGATCAGTAAAAATATCCTAACTTATGCATGTGAAGTAAATGTCTTTTTGTTTGTTTTGTACAGGATGTTTTATTGGTCCATGATGAAGTTGGTCAAAGATACTCTGATCGTTATCCGACTTGTGACCAGTGCAACCAAGCATCAGTAGACCACTTTAATCTGTTTTGACTTTTGCTTAAATTATTTCTTATTTTTACCACAAAGAAGATCATTTGAAACCGTTCTTCTCTATCTTACCTGATGATGTTGAGATGGAAGGAAACATAGCACTCTGCACACTGGTAAAAAAAATACATAAAAAACCAGTGTCATTATCCAGAGTGAAAAATGTCAGGTACCAGCCTGGGCTGAATGGTCACTCAGAGAGGAAGAAGCCATTACATTAAAACCAAGATAAAAAGTTTTTTTTTTTTTTTTTTTGTCATCAGTTGAGGCAGGAGCTATTGGCCAAACGTCATGTGAATATGGGTGTATAAATATCTGTTTCTGATATATACAATCATATATAAAAGAGAAGCCAGTAATGGGACAGGAGGATGAAAGGGAGGAACAAGGAGAAAAAATAAGACCAAATGTTGTGTCATTAAATGATTAAACAGTGATGCAAATGACAACCATTTTTATAAGAAATGATCCTTTCCCAGCCATTAAATCATCTGAAAAAGTGCATTAAAGCAGCTTCAGAACCTCGCATCCCAACCTACACCCTGCTGTTGGCGTTTTCTGGCCTCTCCGTGGCCCCGGAGCTCCGCCGGGTCCGTGTGCGAGCAGCGCCGCCTGCTGGTCAGGGGCGGAGCCGCAGCCTGCCGCAGTCAGCGCTCTGAGTCCTGCGGAGCTTCACATCCACTCTGACAACAGCAGCTGTGGAGCTGCGGACACGGGACAATTGTTCTGACTAGCACGAGAAATCGACGAGGTTTGCTTGATGTGAGTATGCTTGTTTTTCTTTTTAGATAGTCGTTATGGTTTTTTTATGTATATTTTTCTCTGGGAAGATCAAATCAACACAACAGATTTGCATTTTAATTATTACTCTTTACTTATGTTATTAAGAGACTTAAGGTCACGAAAAAGATGTCAATGAAAAACTAAGTGATTGTAGAGAATAAGTCTTTGTTTATTCTTCACATTAACAAAGATGGAAGGGAAGTAACACTGGTGGGAAAAAAAACACTGGTAAAAAAAAAGTCATTATCCAAAATAAAATGCTTCTTTTTAATTTATAGTATTTCTGAATCCTCTTGTCCTCTTATGTTTTTAATCTTTACATTATTAAATTACAGATATTAAATAAAGGGCCACCAGATTTTTTATTTTTTATTTATTTATTTTTCAGCATTTTTTTTATTAGAATTTCCAAAATCTATCCACTACTTTTTTAGAATATGCAAAGTCTTATATAAAAAAAATAAATACATAAGTAAAAATCTAAATAAAAATATTGCTGGTTAAATACGTCCAGGGAGTTTTATCTGGGATTCAACATGGAAATGAAGTGTTGAAGTTTCAGTCCAGCAACTGTCCTGTTTGTGTTGTTCACTTTGTGTACCTTATGTTAAAGTAGCTCTTAGCGTCTTGTTTTCACAGTGTTTGCTCCAGGGGTCAAAGGTCCCTGTAATGATTGCATGAAGACCATGGATTCCTGAGGTGCAGACAGAACATGCACACCCTCTGCTTTCATTGACTCCTAGCACAGAAAGTGAGTGAAGACCACCACAAGAAGCTTTAATAAATGTACACATGAATAAATAAAACACACACACACGTAGAACTATCAGCACCGCGGCAGAGCGGCTGTCTTGATTCCTAGACAGACACACTCATGCACTATTAATGGGATCCCTCTCTAAAACCATGGGATTCCTTTGCCAAGTGCGACCCTTTTCTTCAGTGTGTGTGAGTGTGAGTGGGTTTGTGTGTGTGAGGTGTGGACAGGGGGGTGGCATCCACTTGCCCAGGGGTGCGATTTTAGTTTGCCGGAGGGAGGGGATCTGAGTGGTCCCAAGACCCCAGAAAACCCCAAGGCTTGAAATCAACCCTCACCGCGCTCACACACTCAAAACATCCCAGATCTCCTGCTGACATGCAGAAGGGTCCGTTTTTTCTTCTTATCCAGAAGCGGAGTGATCCAGTTCACGGCTCCGGAGTTCACTTTCTGCTTCTTTAAATAAATGAAAACCATCTTCTGTCTGCAAGGAAATTGTGTAGATGTTGTTGGAAAGATTCAGAAAAGTAGATGCACAGACTCTTTCAAATAGCAGTTTGATAAAAAAAAAAGTATTTGTAATAATATTTATTATTATTATTAATAATAATAATAATAATAATTAATAATAATAATATTATTATATTAATAATATTATTATTATTATTAATTATTATTATTAATAAAATAATAATACTTATTATTGTTGTTATTATTATTCACCCACCAACATTGTAATGAGAAAGAACAACAATAAGTTTCCTAACTTAAGATGCAGCGATCAGTCTGTCAGAGATCAATTTTCCTCAAACAGTTTTGATTGCAGGTTTTCTTTTTTTCTTTTTCTTTTTTGTTATTAAATGCATTAAAACTAAGAAATTCCTCCATTTTCAGTCCATAAATTCATGAACCAACTGCATGAACTTTGATCTGCTACTTAGAGACTTTAGACCTTTGTTTTTATTCAGCATGCCAATTCTTTATAGAACAGAACTAAAATATCAGAACTGGTCAAGATGGTTAAAACTCATTGGAATCCAAATAGGAGAAGACTGATCTGCATCTTACATTTGAACACACAAATCTCTGGATTTTGTCGCTCAAAGCATTTTTATGCATAACATTCAGAGTTACTCGCTCTGCTGTGAGTCTGCACACTGCGTCCACAGCTGTAGCTGGTTAAAAACAGGTTAAATCATTCTTGTGCACCTTGTGGTTTTTATTGTTACAGTCAAAAGTTTTGAAAGAAAACACATTTTTATGTAATTTGACAAAAAGCTTAAAGCAATAAAAGACTTCACTGTAAAGTTATTGAAAATTAGTTGTGTTTTGCATAATCAGATTGAGAATTTTCAGGATTTTTTTTTCTTTAAAGACTTGGCCAGTCTTTTTTTTCCTTATATTTCAGGGGTAGGGAGAATTAGTCACATATGTTTGAAATAATGATTTGTTTGGAGCTAACAAGCAAATCATTATTTGTACAGACATTTACTCAATCCTCATTTGAACTAATCCCATTAAACCATATCGTTCAAATACATTAGTCATGCTTTTCCAGCTGTTGATATTCTTTAGCATCTCTTTTTATTGTATTTCACTCACTGCTTTATTTCCTTTCAGTAGCAAGCAAATATAATTTGAAGCATCCTGAGTAAATGCTTTAAATGGTAAAGACATCTTAGCATGAAAATGAAACCAGTTTATTCTACTGATAACTCCCCCAAATGCAACCAAATATATTTGCTGATTAAATTTTGGAAGACTTTATTGAAGAAATGTGGCTCCTAATTTTGTTGCTATTTTTGTTTGGTGTTGTGGTTACCAAATGCTCTTGGTCAAATATGAAATAAAGATAAAGTAGTGTTTCAGATAATGAAAGTCATTGTCTCTTAAGCTTATGTTTTGAATATGTTTTGAGAGAACTTTAAATCATTTAACGTTATGCAAAATGTAACAAAGCATGTTGTAAAAAGGTAAAACTTTGTTCAACCAGGATGTGTTAAATATTAGAAATCCTACCTTACCATATTCATGTGCTTGATTACTGCGCTCAAGAGGTGAGAGAGTTCGGTTTTAAAAACAGCAGTCAAGTTAGTTTGAAATCAAAAGATTTCTGTAAATGAATCCGTCTTTGAGTCTGAGTGCTGCTGCTTCTGTGCAGGTTTTACACACCACATTGTTCTGAAACTACAAAGTGTGTGATTTGGTGAAATACTTCAGCAGACTGAATAAAAAATGAACGCGTGAAGCAGCTGTTCCATATTTATTACACAAAAGGCACTTAGAGGCTGAAGGCTGCGGAGGAAAATCTGTATTTCGGCTGCCGTGTTACACATCTGAGAACGCAGCTGCACTGTACCAAATGTTTGTGGTTTTTGCTTTTGCTTTATTTATTTATTCATTTATTTATTTGTTCTCTGCAGAACGGGATTTACCTCTGAATTATGGAACAGTCCCCTTTCTCTCCTTAAGTAAAAAATAACATCTGTCCGGCAAATGGAGAGCTTAGTGTTTCTCTATAATTAATGGTAAAAGCCTCCAGAGCTGCGCATGAAATATACATCCTCCACACAGCAACCCACCACCACAACAAAGAGAGCAAGAGAACACAGAGGAAGAGGAGGAGGGACAGTGGGTCAGTGAGAAGAGAGACTTAAAGAAGAGCTTAGAGTCCAACAGCACAGAAGATAAATATGTATTTAAATGAAAAAAAAAGTGCAAATCTTCTACCGAATAATCTTTCAAGACATCCTGAAAAAAATGACAAATATTACAAACAACACTTTTGCTTTTGGATCGGCACTTTATTTCGTTGTTGAAACAAGATGCTAATAGAGTTCATTGCATAATTATTAGCAAACATATTTAAGAAGCGTAAAACCCTGTTAAATAGCTGCATTTTATTGCAGTTCATTAAATTTACACTGAAAAAGAAGAACTTAAAAAAAACTGTTAATCTGAATACATTTATTAGTTGGGGTAATCCTTTGGTAAAAAAATTTTTTTCCCAAAATCCTTGACACTTTTTTTTTAAAAAAAGATTTTATATTTACACTACATATTTTATACCTATTTTATTCAAGTCCTGGATTTTTTATGTTGTAATCCATGACGTTCTGCTGTTGAAATTTGATTTGGTTTGTGTCTTTTAGCTCATCATTGAAGTGGGAAAGATAAGAGAGCATGCCTGTGAAGTAAAGCAACTGTGTGTTCGTCTTTTTCCATAAGGAAATGCTACCATAAAATACGAGCATGTCCATATCCATAGTCGTAGCACGATCAAGATAACTGGAAATGTGACGAGGGGGCTGGACAAGGTCTCGAGTTTATCTTGAGAAAACACAGGAGGAAGACAGAAATCTCCAAAGGTCATTGGTAGAGAGTATGGTATATGCTTCGATGACCAAGTCTCCAAAACAGCCACTGGTTTCTTTCTACATTGAAAGAAAGGTTTGTCATACAAAAATCTCTTCTGTCCTATTGTCGCATGTAAACATGGGGCATTTGACAAACTGTACCGGGACTTTATCTGGAAATCTCTGCTGTGGTAAAGAGGATAGGTTAGATTGAGCCTTTCAGCAATGACAACTTCAAGAAGGTCGGGTATCAAACATTTTCATTTTCCTTCATCCTGCTTTGTATGATGGAAAATCTGTGATGCTGTGGGACCTTCTCAGCCTCAAACCTCCTGCTAACTTTTAGCTGCTTTCTACCTGAGCATCCACATAGATGAAAATGTGTCATGTTTCAGTGTGCAGTATAATTTTTGCATTATTTGGAGGTATACAACCCGAAGGTGATTTGACAGATTTTAATGCCGATGTTCATACTAAGTCAACCTAAATTAGGCCATAAAAAGGAACTTGCAACTTTAAATTTGAGTTTCTTTTTGAGAAACAGCCTTTTCATATTTTTTCATCGCCTTCGTTCAGTGACATATGATCAAGAGTTGTTGGTTTTTACAAGTTTGGACTTTGTGTAAACTTTTATATTTAAAAGGATTTTTTTTTTAAAATACAGCAAACTGACACTGAGCTGCAGCAGGTTCTGAAGAAGACAGGTGCAGCATTTTCATCTTTAAAAGCTCGAGCTCTATTAAAATTGATCGTCTCACTTCAAATTGACTTTCCTTTCAGGAAGTATGATAAATGCTTCTGTCTACATAATGACTGAAACTTGAACAAACTTCTTGACAACTTTGACAATACAGAGCAAAGATCACTGACGCAGTTGCCTGATCATAAAATCCACCCTTCTTTTTTTCACATTTCCCAGCTGCACAGTAAATGATGTCATTGATCAAAAGACATATTCATCTGCCAAATTATTTATTATGAAATTCCATGAGAGACAGCTGCTCATGACCAAAATGATGTGTATTACATACAATCAAACTGTAGAGTGAAAGGTCAACCACATGGTGCAGCGATGAACGGCTGAGACACAACGTAAACACATGAACTGTTCCGGGCTGCTCTGTTTATTGATCAGAAGAAACTGAAGAAATAATTGTGGAGAGTAAACACTGAAGCACTCAAACCATCATGAGGCAAATGCACATGAAATTTACAGCGACTGTGAACATTTATACAAATACACACAAGAGAGATGAGTGTGTGTTGACATGCTGTGAGGACAGGACACAGACCACAACAGATTATGGCTGAGCTCTGTGACCGACAGAGATGAGGGTTTTAACTAAAGATGGAGCTGAGAGCTGAGGATTGAACAGGGGTAAAACATGGTCTATACTGACCTCTACAGGGTAACGGGTGTCTCAGCAATCACACACAGTCTACAACTTCTTACTATCTCAGAATCTTACATTAGGACTTAAAATTTCATTTGATACTTCCATTAAAAAGTTATTTACAGTGTTTATTAATCAGTGATTCTTGAGAATAGTGACAAAACAGGTCCTATGGATAAAGCACAAAATTTGAATAAAATATACAACAAATATATTTTTTTCAAATATCTGACTAATCTAACCTGGGTCATGTGAGCACAACAATGTATATTTTCAAGGTATTTCCTGATTTTTTTATTTTTTTATTTTAAACATTGTAGTCGGTGGATGATGCCTGTAAAAGCCTTTGTCCAGGAGCAGAACTCAATACATTATAATAGTTTATAACAACTAAAGCGATAGTAAAATGACATATTATGACAATTAAGTATAAGTAGCCATATAAACAATTATAAAAGTATAAAAAGAAATCATTTTTATATATTTTCCAACTCTGGTTTTCAGACAGACAGAGATAGATAGATAGATAGATAGATAGATAGATAGATAGATAGATAGATAGATAGATAGATAGATAGATAGATAGATAGATAGATAGATAGATAGATAGATAGATAGATAGATAGATAGATAGATAGATAGATAGATAGATAGATAGATAGATAGATTATTTACCGTCAGAAATACTACTGATTCTCAAACAGTTTACTAACATAAACTGAAAAAAAGAGAGAAAGGGAAAAAAAAAACACCACCTCTGGTGAGGCGGAACCAAAAACATGCGCCGCCACATATATGGTCGGACTATTATAGATGTGGGACGGCAGCGATGGCAAGATGTCGGCGGCGTTGATCCAGATGTCATGCCTCTATCGGGGCATGTTGGCCGTCAGGGCCACCGGCACCAGGACGCCGATCCCCGGGCTGGTCCCACAACAGTTCCGGACCTTCTCTGTTCGGAAGGATCCGGAGCTGGAGGACAATCCGTTCTACAACAAGTACCAGGACAAGATCCAGAAGCTGCGCAGGTCAGCGAGCGGCGTCCGAAGCCCCGTCATGTAATCCGTTATTTTATAGATCAGCAGCACAGAGAGGAGTCAGTGGAGACAAGGAAAGTGTGACTGAAAGACATTTGGTCAAATAATCATTTCGGCCCATTCGCCCATGCTGTTGTATTAAGTTAAATGTTTTTAAACCTTAGTTCATGAAAGGTTGTCAAGTGTTTTCCTATAGAAAAAGGCGTGAACATTTTAGGCCAATTCAGCAGCAAGCTGGAACCTGGTGCCGAATTTTAGCCCATGTTAGAAAGAATGAACATGACCAACATAATCAATCCATTACATGCTAACTATTAAAAATTTATGGTAAACTGGGGGGGGGGGGAGCATTTCCTGCGAAAATGCAGTGTGAATGCGGTATATTGAATATTTTAGTGAACATTTCAGAAGGATTTGAAGTCAGTTGCTGAAGATTTGCAGAAATGTAAGAAATGGGCAAAAAGCAGGAGAATAAAGCAGAATCCTGGAAAGTGCAAATAGAAAAACTGTAGAAGAAAATGAATACCGTCTGTTTGCTAAAATGCACTGAGCCTATTCACTGCAAGAAGTCAAATGTAATCTAAATTGACTAAGCTACGAATGTATCGCAGCCTGTGGCCATAGGAACAGAGTAAAGCATTCGGATTTTTCTACATAAAGTAAATCTCAACTTCCCTACGAGTACAACAGTATTCATCTCTCACTGGAGTCTCACTGTTTGGCTTGGCAGATTTAGCAGAGACCCCATCAAAACAGCAGGAACCTGGAGGAAATACATTTTAAATTTAAAACAGCTAAATGCCTGTGAGAACTACTAACCTGCAGCTTTAAGGCGCGCCCCTTCTGATCAGCCTAATAAGTGTCCAAAGATATTTTTAATAGAAACTAGACCAAAAATACTAGTTAAGATTTAATGTTTTTGCAATGTGTTGGCAGTAAAATTTGAAAAGTATTCAGCTGAAGAAACTTGTTGTGGGAGCAAATAGTGATGTGTTTTCTGTTTGCTTTTAGTGCGAAACCCCAGGAATATAAGGAGCGCCTGGAGAAGCGGCATGAGGCCAAGAAGGACGTCCTGGGACACTCCAAGCAGGCGGAGTTCGTCCGGGTCATGGAGCAGGAGGTGACGTTTCTGCTAAGCTCCTCGTTCAGGCATTGGTTATTTTTAATCAGAAAAAAAAAAAGAAACAACTCCTTTTGTTCCTTCCTCTTTTTTAGCTTGAGAAAAGAGATAAGATGGCGGCTGGTGATGGAGCGTCTGGAGCTTTTACGAAAAACAAGGTGAACTGGGCGAAGAAGCCAAGCTGAGGATCAGATCTTGAATGTGTAGCGTAGCAGAGTCATCGTTTGAAAGGCTGAAAAATATTTTAGTTATTTATTTTTTTTACAAAAATACAAAGCAATTGAATACTATTAATTTTACTTTTTTACATATAAAAAAGAGAAATTCAAACCTTTAAGCAAGAGGAAGATGTATAAAAATAACTTGGTGCTCTTTTAGACATTAGGTTCTATCCTTAATCTGGAGATGATCAAGGACAAGACTGGTGAAGAGATCTCACAGGTGAGTTTGACTTTTTGTTAGGTTAAGAACCCTCGGTGTAAATCTGTGTTTCTGAACTCTACTGTAACTGGTAAATTTAGTTAAATTAAAACTAGCTAAACTAACTAAAAAAACAAAAATAAAATAACTAAAAAATGCTAGGTTCTTCGCTTTGGTTCAGACAATATTTTTTTTCTGTTCTTTTTGTTGCTGATGGTCAAACCTTCAGATTTACTTTCACTCTATTGCGCCCTCTGGGGGGCTTTACTTGTAAATCGCAAACTAGATCTAGACTGAACTTTTATCTGCTACTCTTCCAGCTTTGGATGCAGTTTTATTCAACCAAAGACACGATCAGCGCCGCCATTCCAGTGAGTCCCTTACCGAAGAATGCTGGCTGTAAATAATCGACATCTCCACTTTAATAATTTACTGATCATCTAGCACCTGCCTTCTGTCTTGTTTGCAGTCCCAGATGTATGAGGTGATTTTCAGCAGATCCAAGTCCTGCCCCATGGTAATATCCCTGCTGAAACCAATCCATGGTTCACCAAATCAGAGTGTGTGTGTGAGAGAGACAGAGAGATTGTGAACTGCAGAACCAGAAATCATGTCAGATTTTTCTTTAACTATTCTTTTATCATGGATTCCCTGCTCAGCTCTGTCTGTGTTCTCTCTCCAGTTCCTTTACGCTCTGCCTCAGAAGGAGGGCTATGAGTTCTTTGTGGGTCAGTGGTCCAGACATGAGCTGCATTTCACTTCACTCATAAACATCCAGGTAAACCAATTCACATTTGCTACCTCACACTTCTGACAGACAGGAAATGAGCTCATGTTTAGTTCTGGTTGCTTCTCAAATCTTCAAAATGATCTTGTTCTTTGAAAGACCTGGAAATATGAACTCTGGCAAAATAAATGTAATCAGGCCATTTGAAAGGTTAGTTGTTTGACTTAAGGTAATGTCAGTTCAATAAAATTGAACAATTTCAGTGAAATTTATAGACATATTGTACATATATGTAATTTTTTTATTTCCAAAAAACAAGCTGAGCATTTTCAAACAGGACATAAATCAAACACCATATCTTTTTGTATTTTCTGGTCAGTCATTATTTTATTCTGAAATTGTCAGAATAAGTTTGTTCAGCTTCTTTCTGATCCAAAATGAAGTTTAAAATGCTTTGCATTGTATCTGTATTATTTCCTAACAAATATGAAAGATTAAATTAAAAAAATAGACCTGAAACACAATGAAATGATATGAATGGATAAAAATTGTTATGTATGGCTATAGATATAATATAGATATAATCTTCTAACTAATCTAGGATTTCTGTAATGTCAGACATTGATGTCATGACTTCACTTATTTTCCAGCCTTTTAAAATAAGTTGGTTGTACCGCTGTACTTCTCCTAAAAATATCAGAACACATTTGTTATGTAAATATTGTATGCATGGACATCTAAAATCAGCAAATCAGCATAAAAATTCCTATTTCAAAGTTATTTTCCTGTGCTTGCACCCAGACTCTCGGCGAGAACGCTCCGAGTCAGCTGGTCCTCTACCACTACCCGGAGCTGAAGGAGGAGAAGGGCGTCGTGCTCATGACAGCAGAGATGGATCCCAAGTTCATCGTAAGCCTGTTTTAAAATCTTGTTTGTTTTTTGTTTTTTTTTAAATGTCTTCAGGGACATTTAAAGCATCTCTCTGTTTCTCAGACTGTCCACCAGGCTCAGTGCTTGGCCAATCAGGTGCAGCTGTTCTACGGCACACAGAGGCAGGAGACGCACCGATTGGTGGAGACGTTTAACCACCAGCCCGAAGACTTTAAGCACATGTCTGTGATAGCAGAGCTGGAGCAGAGCGGGCTGGGGTCAGCAGGCGCCCCGGGGGGCTCCTAAGGTCAGAAGATGACCAGGGACTATTTAACTGTCTCGGACTGAAGCATCATGGTTCCTCTCTCCATGTGGATCCAAACGCTTGAACGGATAGTGTGAGCAGAAAAGACGCAGGAGCAGCATCTCATTTAGGAAATAATGTGGTGGAATAAATGGAGGCGTTTGACCCACTATGTTCCAGACTGGATCCAAGAGATTTTGTAAGCACTGAAGCTGAGATCAAAATTCTACATTTGATATTTAATTAAAAAAATAAATCTCTTGACAGTCTGAGTGTTCTTCTCTTTCGGTTATACAGCAGTTAGACATGCATGTCTTCAGCTTCTACTTCATTACTTTTCACAACAGTTGCTATATTCATTAATAACTAAAAGTGTTATAAAGTGGGTGAGCTTTGTTGCAGCTGGACCTGGCCAGCTCATCGCCATGGATTCCAATTTGACTACTTTGAAGTATCAGGTGATGCTTGAAGAAAATGTGAGTTGATCCAGAACTGGAACCTATAGCATGTCATGGACTCAAAACATACCAGGAAGTGTTCCAAAGACTGGCTGAAAACAAAGCTATAAAAACTGGAATAGATGACGGAAAATACAGATTATGAATTTATGGAGATGCTGAGGGGTGACATGAAAAGAGCTGTCCATAAAATATTTTTTAAACATTTAATAGCTGAGGGTGAGGAGTTGGGTATGATGGCTCAACGTTTTCCTCAGAACTCACCATTTTAAAATTCTTTTAGTGATAGAAACAAGGTTCATTTTGGGGGTTTTTTACCTGTAATTAAACCACTTTCTTAAACGAAGGCAACTTCATTTATATAAAACAATTCAATATTGTGTTCAGTTTCCTTACAAGTGAACTATGTGTTTATTTATCAATGTGATGGCATTTTATACATCAAAGACAGTGCACACCCCTACCTGTTAGGGATTGTCAGACATACAAACATGAATTCAATTTATCATGGCTGACTTTTTTCATACAATACCAGAATTAAAAACAAAACACAAAACATTCAAGTATCTAAACCCAAAAAGACTGAATACTGTCTGTCTTCATAGTTTCTGACGATAATACATTAAATTTATCATAAAGCAAAACAGGCTTTCATTTGGAAACTGTTACAAATTGTACTTTTGGGGTAAATTTTAGACTTTTATAAAACTCAAGCTTTATAAAAGAAACATAGAAAACATTTGTGTACTTCAAATGTGCTTACAGAAGACTATCACTACGAAAAAAAAACAAAAGTGAAACGACACATTTTGACGGGAGGAATTCAACCTGAAATTTATGAGGCTGATTCAGTTGTAAAAAATAAAAAAATAAAAATATTTTCCCATTAACATCCTCAGCTAAAGAAACTAAAACACTGACTCGACTGACATACGTACAAAAAACTCACTGTTGACATTGAAATAGTCGCACCACATGAAATACTTCACCGGACAAATCACAGCCTCAGTGTGAGTTTATTGTTGTAACAATACAACTACAATATAAACAAAAACATTCTCACAGTGCATCAAAGATGTCTAAACTACAAAAATATACAAAACAAATGAAAATTCAAGTGCGTATAATCTAAAGAGAAATGATCTAAACAATTATTACAAAGAGTTGAGCTTCACACCATAAAGTCATGCAAACTAAGATGTTTCTCATCGCCATGGTTACAGAATATTCTCAGAGAAACCTGAGCAGTACCACTGAGTAATAATCCAGAGTTCATACATAAATTTCCCTTCTCGTCCAGTTGACTTTCAGGGCATTTTCACGTTTTGAAGGGTACATAAGTGACTGACTTTTCATCACCTGTCAATTTCTTCCTATTGTAAATCAAAATGAAAAAGCTACATTATGCCTTAGAGCAGGGTCAACTCTTAAATTAAGTTTTATATGGTTTGCCCTTAAATTGTTTCCTATTATAATATGGCCTGGTGCGCAAAGTTTGCAATAATGAATCAATGAAGAAATCTGGTTCTTTGAGTAATTATTTACCAAAAGATCAAAAGTTTTCATCTTTAACTCAAGTAAAAAGAGACAAAGAGTCTCAAAATATTTCTTTACATACTTCATTTTCTGTTTTCCATGCCCATATGTGGAAAGTAGAGATGTGCCGATCAGGTTTTTTCCTGCTGATTCCAATCATCCATGAGGGCCGATCACCAATACCGATCACATACGGTAATTATTTTTTTTTAATCATAAGCACTACCGGTTACATTAAGTGGAAAAAAACCATGAATTCACCTTAATTTAGACAAAAACTTGTTTTTAATAACTTTTTCCAAGAAGAAAACTAAACAAAACAGGCATTCTGCAAATTGTACTGCTATCGGTAATACTATCTTTAACAGACTGATAACATATGAGGCTCTGAAGAAGCTAAATAATGCAAAGAGCCAAAATAAAACCTCTCAACATTGCCAAAAAAATTCAAGTATAAAACTTAACATTCAAAGGCAAAAACAGGATCCATAACAATAAACAATCCTGAGTTACTGAATGAAAACTTCCTGTTAGCATGGCGGCTAGCTGGTTACTGCTAGTTCTGATTGGCTGTTTCTGACTGAGCGGAGTAATTATGCAGAGCAGGGAGGAGATCGATTATTTTTTTAGAGATTATCTGTGTCATGTTAGGACAGCGAACATTTTAATACGTATGTAAAATGTATTTTTTTAGTTAGATGCTGCAGCTTTAAACAGGTTTGGTGTGAGAGTCTCTACCAGGTGGAGCAGAAACGGCTCAGTCTGTCAAATATTACTACCTGTAGCGGAGCAGCGGTTCAACAGGAGAGCAGAACCAGCGTCTTACATCGCAGATCAAAAGACTTAAATTTTTTTGTGGGTTATTTGTTTATCTTTCTGACCGTCATGCTAATCTGGGTGAGTGTTTGTAGCTGGATTGCTTTACCTGCTGTCTGATCCTCCATGTCTTTTTTACTGCAGTGAGCCTGGATGTAGCCAAACTCAGTCAAGTATGACATTGTTTTTATGTCGTATTAGCTTTGTCGTGTTGATGCATGTTGACGTGCTTCAATTCTCCTCCGCAACACACAAACTTCCCCATTCACTCAGTGCGTTATAGTTTCACATCGCTTAGGATTTGTTGCTGCTCATTTGCGCTGTGTGAAGGAAAGAGACCAGCTGGACAGACAGGCTGAGAAATGAGATTCATGTGATCGGTTTGTGTGATCGGCAACAAGAGACCGTGATCGGCGATAACCAACTATACACTTTTTCACGGAAATTGGCCGATTATGATCGGTGGCCGATCGGTCGGCACTCTTCTAGTGGAAAGTAAAGGTAAAATAAAGCAAATTTAATACTTTTACAAAATGTGTAGGGACTCGAGACATAACTAACTTACTGTGTATCGTCGTCAAAAATGATGTAAAATACTTGAGTCATTTTCAGTCAGAGCAAATTTTTGTTATCGCTTTTTTTGTCCGGTAAGTGTGAAAGGGCGCCCCCTGTTGTGTGAACAGAAAATTGGTCTGATTGGCAGCTTTTAATTGATAACTCCTCTCTCCAAATATTACTCTTTTATGTATTTTCCTCAATATTTGCTTTCATCCACAACTATTGTTTTTCTTTCGGCGCTAAACAAGCGGGTTAACGGTTGAAGTACCAAGGTAAATTTAAATCTTCTTGAATCTCCCATAGTAATATTTTAATTCTTTAAAACACAGTTAGCACCATTGGCTTATAATAAAACATTAAATATTTATACTGTTTCTAATTCTTAATTACAATCCCTGTAGGCTCCTTCAGCAATGTGATAAAAGTATCTTTTCTGGATCTGGATTTTCTTTTGTAGTAAAACCAATAAAATCAAACTGATTTCTATATACAGTACAATATATTCCCTCATTTGATCATAAGTGTCTTATTCCAAGATCTGCATACAAGAGGCTGATGCTGATGAAGACAAAGATTGAAAATAAAATAAAAACAACATTGTTCAACTTTTTAAAGTAAGAAATTTGAGTGATTTATCTTTTGATTTAACATTTTTAAGTGAGGATTTTATCTATCCTAAAACCAAGACCAAAAACTTTTTCAACTAACGACACATTCTTCAATCCTCACAGCGTAACTTGCTGTGTATATATTGAAAACTTAAGGATGCAACCACTGAGGCTTCCTTAGCTGGAGAAAATAACCTATTTTTCCAATAATACTGAAACTCCCTTCTGTGCTGTTGTTGCCCTCTGGCCTCGTTATTATTTTTCATGATTTCCGTAAGTGTCATTTTGTAGAAACAGTAAATTTACAGCAGAGAAAATCAGCATTTTATCTGCTGATATAAACACTTTTAAAAAAGTATGCACAGTAAAAACACTGCCATGATGTTTTAAAGTAGAGTTTTTCATTACATGATTATGTCGCAGCTTCTTTATAGGCAGGTTTTGCCAAACAAACTCACATTTTGACTTAAAAAATTGTCCAGTTCGCCAGAGAGACTTGCCTTTCTATGCTTGAGCTCCTTTGCTCGGCACCATCCGTTGCTGCACACCGTACCTTCTCTGCTGTTTTGGGTCCCTGAGTGATTCCTCCACAGTCCCGTCTCAGTACATGGTCTCCGTGTCACGGATATTTCCAAAAGACAAACTAAAAGTGCTTCCTAGTTTCTTGGCGACACCGCTACCTTCCCTCTTTTTCTTCCTGTTCCAGTTCAACAAGGAGCCGGAGCTCTGCCCCTTTGCCCCGCCCAGCAGCCTTTGGCGACTGTTTTCTTTGTCGCTGCTGTGGGACAACATGGCCGCCTTTCTCTCCACCTGCATGGGCAAATATGATTTATTCAGTACGATTTATCTCTCAGGTCTGCACTTGCTGTCAATTTGAGCACACAGATTGTAACATTTACCTGTGTGTCATGCGAGTGTAACGTCACCACACTGATCTCTACTTCTCTGTCACTGCTGCTCGTCAGCATGAGGACCACCTCCCCGTGTTTGGCCCACTTACAGTCTTGTCCGTCCACTGCTACAATGTAGTCTCCCTCTCTTAGTCCTGCCTCCTGAGCATAAAAAAATAGAGAAAAAAAAAATATTTATATATATATCAGAACATTTATTTTTACATTCTCTGTAACAAATATCTAGTTTTTACAAGAAATTCGCTGGTGGTTGAATTTTCAGTTGATCTGCCTTGATCAGTGACCAAAAAGTAAGAAAACTGAACAATTTGATCATTTTCCAATCAAACATAGGTTCTATCAAGTCATGGAAACCAAATTAAACTAACTAATTTTTTGCTAAAAAACTAGATAGCATGGGCAAAATTCTGATTGGTGCATATATTTTTTTACATCATTTTCATTATCCTCATTTCTTACTTTTTGTTCTGAAACTTTATTCTTTATTTAATAAAAGTTGAACGTAGAGTCAGTTTTTTCATTTCACTAGGGTTTTTCTGTGGTAAGGAATATAGCAGCCATTCAAACACTTGGTTCCTTTCAGTTCCATGACTGATTGTTACAACATTATTTAAGCATCAAAAAATTTCCATCAACACATTTTATGGATACAAATACTTTCCAGAGGATTCATCTTGTTTTTATTTAGTTCTTCTTAAGGCTTGCATCCTTAACACATTCAGTTAGTCTCACCTCTGCACAGCCTCCAGGTACGACTCCAGCAACCAGGACAGGGGAGTCCCCTCGGAGTGTGAGACCCATCCCACCATCTCTTTTCTGGAGGCAGATCACACGTGGGGGGCCCCAGCGGGCCCTTGCACAGAACAATGACAAGGGGCCCTGCAGCACAAGAAGCAGTTCTGTCTGACTGTCATGTCTTTGATTATGTCTAAATAAATATATACAGGGTCTCTCTAAAGTGTCCACACCCTTGTTAAAAGATCCAGTGTTTGTGACGTGTGTCTGTCCCTATCAAATGTAATGTCAAGCCAAACCGACATTTATTATGTTGAGATCAACTGAAAGCAAACTAATATGTTAAAAAAAACTGAAGGGTTAAACATTTAACCCTTATTATTATAGGATTAAATGTTTGCCCTTATAATAATAGATTATTAAAGCATTTCATATCTTGACTTAGAAATATTTACTCACTCTGCCTCCAAAATCTTCTCCAAAAATATCACACTGAGTTTATTTATTATCTACATCCCTCTTCTGGCAACTTCATCAAATGTTGGTCAGACTTTGTTCTAAAGTTCAATTAAACCATTTCAAAAACCTAAATTTCATCTGGTTAAGTCAATCTTTAAGCTCTATCTTCTAGGTTTGGGTCCAAATTGACTGATATTTTGTACTTGTCTTGCAAGTATGAATTATTACAAATTATTCAGCACTTTTATTACAACTGTAGCCAAATAACAACTGTTTGCTACAAACTCTGGGGGTCTCATAACTCCCCTTTGATGTCTCCCATATCTAAAAGGAGGTTTTCTCTTCCTCACCAGTCTTTGAAAGATGTCAGAAACCTGGACTGTAGTGAAGCTTGGTGGGGTGATGTCTGGTTTCTGCTGAGTATGAGCTGCAAACATAAGAAGTCACACTTAGTTATTTATGAATTGCTTAACTGAAACACTGCATTGAAGAAGTTTGCACCTTGTATCTCTGGGGCTTCTGCTGTTTCATCAAAGTCGTCTTCGCGGTCCAGCTCCAAGTACTTCTCCAAGGAACGCTTGTGTGTTTGACATAGGACGTCCTGCAGGATGTCCATCTTCCTCAGGATCTTACACAGACTGTGGACACGCATGGCCTCCTCGTGCTTCATAACCGCAGCCGAAGGTGGGCTTTACCTTCATGTCAGCACAAACGATTTTAAAGAAGTGAGTGATAAGTCTGCACTAAGATGTAATTCCTGCTGAGAGCAGATTTCTGAAACATGTAGCCTCACCGAGCTTTCGCCTTTTTTCAGGATCCTGCAGAATCTGGCTGAAAGTTTGCCCTGAAGCAACGTTGACATAAAACTTGAGGAAGGCCTTGTCTGACTCCTTTTCACACTCCTCTCCGTCAAAAGATACTAAAGGAGGAAATAATACACCAACTTAAATTTGGATGCGTTGTCGGAACCAGGTGTGGCGGCACTGTGAAGTGATGCGCTTCAGTGGCAGCGCCAGAGAGGAACAAGAAAAGTTCTCTGTCTTTTTTACCAATGTTAGTATCACAAAACCTACATTTCAAAAAATTCTAAACATCAGAAATATTTAAGGCTCCTATACTACTTGGATACACTTATGCTGATGAACATTCATTATATTTTTCAGGTTTATAGATGAAATGAATAAACTCCACAGTAAAAAGTGATTTAAGTCGAGGCCAAAACAACTCAACTAAATAACAATCTTGATATCTCTTTACCTGTGTGGTCGCAGAGCGCAGCAGCAGCGTAATAGTGTGAAAGAGCACGGAAGTGTTCAGATTTGACCTGAACCATGGAGGCCCATGAAAATGGCACATAGTCCTTCATCAGGGGTTGAGTCATCGTCTGGTGCACCAGCGAGTAAACATCCGACACCTGCACAACACAGTGTAAAGAAAGTGTGTGTTGCAAAGGAAACAAACTGGCAAATTACATTATGTTTTGAAATTATTGAAGGCCCAGAGTCTTTTTATTACATGCAAAGATTATTTCTGCTTCTTCCGGTCTGAAAATGCTTCCACCAACTGGATGTTCTCTGAAGCTCTTTGAGTTCACAAAGTAGCAGGTAAAGGTTCTGAACATGTGCTTTGACACATCACCTTCTACTAGATTCAAAACACTGATAGTGTTCATTGAATGTTACACAAAAAGCAAAGTTAACTCACCTGTGCAGCCTCTTGTGCCAGCTGGAGTTGGGAGGTAAACTTAGTGTCCCGCGTGGTGATTGTGATGCGTTCAAACACACACTCCTGCACCTGAGCAACCATTAGGCGCACCAGCATGCTGAGAGACAGAGCGCTCATGTCCAGACTTGGAGCGTTGGAGAAGTTCTCCTTAAGGTAATTAAATGCACCTAAGTGGACAACGAAGGCAGTATCTCAGAATGTGAAACATCAGATTAAAGATTTTTGCACAACAGCGGAAAAACAGAAAAATAATCAGATTTAAATCTCAGTCATGGTTTGGATCTTCTATGATAAACATTTGATACTGAAAATATGTGCTGGAGCACAACTCAAAGAGAAAGAACATTGAAGTCTCCCTAAAATTACCTTGACTGTGGGATTGTGGACGACGGCGCACAATAGCACACAATGGTGTTAAATGTCTTCTTTTACGAAAACATATTCATGTCTTATTCGTGACATATTCATGTTTTGTAAAACATAAGATAAAACTTGCAGTAATAAAAATGCTTTATCTCTTTTGTTTAAAAATTTAATTTAAATTTAATAAAAAAGATTACCAATCAATTGCTCAATCAAATCTTCTAATAATATTCAATTAATTAAAACTATCAAATCTATATATTGATAATCCTAATGATTGGCTGCATGTAATGGAATAGAAAACAGTTTAGGTATTAAATTAAAATCAGATCTAAGGTTAAAAGACAAAAATAAAATGCAGTTTCAGTGGAAGATTACTCAGAGCAACTGCAGAGGTTCTTCCCTTGCGCCTCTTATACACAAGTCTCACAAAACAATTGAATGAAATATCTGAGGTGTTTTTGTAAACGTGAGCTCCGTCAGCACCTGCAGCTCGCTGAAAGGCGTCTACGGCCTTGTCGATGCCGTCTGTAGCGGAGCGATCCTGCCGCGCTCCGATCTGCGTGTGCAGGGCTCCGATGTTGAACAGCACGCTTCCCTTCTCAAAAGCCAGCGCACGCTGGGACGACGGGACCCCCGTCAGAGAGTCGTACCTTGGGGATTAATTAGAAGGAAGACATGATACATTTTTAGGAAACGAGGGAGTTTGCATTAATTTAAATAAACATCTAAAGAGTCCAAAATTAAAAGATACTACGTCCACTTCTGGCTGGTACTATGGTCATATTAATGGTAATCGCCTTAAAGGTGAGGCATAAAAGTGAGCATGTTGTACCAGTGAAAGTGAACGCCCAGGTTCCTGTGTGAGGAGAAGAAGCGTTGGTCCAGATAGTACAGCTGATTGTAGTACTCCATCAGCAGTTCTAGCCCAGCCTGGCTCCGACTGGGTGTGCGCATCGCCTGACAAACAAACAAAAAACAGAATTGTAACAGATATACAAAATCCCTGCTAATGTCCAACACTGTTGATCATTAGGTGTTTTTCAATTTCATGAAAGCAAATCCAGTATTGAACCTCTGGGAGGTCTGCTGTGTATAAAGCTGTGATGGTGCTTTTATGAACCTGTCTGAGTTCAATCAGCTCTTTGATCTCCTTGTCATACAGACTGCTGTCCTCTCCATAGTGCTCACAGATGAAATCCTACAACAGAGGAGAGATAAAAGAAATTCATTGTTTTTTTGTGTGTGAACAAGCAGTTTTATGTGCCTTCAACATGCAAAAAGAGGATTATGTGCTGCTTTGAGTGTATTAAAACAAATATAACTTTTAATAGCACAAATATTAGAAGGTATTTGGTATGAAGGTGTGTTTATTCTTAGACGATTGACTGACTGAAAACTAAACACCTGTATTTTTTAAAGTGAATGTTGACAAAATGATCAAAGTTCCTCAGGTTATGGATCTATGTGTGTAGAGACTTTTCACTGCTCTCAATCCAGTTTAACTGGAATAGGGGCTGGTTACCTTGTAATGAACATTTAGGATATGGAAGTTCTAAAGAGGATCTGATCGAGGGTTCATCTCACCACGCTTAATGATTTTCCTTTGAGGTCTGCTGATTGGCTCAAAGAATGGACACCCAAATTAACAGAGTGTTTTCATGTGGTTCCACTTGGATAATCCAATTCTATGACTTTCACTCAAATGCTTCATCCAATCAGCTGTTTGAAACATCAGGTCCATAATTAGTCAAATCGAGCTCTTATATGAAGTTTGTCAGGCAAAATGATTTTTCCTGTATAAAAAAAAGCTGAATAATAATCACAATAATATTCTCACCTGGATGGGAACAGTAAAGTCCACTTCTTTGGTTTCTTTAAGGCCAAGGGGGATCATGGGAACACTGATGGCATCACTATAAACAGACATAAATACCCGTTGTGGGTCTTAGTCATACGTAAGCACTAAGCAGGTTTCAAACAGAAGACAACTCCGCACCACCATCTGCTCATCTTAAAACCCAGCAGGGGGGCTCCACTGTCTGACTGATCCTGCTAACAAGCAACGTTAAAGCCAATTATTAAGCCCCACAGGCCGCTCAACCTCCAGGTAAGCCCCACCATTAACTAGCACTGCAAACAAAGCATGCATGCATGTGATGGGGTCATTAATGACGCAAATGAGAGGGTTTGTCCTGGCCCTGACCTTGGACTGTGGAGAGAAAAAACTACTGACAGACAAAATTTGCATCTCGATAGCTGCAAATTACTGGCATTGCTCTAAATTTTAGGTCTAATTTAGAGCAATCTAAATTAGACGTAAAATGATCGTTTCTAAGAAAGAAATATATTACTTTGAAAGTTTAAAGCACAAACCATCACAAATGTAACTGTAGACAGATATGCAACCTAAACAAAGCGTGAAAATAGAAAATGACAATCCACTTGTTTTTGCTCATTATAATTAGTTTAATGAGGGTGGCCTAAATAGCATGCAACAAACAGACCATGAACTGTGTCTGTGTGACTACCTGTCTGTCTGGTAAACCTCCATGTTGCTGTTCAGCTCTTCCAGCTCTTCTTTGAGCAGCTGCAGGTTGGAGTTGACAAAACTGAGCTCCAGAGCCACCGTCTCCTTCACCTTGTTGTTGGTTGTTGCCCTGCAAAATAAAATAAATTTTAAAACAGGATCAATTATCAACAGAAACCCCTTTTCGGTTCCCTTACAAAAGTACTCATCATATAACAGAATAAATATGCACACATTGATGTAGTGTGTTGGAAACACACCGCCTGCTTAAATCTAATAGGCATGTGCATGTTTTTACAGCTTGGGGTTCAGAAATAAATATGATTAAATTGCTCACTTGCATAATAATAGCGCACACAGTTTAATTCAAATGAAGTTTATTTTATGAACCACTTTTTTTACACAGTTAAAAGGCAACATGTGGATTTGCTGTTATTGGGTAACTCCACTGTCCTATTAGTCGATCAGAGCCTCTACTGTTCTCTAAACACAGACTTGGCACAGAGCAAAGCCAGCTCACACTGTTGTTCCAGGAAGTCTGAGGAATCATTGGGTTTGGCAAAGAAATTATTCCACCTCCAAAACTCAATGACTGAATAAGCACATAAGAACAGGCTGGAATAAAGTAAACTCCAATGCTAAAACAGAATAGCAAACATCTCCATTACATTTGGAGGACGTTTATTGAAAACATGCAGTTTGTAGATGAATTAATGAGTGTGTGAGGAGCTGGAGCTGTACAATTTCACAGCACTTTGATCACAGGGTTTTTCCTTGTCAACACTGTCTGACTTCATTCGCTTCTCCATATAATCCGTCAGTGAAAAAGCATTTAGCAATTTTCTTTTTTCCCCCCCCGATTTCCTTTCATGAATGTTATTATTAACTTCATTCCTCTCCTTTTATATAAATTTCTAACTGTCCCACAGTCTTTTTTTAAATATTTACAAAACAAAACAAAAATTGTGATTGCAGAATATTGGGAAAATATTGGGGAATCGTAATTTGTAAAAATTTTGGTGAGTTTTGCAATAACTGTTCAACTTGGAATAAACAAATAACTAAGGAATCTAATTTTCTTTCTACTTTGGGTATAAAACCAGTAATAAGAAGGGACCAACAGTCCCTTTACTGGTCACTCCCATCTCAAGTCTCAACATGCTCACAAGCATACACATTTATCTAGTCTCACGCCAAAGGCAATCTGATTAGTCAGCTTTAAATGGGCTGCCAAATATCCCCTTCATTTACACACACTTGCACGCACATCAGGAGAAAAAAAAAAACCCTGACTAACTCACCTGAGAAACATCAGAGATACCAAGTTTTAAGAGGAAACCTGAAAGCGTGGCATATCATTAACACCCTTCTTTGTTAAACATCAAGAATCACTGAACACCTCCCACAGGACAGCACTCCTAAAAACAAGCCAGTTTCCCAACAGTGTCAGTGAGTAAAACTGCCTGGTGAATAACCAAACACACACTAACAAACTATGAAGGGGGAGGTTGCCAGCCAGATGAGTGGGGGGATGAGCTCAGTGAAATTCACTGGGATTCTCTGCATGGGAACAGGACGGGAGGCGGACACAAAGCTGGCTGATTACAGGCTGCCGGGCCGGGTGGGGGTCCTCTTTGTCTCTGTGACCAAGTGTCCAAAAAGAAGGCGCAGGAGTGCTTTTTTTTTTCTTTCTTTTTTTCATTATCGGAACAGAACTGAGTCATCACGTTTTAACACAACAGCTTGAAAAACTGCCAGCTCTAATGTGTGATTAATCATTTCAATGAAAAAAAAAGGAGGAATGAAAAAACAAAGAATCAAATCCAAAAGATTTCACAAATCACAAACAACACAGCAACCAGTGTACAATATGATTTGCAGACTTTTCTGGACCACAATTGCAACATTTGTTACATTTTCAGCTGGTCCAGTTCACTTTCATTAGCTAAACCCTTTGAAAAAACCTTTCTTCTTTGTAAAATCTAAACAAAAATGGAGATTTTAGTGTTTTTAGGATTTCGCTTTTGTCTTTGGCAAAAGATCATAAGTCATTTCTCCCACTGGAACAAGACATGTGCATTTGTTTTGGTTCTATTTACCCAGAATTCCCTCTGCCATAGTCCGCTTCCTGCTTGTGAAGCGGTCTCCGGTCCTATTAGCATTCACATATGTATTCAAACTGCTTCAGAGTTCACCTCAACCAAACCGAGACTTATGTTGTTGGCAGAGTTTGCTTTTTTACTCAACATCAGCGTCTGATTGCACATTCACACCTCTGGAAACATTTACATTAAAAACCCATCTCATAAAGGATATAATTTCTATTTCTACTAGTTGACTTTTATGTGTACAGAAGCACAGGTAAAAATAACCTGGGAGATTTTACTGTACTGGTAGATTTACAATAACACACAAAGAAACTGCTTTGTAACTTTTGGATGTTTCAGATAAAATGCAATGTTTAATTTTACTATGCATGTTACTGTAAAGAGAAGCACATTTTGAATTTAACCACAACCAAGAAATTTACAAACCACAAGAACACAGTTTTACCATCTGAGAATCAGCCATGCAATCTAACAGGTTTTCGATCCAGAGAATTACAGAACATTGGTGGAGAACAACTTGCTGCAGTCAAACAACTTCTCAGAAGAGCGAATGAGGGACATATAAATGTCTTAAACCAACAACTTTACATCTCATGTTCTTTTAAATCATGCAAGTTTGTTGGGAAAAAGAGACAGGCGGCAAAAGTAACTGAGGGCGGGAGTCGAACTCGGGACGGCTGCACTAGTATGCATAACCTCTGTAAATGGGGCGCCTGCTGTAACCACTGTGTCACATAATGACCCTAAACTCATACAATGTTAGTGGAAATGTGACTTTACTTCCCCTATTTGAATTGTATTTTTCGATACATGACTTACTCCCACTCTGAGTGCTGCACAAACTGTAACTAATGAGACAGATATAAAATTTAACAGCAGGAAAACTTTCTGACTAAAAAAAAAGCTGTCTAAATGTTTTCTCATGTCTCAAAAACATTTTCTACTTTTATGTCTTAAATGTTGGAGTTCTAGAGTGATTATAATTGACAAATTCATCAAACAGGACTGTCATAATGCTCGCCGCCACTGGTCAAGCACATGAGGTAGGAGAACTGCTATGTAGCTCTGGCACTATTCTGCACTGAATTCACTTGTGCTCGGATATTTGGTACTAAATAAGCATCAGCTGAGATGGTAAATGTGTTTATATTCAACAGTTTAAATCTGGCATAGAACAGGTCATCCCAGATCCCTAAGCTGCTCTTGTCCTTGGTGTGAATAAATACATTTTATTTTTCTCAAATTAATAAATCAAAGTTATTATTGTTTTAAAATTGGATTTTTGTTAGTAAGCAAGATACTGTATTAGAGCAATTTAAAAAACAGTTTCTACATCTATTCTAGGTGTTATATGGTAGACGGCGCTTTAGATGTATAAGCGTTTTTGTTGTGTTGTACAAAGCAGAACATGGTGAAAGTAGGAGGTTTACATGCAAATGAAAAGAAGCGCTAAAAGAATCCACAAGTGTACAGCAAGTCAAACAAAAATGTTCTAAACGCCCATACTCCTGTCAGTTTTGTCAAATTTTTCCATTGCCAGAGGATCGACGCATATTAACAGTGCGGTTCTTAGAAAGGCATCGGTGTAATACCTTCATGTTGCTTACCTAAAAAGATTCTCCGCTCCCGCTCTCATGCGCATCTCCTTGTTGATCTGCTGGTTGATGCGAGCTCGTCGATGCTGCAGTTTACTGCGCTGAGTCTGAGCGAAGGGATCGCAGCCCTACAGGGGAAACATTGAACCACACGAGGAGAAAACGTTTTCTTCTGATTCTTACATCCAGTAGTGAATATGAGAATTTTGTTTAACTACTTTGATAGAGTGAGGATTATTCCAGAATCTGCAAGTATTTTTTTTTCCTTCAGTAGACTGCAGACGGGTTTAGAAACAAGTTTAAGATTAATAATAAAGAGAAGAAAATGAATTCATATTAAGCAGGGGCTGGAGTTTAAACATGCTGAATACTCCCTCTGCTTCTCCACAAAACTCTTTCTAATCACCTTTTCCTTTCTGCAAGCAGGAAACTTGTAGCCTTCTTTCATTTTAGTGCACTCACTTCCCTGTTTCATTCCTGCTCACCCAATGAAAGTGTTTATTTAACATGCGAACGTCAAGTAATCCTCAAAGTGCCTGTGTGGATTAGGATTCTGGCTGAGCTCCCTCCTCTGCTCAACCATCAGGGAGCTAGAAGGACAGAGCTGCTCAGCAACAGAGCACAAAACATCTAAAGACGGAGACACTGGCGAATCATCACTGCACATGTTCCTAAATCCTCAGTTTCATTTAACAGTGAAGGAAAATGACAAGGTATGGACAAATATGAGCTGTCGAGTAATGCAACAGGTGAATGGTTTCAAACATGTCCACACATGATTTAGAAAATTAAAGGATTAACCGATCAAAACAAAAGACAGATTTTGCTCAGATCTGGATTTAATTCTGCAATATAATGATCTAACTTTAAAGCAAGCCATATTACTGGGAGGATTATATTAAAGCTAGATATTTTGCCCAAGCTACTGATTTTCCCTAATTTTTTAATTAATACTTATGTGTCTTTTGTGTAGCATGCAGAACAAGAGCTGGACAGCAGAACAGGTTGGAACACTAGCCGGGGCCTTCATCTTTCACCTCAACTTCCCATGGGATAGTCCGGCTTTAAGCAAGAATCTGAAAAAATTACTTTAATTTGAAAGAGAACCTTGGATCATTGAACAGCAGTCCAGTTCATTTTCTCCTTACCTCTTATTCATTAGTGATTAAAGGCACACAAGTTGCCTTATTAAGGGAAAATTGAGTGGTAGGAAAAAGGCACACAAGTTGCCATATTCAACTTGTGCCTTTTTCCTCAATTTTCAATTCAATTCAATTCAACTCAATTTTCCCTTAATAAGCTAAAGTACTGAGTACAACAACCGGTGTCCCTTGTGCCTTGTCTTCTATGTGGAGGAGTTAGTGACTGTATGCTGAACAAGTGTCAAGTCAGCAATCCTCCATGACTGCATAGCCCATAACCTGACATTTCTGCTATTAAAAAACCCTTTTTTGGTTATTATTGGTTGCAACAGTGTAATAATCTGAGACGGAGAATTGTACGTTTTTATTAGTAGCAAGCCATAATCCTCAAACAGGCAGAGGAAACATATCACCAGGGTGAGTTTCTGGTGCCTCACCTTGCGGATGCTCCCGCTGTGGATGCTGCCTGTCGGCAGCGTCACGGGCATGTCGTCGTCGTCGTCCGACAGAGATAACTCAAAGTCTCTGTGAAGAGTAAACGACATTGGATTTATTAAACTCATTATTCACATTCACACATTGCACACTAGTGTACGCTTCACATTTAATTTGAACTACAAAAACAAACAAACAAAACAAAGTTTTATTCAGCTGAGCCACAACTTTTAACAGCTAACGGTGAACCACTTGCCTTGTGGCAGGTCCCTCCATCGTAACCCAACAACACCCGGCGGCTTAAACGGCCCCTACATCCCTTACAGCCTTATCGCCACCTTCGTACAAACAGCGGCGCACCAAAAGTAACGAAGAATAGACCAAAGGCAGGTGAACCTCTAACTCCTAAAAACAAGCCAAGCTGAACGCTTTCCCCCCCCCCACCCCCCTCTTGATAAAGCCTCGTCGTTGTTTTCAGACGGAGTTCTGAAAGAGATTACTCACCGGGGGAGGGTAGAGGAGAAGAAACGTAGCCAATCAGGAAGCGGCTTTTTAATGTGACAGTTGACGGAGCAAATTAAGGAGAGGAGAGAGGCAGATTGGCTACTTCAACTGACCAATCACAAGTTGCTTAGGGCGTAGCCTTTCTACTCCTCCCACCTCCCACTGCTCAGGTTGTTGTTATGGTTACGACAGGGGCAGTGGCTTGTGTACCGACTCCAAAACGGCGGCGGCGGCAGCAGCAGCAGCAGCAGACAGCAGCAGCAGCACAGCCTCCCCTCGCACATAGAAACAGCGCGAATAATAGTAGCAACATTTTGCTCCCGCTAAAAAGGGTTGTTTTCAAAATAGAATTATAATCTTTTATTTTCTTAATTAATCGCAAATATATTTGAAGATTGACCGGTTCGTCTGTGCAGTCATATGGAGCAAAAATCACATTCGCCTGTTGTGACGAATATTAAATAAGTTGAAACTAGGATTAAACCTTATAATAAAAACTACAATGCATAAGATAATTCATTATTTTCTGAAGAAAAAAATTATGCCTGATTTTCGCAAAATCAGCGCATGGTTTAATTTGGCCACCAGGTGGAAGCCTTGTCTTCCTGAAAATCCTACTCTAAACGTATGTCTGCGCCACTCTAAATGTATGAAAGATATATTAAAATTAATGTATTATGACATTTAAAGTATGAACTGAATACAGTTGAGCAAACTAACCAGTCTCACAGGACTTTTCAAAAAGTAACCAAATCCATCCTGCTGCAATTTTTTAAAAACATTTTTAAAAAAATAGACCATATTTGAAGAAATGTCATTTTTAAACTTGCACTTAGGGTCAGAAATTAAAAACTGCTTAAATATAAGAGAGTTTTAAGTGATTTGATTCCAAATTTATTTCTATCTCCTATCTGCCAGAATAATAAGAGAGATCATGTTTGAAGAGATTGTTCTTGCTTTATTCAGTCAAATAGTTTATAAATTAAGATTATGTGCTTCCGAGTAATTTGGTGAAATTGTCATATTTTGACTTTTAAAATTTTTGATGGGATAATTTGTGATATTTTACTAAATTGGGGGCACATTTGTAGATGCATTTTAAGGAAACTGCTAAAACACCCCAATATGTTGTGTGAAATCAGAAGAACTCAATGTGTGAAATACTTCCGAAACCAAAAACTCTGGCTTGTATGACATGGCTCACACCTTTCGGGTTTCTTTCAAGTCATATAGTTTAAAAGCTAGTTATCTCTGATACTGATCAAATACATGTAAAGTCCAGAATTCAAAGTTATAAAATAATCTCTAAAAATTTTCTCCCTTTATCTGTTCTGGCATTTAGAACACATAAATAGTTTTGGTAATTCTAACTAATGTAAAACAAGAGAAATTTAATTTGATTTAACTTCAGACAGTGAGAAAAGATGTGTCTTTTTACTCAGTGTATGCAATTCTGGTTTCAATGGCATGTGTATCAATGCCCAAACAAAATAGCATGCTATGGGAGCTTGCTGGCAGAAAGAGAGTATCATTATGAAATGAGTCATACACCAACATGGGCTGAACAGCCACTCATTGAGGAAGAAGCCAAAAGCAATATAAAAAGCAGATTATGCTTTGCAAATGCATTCAGGGACAAACACCTTAATATTTGGAGACAATGCCGGTGAGCTTATGAAAATGAAACAGAGACATTTTGCCATTAAACATTTGAAGCTTGTGGTAATTTAGGTTTGGATTTTCTCTACATAGGTCGAGTTCTTCTTATAACAGACACATGTCTATGCTCATTATTCTTTTGTTTCTTATACTGTTCATCTTTCTCAGCCATATTGCTTTTTTTGTGTTCTATTTGGTGTTTTCGGTGGCCTACATAGATGTTTGTTTACTATATAAACATTTCTGAGTGGGCTTGTTAGAAAAATTAAGACACAGTTGACAAAGAAAAAAAACACCATTTGTCACATTACTTTCTCCCTTGAATCAGTTTTAAAATCTTCTGTATCGTTTTAGCTGATAGGTATTTTGTTGGGTCCATCTCTAAAGGTAATAACGCAGCTGCAACAGCTTAATTAAACCTGAGAGAATTGATTTTGACCTGCGGACTATTAGCACCATTAAATTGTGTGATTAAAATGCAGATTGCAGGATGGCTACATTTTTTGTTTTCCTAAGTAATTAAAAAAAAGATGTGGCAACTTTGTAAAGTTTCCTTGTTTTGTTTTTTGTTTGCAGAACCTCTGAGAGTTGACAGGGGTTAAATGTAAAAGTAGTTAATGCACTGCCACTGCACATTGTAATACAAAAGGTGCATTGCTTTATCTCAAATAGCAGTTCAGAAAGTTATTCCAGCCTCCTGCAACTGTTATACGAATACTTTCACTTCTTGTAAATGTCTGTTCTTTCCCGGTTTAATACAAAATGAAGCAACAATTTACTTCCGAATAACCATTTGCTTTTCCCCAAAACACTTTCAGTATTTGTCTGCTGACCCTCAGAGGCAATCACAAACCTCAGTGCCAATTTAGCTTTACTTTGGAAGCATAACATATACTTAGATATGTAATGTTTAAAATGTTAAATAAAACTTTACGTTTATCTTTTTTAAAATTATAAACAAGCTAAAATTTAACTAAAATTAGATACGTCTAGACGTTTTTAAAGTACCTACTCCTCAAAAGGCCAGTATATTTAGTTTTAAGTAACAGACATGACCTTTTTTGTTCCAAACTCAACAGCTTTTAGTGGAAATCAACATTCTGAACATTTCACAAGCATGCACATATCCAAAATAATCTTTTAAATTTGCATTTACAGGTTACAAAATAGAAACAATAGCCAAAACACTTTTACAAGAGGACTGAAACATCATGCATGTCTACAGCAACACGCTGTGATGTTAAGAAATAAAATTTTTCCTTTTTTGTTATGTCCCGAATCAGTATTTTTTTGAAAATCAAGACTATATGCAGAGAAAAATTCTGTCCTTCACATTCATTTTAATCAAGGGTTTTCTTTCAGCTTTATAAAAAACAAATGGTCACATAAAAGAGAATCACATGGCAACAAATAAATACCTACAGGTCTCACTACAACTTACAGGACAACAGTGATTTAATGCTATTCTCACGATAAGCTTAAAGTGGAACATAAAACTGTATTTCTAGAGCCTGTCATATAGATTTCAATGAAAAGTAACCCCTGTTTATTAAAGGGACATCATTTTCTGACTGAGCAGCAAATCTTGGACACATTTTCTCTTTTACAGACAAAATACATAATCCATCTCCAACGCTCTTTAAACACAACCTGATTGTTGTGCTGCAGCATAATGCGAGTTTGTCTCAGACTAAAACAAGGAGTCTAAAGTAAAATTTAAGATGTGTAGATGTAAAAAAAAAAACAAGTCAGGTAAAAACTTTCATCTTCAATTCTAATCATGCTTTTACTCTAAGAGACTTTTTGTACCTTTTAAGTATAAAGTTAACAAGCTGCCAAATCTGACATCAAGTCCTAGTGCTGCATTTGCTGATAACTAATGCCACACTAGTGTCTCCTGTATGAACCTATCCGCCCTGTAATGTTTCATATGTCCAGATGCGAGACAAACTGAACCATTGCTTTACAGTCCAAGCTACTTCGGTGAAGCATCGCAACAGCATATAGTACACTTAGTAACATTTTGCGTAGATGCAAATATAAATTGTTTGAATGTAATGATTTTGAGATTACAAGTAAATAAGGAAGCAAGGGAAAGTCCCAGTAAGAGCTGGAATGCTCAAATTTACTCCAAGGTTGTTGTTTTTTTTTCTTTTTTGAAGTACTGAAACATAAAAACTGAGGTACAATAGATCACATTTATGTTTCCATTGTTCCATGTTCCCTAGCTCAATAGATGGACCTCAGGCAGATGCAATGAGAAAATTAAAATGCAGAGTTGATCTTAAAAGTATATAAATATTCAAAATCCAAACTTGCCTAGTGAAAAAAGTCAAACTTTTAGCACGCCTCGTCATTTCGCCGCTTTCGATTTGGTTGGCTATTGCATCATCATATGTTTGAAGGGAAGACACAGTCCCTGGAAGTTTAGTCCTAATCACATATACATAGTAAAAATCAGGTTTCCTGTATGTTTTTCAGATCAAAATGTTTAATATCAATTAATCTTTTTCGGCTCATATTAAAACACAGAACATTGAGATACGCTGTATGCTTAGACAAGAAACTTCTACAGAGGCCAGGTTACAGATCCAATACATAATCTACAAAAAGACCAACGGAGATGTGTGTTGTGTAAGAAATATAGTCTCATTAGAATCAGACTTATTTTAGACACTGACTTTAAATCACAAAATTCTTATTCTGTGCAATTATGTATGCAGATTTTTCTTTTACTTTAAATTTGCCTGTAAATGCAGTGACCTTCTGACCCAAGCCAAAGCATTCAGCACCACATCTTATTGAGCAGCTTTTAGTCAGTCAACATACTGGTACCATGTGATCAAAGGAGCTTAACAAGCAGGTTGTTACTGGTGAATTTAAAGTAAAATAAAAAAATAATAATCATCTTCATAACTGAACAGAATAAAAATATAAATTCAACATCCAACAAATTCAATGTCTAAAAAAAGTCTGCTGATGACAATATTTCTTTCATAAAGAAGGAAAGACGAAAACGGGACAGATAAATGTATGGTCGTATTTTGAAAGTTTTAAGAGACAGTTTGTAAATGGAGAAATATTTTCCCTCCAATTTGTTTTTTGATACTTTTCCAGACTGAGGGAACCATGAAAATGCCAGAGAAGGTGCTTAATCCAAAATCTCCCTCAACAAAATCTGAGGAGAATGAAAAGATGGTGATCAATTTCAGTTCTCCTTCCAGTTCTGCACAATTTTGAATGCAAAGCATGTTCCTCAACACGTATTTTTGCACATATCAGATTTAGTTCTTAAACTGGGGAACATAGAAGCACGGGAACATAAAAGCAATATCCTTCGTTCAGTCCCAACATTAGAGTGTAAGCTGCACCGGAATAAGCCCTTTCTGATTTTGCATCTTCTAAACGTTTTAACAGCTTCAAATAAAAACAGAAAATACACAAACAAAAAAAACAAACAAACAGGACAAGCCAAAGTGTAGTTCCCAAAAGAAAATAGAGAATCCATCTTTTTGTTTTACATTAAAATATCTCTGCTATGAAACAGTCAGCATTCACATCGGGCCTAACAGTCCCAGCACAAATGTCAGGGAGTCACAGTTAAAGTGCGAAGCAACTAGTGGACTAAAACATTGCACGGTAACAGAAACAGTTCACTTTATCCAGCCCAGAACCAAACATGGTAGGCAACATCAGAAAACAAATAAACACGCTCCACTTTAGCATAGCAAGATTAAGATCCGGTACATAGCATGGGATAAGAACCTGCTAAACGTGTCAATCATGTCATGCAGCTGACTGCATAATGTAGATGCTTCAGAGGTCCACAAATGCAAACAATCAGAGCACGTGCCAATCTGGAACATTTACAGGGCGGCATCTCCTATTTGTTTGAAAAAGGGTCTTTCACAATCGACTGCAGAGAGATGCTACAGTGTGAAGAGAGAGCGGTACAAGCAACAGTCAGTTTCTTCATGGGGGCAGGGGAGCCTTGACCTGCTGGGACAGAATCAAACACTCCAAACATCAACTCATCGGGCTAAAACCACAACACTGTCACAGAAGTTACATTCTTGTATCATTTGTGAAGTAGCATCGTACAGAAATGGAGGTAACAGAGTCACTTAACAGGAGTTTACTGTTGCACAGGAAGAAACTCATAACATGCATCCCTTTAGACGGTTTGTGTTAGCATAATGTTACACAAATCAAACCTGCAGAGCTATAGAAGGCCTTCGTTTAGAGGTCTGGACTGTCCGTTTAGTCATGCATTTTGTTGCAGCTTTATATACAAAGTCCATTTGAATGACTGCGGCAGGATGAGGGACTGGGGTGAAGCTCCAATCACTGGCATCACAACAGCGAAGTCTTATGTAAGCAAACCTTTGGAAACAGAACTTCTGCACAAAATGTCTAGGCTTAAAGAAAAAATCCAACAATGGTTATGGAGTCATTTTCAGGTAACCAAGTCTTTTTGTAGGTTATGTTTAGTCTTAAATAACAGCTGGCAGCTAAACTTGGATATCAGCTTACTGAGCAGAGAGAAGTGCTCTGCCCAGAGAGGATGTACAATTAATCAAATTAGTAATTCAATCTTGGCTCCAAACTATTACACAAAAGATTATTTATTTTACTTTCATACATTATATTGTTCCTGATTTCTGAAAAAAAATCCATTGTAAAACTGAACAATCATGAAAGTACAAGGTTTTTCAACCTCTGCAACAATGTTGGCAATCGAAGAACATGATAGAGACAGTATTGATTGCTGCAGCCACCTGTCAGTTTGTGAACAGTCAGGTTTAGCTGCTGTTTACTAAAATTTAAAGACATTTCTGATTTGGATATATATATCCCAATGATATTTATCAATCATTTGATTAATATGATTAGGTGGAAAAAAAGATTGGCTAGTATGCAAAATACAAAATTCAGAAAAAAATATATAAAACTTTTGAGCTAAAGCTTGCGCAAAAAATGTGGTCAAACTCAAATAATTGTTATATAATCATGATTTTTTTTCATAACTGAGCAACCTTGTCCACAAAATATAAGCATTTTGAAAAAGAAGAAGGCAACATCAAGCATTAATTTAAAGCTGGATTTATGCTTCAGTGTAGAGACTTTTTTATGTCAACATTTCAAAACACAATTTTCGTCTTTGATTGTCATACCGCCACCAAAACATTCCCGTTCTGCACTCAAACATCAAAAGTAGCCTTTTTTTCCATATTTTACAAAGTACAACCAATAGATTTTTGGCTGAAATTGGGCCAAATCATGTTTTCAGTGAAAGCCTCTATAATTTTTTATTTTATTTATTTTTTACAAAAAAATAACTCATAATCACCATGTCTGTCAAAGCTTTCAGAGGAGTTTCATGCATGTTTAAGTAAAAACACCTCCAATATTCTGCTTCAGAAGAATAAATCCAGCTGAGCATATGGAAAAAGTTGGATTTTTCCTTTAAGTTCCATAGATTTTTTTGTCATCTCATTTGCATAGGAGTCAGGGTGTGTTGAAGGCAAACAAAACTGCTGATGGAGCTGTCTACAGGACACAATGATCGCTTTAAACCCAGCCAGGTGTAATTCCCTTACTGGGTGTGTTTAGACAGTTTGTAAAAATTTCAATACATTTACACCTGAACATCAAAGTTAGCCAAAAATGAACCCAAAAATCTACAGAAGCCTTTCAGGGAAACTCTGACAAAAAGGCTGAGGCGGACCAGTTGGCACTGAATGCGAAGGTAGTGTTCTCAACATCAGCCAAGCAACTGGAAACATTTTGGCAACAAAGATCAGAACTCATTGCAGATGACAATGTGAACGGTTTGGCTTGAAAGATCTGTGAAGTGTTTGTTTTTTGAAGCCATTTCTGCTGCTTCTGAGACTGAACGAACAAGGCAGATTTGAGTTTTTGAAGCATTGCACATTTTACATAATTACACTTTAAGAGTTCGTCTTAAAGAGATCTTTAGCTAGCTTTTATTCACCTCATCTAAACAGAGGATATAAACATTCTTCAAGAGAAGTCTTTTAAAAATCTTATAGTGCATCTTAAAACACTTCACTTGACTTTGGATTCCTCTCTCTGTATCTAACTTCAGTTGCGTTTTTGTTAGAGACCCCTGTAAAGGAGCATAAAGCCTCCCCATAATTCCACTCTTTACATCATTTCTTGGACATTTGTTTTTCCCCTGTTTTCTTTTTGTCCCACGTAAAAAAAAACAAAAAAGACAATTTGGCCATCAAGTGTACAGCTACAAAATACAGTACATCGATTTGTTTACACTTTACATAACCACAAAGATTACTGACTGACCAAAGTTTGTCTTAAATACAAGAAAAGGTCAAATATTCAGTTAGGAAAATACGTCGTCACATAAAACACTGAAGTAGAACAGCAGAATATTACTGTAAGGCAAAATCAGGTGATTTCACAGTGACTGAAAAATATTCAGATTTGAATGTTCTCTGGTTTAAAAACAAATGTGTTACTTTTCAAGTGAACTTCTCAGCTTAAATATAAACTACATTGCCATCAGTATTTCCTTGTTTGGCTCTCAATACATATATGACCTTGAGTGACATCCCATAGTTAATTCACAGGGTTTATTTTGTCAGCCTGCCTTTTGCACCAGCTGCGATTCTTAGGGGAAGGATTTCCACAAGGTTTAGGAGTGTGTTTGTGTGAATCTTTCAAAAGTCTATTTGTGAAACCAGACACTGTGTTCCATTTTCAGTCAGTACTCGGAAATTCTGACTTCCCAGTCTGAAAAATCAACGTTAGGGCCCCCTGAAGACGCACTTCCCACTGAATGCGATTTGTAAAGTTGACTTCCAGTTTCAATATGGCTGCTATCAACAGTAGTAAGCTGCGGTGGAGACATTTTATTTTACAAGACAAACTTGAAAGAGTGTGTCTAAAATCAATGTTACATGTAGTGCCCGCAACTATGAACTAAAATTAAGAGTGGTGTTTGCTTATGGAAAGTAAATCTTAAAATAAAGATCGCAAGAGGTACTGCAAGCAAGATCTACTTGGACATCGCCATACCGCAAACAGGACTTCTCACACTATGTTAACTGGAACACTACCACTTTGGGTGTGAGGTAAAACACCAGCTTCAAGTTCAGATTCCTTTTTCAAGATAAAAGGAACATGACATAAGGCTCGGCACATGATCGCCACTCTACTTCATTCGAACTCTCTAATCTACATTTTTATAGTCTTGCTTGGTATCCTGAAGAGTTTCATTGGAACTAAGAATATGAACTCTTCGCCAAACGTTACATCTAACACTAACTACCAGACTCAGACAGCCACACGTCTGATTCTGTATTTTACACTTGATGATGTATGGGAAGGATGTAGCTGCTCAGCCATAAAGACCTTTTTCATGAAGTGCTCTATGCACTGAGCTAATCTGAAGGATTTCAAGTTGATGATTTCTGAATGCAGTGCACGTTTTATTTGACCTACCACTTTTGGCTGAGTTACTTTCACTTTTGAAACACTGTTACAAGTTGAGAGGAATATTTAGTGGTCAGCAAATGTCACAACTGGACATAGTGTTCAGGTGATTTTCTATAACACAACTCTCAACTATCTCCTGAGAATGACACATTGGATATTTCCCCAACGTCTGTAGAGTGTTCTGTATGCCTAAATCCGGGATTGTATGCACACCTGAAACCAGAAGTGATTAGAACAGCTGAAATAAATTGCTTGGATGCTAAGTGAATACTTTTGGCAATATAGTGTATATAATTGCTTTTTTTCTTGCTGAGAATGAATTCTGGTGCACTTTTCTTTAGTTTTGGTTAAATTGAATTTCCTGATGAGTGGTAATCCCAGTAAGGTCCACCTGAAGTGGTGCTTAGAACTAATTTCTAGATTTGCATGTTGGACTGCAGCACAATATTAAATAATGGCACAACTAACACCAAAAGAGCAACTATGGGGAGGTTTTGCACTCCTTCGTTTCCCAAGTAAAAGCTTAAAATAATAATTTAAAAAAAACATTTATGTGTTTGTAATTAATTACATCAGTGAAATTTTACACCACCTACAGACATTTTGGCATCAAATTTAAGTTATAAAATATCAACCCTTTGACCAAATAAATAAATAAATAAAACATAAATACACAAAGCATAAAAACATACACAAGATGAAAATAACATTTGGTTGTCAAAAATAAAGCTTTGAGTGTCAAAAAGAAAGTCATCATGCTATGGTAGGAGAACTTGTTTCATTGAAGGGTAGTGAGTAAACCAGCTATGTTGTTCCTTTTCCTCTTTTATACATAGCCAAAACAATTATTTTACCCAATAATTTAGCAGCTTCCTGCTACAAGCAAAAAAAAATAAAATTAACGTGGATATGAAAAGAAAATGGCTATAATGTGCATTTTTTTAACTATATGTGGCATGTAATGGAGCACTGTAAACAAGAGTAGGCTAGCGAAAGCGCCGAGCGACCAATCTTTATCAAAACAACAGCGAGGCCATTCCCGTTGCAAGCCAATGGACGACTTTTTCCCCGTTGTGTTTTTTGGTGGCGCATCTTTCATAAAGTCATACAGCTGGACGGCCATGCAACGAGGGAGAGGTTTCATCCTGCCCTTTGTTTCTCTTCACTCACGTTAGTGTTTTTGTTTTTCCCTCTTTGCTCCAACACAGCCGTGCTACAGCCTGTCCATCCTGAACGTGTCCTCCGTGGCGGGGTCAGTGAGCACCATGTCGGGGTCATTGAGCATGTGCAGTCCGTCCAGTGTGAGTGGATCTATTTTCAGCTCATCCAGGGGGAACTGGGAGTCGGCATCAAAGCTGACATCACCAACACCTGCCAGAGAGTTGGTCAGCTCTTTAGAAAGGCTGGGCGGAGACTCACCTGTGACTAAGAAAGGTGACAGCAGAGAAACGTAGACAGCTTCAACACAAAGCAGTCATTTAGCTGCTAATGGGAAGGATACATTTTACAAAAGAGATGGCATCATGATCAGATGGCATTACGAATTATTAAAATATTCAAACATCTCAACACAAATGGGTCTTCCAATTGATCAATGACCCCACATACTTAGACGTTCAGCATCTTCTATGAGCGGACTCTACGCACACAGTCTGCAGATGGTTGAGATTTATTGGTCAGGCGTACCTACTGCCTATATTTCATATTTCATGACAGATTCCTTTATTTCCCCCAATCCAAAAATCTTGAATTCTCCCACAGTAGAATTCAAGGACTTTTCAATAATTTTCAAGTTAAGTCTTTAAATCTTTCCAGCACCACTCACCAGGCCAGCTAGTTGGGCACCTAGCCGTGTTTCTTCTCAAAAAAAGCAACCACCACATACCTGTTGGTGGCACAAAGCAGGACTCTGTCTGATGCACGTCCTTGCAGCTGGTTGCATTGACTCTCAACCTTATCAGTTTGACGTAACATACAAAACAGTTCAGTGTGAACTGCCATTTCCTCCCAAACAGTTTACTGTGCAACAAAGAGCACATGGACGTGAAAATAAACCTTTGAGCAGATGTGTGTGTGCTCTGCATTGTAAAGTGTGCCCAAGTTTCTGGGCGCCTTAAGCCTATCACCAAATTTGCACAAGTGAAACAAGTTCAGTATTTTGGAGGGTCCGTCACAAAGCCCTGATCGGTATCACAAAGAAAATGTTTAAGGAAGAGTTGAAAAAGTATGTTTGAGCAAGATGGCTCATACCTGACTCAGTTGTAAGAGTTCTGTCAAAACAAATGGACCAAAATTCCTGCAAACTGTTGTGAGAAGATTGTAGAAGGATATCAAAAGAATTTAGAGCTTTAAAAAATCTCCTAGCTCTGGTATGTAGAAAATATAAATAGTTTTGGTAATCCTAACTAACCTCAAACAGGCAAAGCTCGGTCTGATTTAATAATGGATAAGTGGGGGAGAAATAGTTATGGGTTGCATTTTATAGTGTATGTAAATATCTGGTCTCAATTGCATTCCCATCTTTCGGCCTGGAAAAGATGTGAAGGACATGTGAAGGACAATGCATGGATGGGTGGTGGTGCTGCTACCTGTTAGAATGATGTTGGGGATGTTGCCATGGCTACTGTAGTTGAGTTGCTGCGAGTCCTGTAAGCTGCTGCCGGTGAGGCCCATCATGGCTGCCTGCGTGTAGTTGAGGGTGGAGCATTGGCTGAAAAGGCTGGACGAGCTGATGGGACTTTCGATCATGTTGAACTGCTCGAGCTGAAAAGAACAGATTTTTATGAGAGTCAGGACAACGTTCTGTCCTCGGTTACTGGTAGTCTTGGTTACCTGGTGAGAGAGCGCATTGGTCTGCCTCGATGCCAGCTGCTGATCATAGAAGGAGTCGCCAAATATACTGCCCACCACAGGAATGTGCTGCAGGGGAAAGGAAATATAAATTAAAATCATAAAATAGATTGCAAGTTCCTCTAACAAACACAAACAAGTCATCCAATTGACCAAGGCCACATCTTAGTGATGGAGTAACAAGGAAAACCAAGCAAGACAACACATCACACAGCTGTCCAGCAGAGCAGGAAATATAAGGAAGTGGTTCTCATAACCAGGGTTAGCACAAGCCTACAAAAAAGTGAATGTTGGCAGCTGCAGCCCCGTTAGAAAAAAATCACAATTCAGTTTATTAAAGAGAGGCCTTGGTGGTGAGCCCACAACTGTATAATAAACACCAAGACTATAAACCCTGGCAATTTAGGAAGACAAAAAACATCAAAAGCACAAAAAAAGAAGAGGTGAAGAGGTCAAATCCAGCATGACAGAGAGGTCAAACTGGATTTACAGAAGTAGAGAAGAGTTGAAACTTCCATTCAATAATCTTAAAAAACAAACGCTTCAAAAAACAAACATCGTCAACAGTGTGGGATTGGCTTTCTTATGTGGTAGAGTCCTTGCTTAAGCATCATCTGAGCCAAAGAGCACATAGTCTATGAATGATTAGAATGTGACAAATTTTGACCTGAACTTTCACTGATTTAACCACAATTAATTTATCCACAACTGTATCGTAAAAATAATAAAAATGGAAAAATGTCTCACAGAAAATAAGATTTAAAATTCATAAACTGAGTTGTTAAAAAAATATAGCACTTTTTCCAGAAAAAAAATATTGTATTATACAAGGAGCATCCCCAGTGTGGTGCACACTGAGAAAACCAACATGTTGTCATGCACACGGTGAACTGTGACAGTGGAGATGAGGAGATGAGTTACGCAGCTGCTGACACCATGAGTGGTGCAAACACACAGAATGAAAAGCAGCCTGGCTATGAACAGTTAGCTTTCCCCCAGAAGCAAAGCCCTTCCCCAGGCAGCAGCGAGCTCGAAGGGTGGGCCCTTACTTGAGGCGAGCCTCCAGGGGAGAAGCCTTGATTGGAGACTGGGGAGGTTGGAGACTGAGTGGCTGGTGAGCCAGTCTGATTGCGATACTGTTGGAGGGAAGAGGGTTAGCTAACACTAAGCTTCATGTCTGGCACAAACACACACATCTTTAGTAATAAGACCAAAACTTGTACAATCGCAGGTGAAAATTTGACAGTGACATTACATGCTGTGTTTTGCAAATGTTACATCTTTATTATTATAATACCTAGTGATTTGTTGGATGTTAACATGGTATCAAAGTGTGTTACTACTGGGACTGAAACCATTGTTTTCTTGTGTTACTCCTGGAGAAAAGCATGCGCAACATTTTCTAGATCATTGAGAACTTCAAGGTAAAAAGTTAAATAGGACAGAACAATTTCATGATGTTTCAGAGACAGATTTTCCTGATCAGTTCTTCTACAGAATCAAGTTACCAGTGCAGAGCTTGTTCAACATCAGCAGCAGGTGAGTGAGAGTGTATCTACATGCACAAAGAGACTTTGGGGTAGAAAAGACGATACTTGTGTCTAAAAAAAGATATCAAGGAGAGAGAGTTAAGTTGTGCAGGAGGTTTAGTGATGGACAGCAGAAGGCTGCTGAAAAGGTACTGTCTCTGATTAAATGTCCATCCTCCCAGGAAGAGGGCTTACTCACAGCTCTGAACAAGAACACTGCCATAAATAATGGTAGGCTAAAAACAGAACTACTTCGTCCAACAATGCAGGGACAATTTGGTACTTTAAGTATATTCCAGCACAAGGGAAAATGGTTGATGGAGGGAGTTAAAAAAAAATCATATTGGAATTAAAACACTATAGTCAATTCTATAAACTTGGCTCCTGGATAAGAAGGAGCCAACAAACTGAGATCAACTCCGAGCACCAATAGTCAAGATTTAACAGTGTAGAGGACATCCAGGATGCCAGATTAAAATAAGTTATGAAAAGGCATCAAAACTTCATATTCCGACTCTGCATACATTTCACGTTTCATATAAAAGTTTTTTAGAAGTCTTGTGTTTGTAGTTGTTTTTTCAGTTGATCAAAAACTGTTGAAACCACAGAATAACATCTGTGTCACTGCCAAAGCCTCTCACTATGACTGTACAGTGGACAAAACAACAACTTTTATCATCAGCCTCCGCATAAGAAGTGAGAACATTTTGGCAGGGAGATCATTTTGTCTCTCTACATAATAGCAGCAAGCTATGATCATTTTGATCATGTCATGTTTTCAAAAGATTTATATATTGAGCAAAACCAACAAAGTGGTAATCATGACAATATTATGAAACATTTCCAGGAAGCTGTGAGCCTGTCTTCACCTTCCTAACTGAATTGTGTGTTTCTTACCGAGCTGATGCTCATGCTGGCCGTGGTTTGGCTGTCCGGGGAGGGGCTGCTTGCGGTGGCTGTCCCAGACGAGGCCAGAGTGGGCAGAGCGATGAGCTGGATGCCCTGTGGCAGCGCCGGCTGCTTCTGGAGGTCACTGAGTAGCTGAGCCTGGGCCTGAGGAGTCAGCTGGTTGAACAGGGGGTACTGGGAAAGCTGCTGCTCCAAAGTTAATGTTTCTGTTTGCAAAGCCTAAAGACAAGAGCGAGCACAGACACACACACATTACAGTGTTTCACCTTGAACACCAAGAAAAAAACCAAGTGAAGCCTGACGCCAGACCTGTGTAATATTAACAGGTGAGGAGAGCGTGGGTGAGAGCTGCTGTGGGGACTGATGGAGGTGGAGGTCAGAGGTGAGAGTAAGTGGCACCACGGGTGGCTGCCTGCGCTGGCCTGTTGCAGTCATGGAAGGCTGAGAGGGCGTGGTGATCCCTGGGAACAGAAGAATCACACATGCACAAGTCACTGGGTTTTGTTAGAGGAAAGTCAGATTATTAAGCATCCAAACATGAGAATCAGCTAAGAAATCATAGATAATTGGCATCGTTTAATATACTGCTTCTTAAAGCTTTACTTTTATTAACAGGCAACACGCATACAGGCTGGGTTCACCACAGACCACATTTCTTCACCCATGTCATGTGTCAAAAACAAGCAAGTGAACGTTGGTGCAGTCCAAAGCAAAGAGGTTAACAAGTATGCAGGAAACAAATTTTAAATGAGAATTTCGCAGAAAATAAACAGCTGGTGACCAGAACAGGATGTAGTGAGTAACTGCTATCTGACCAAAATACTCATCAGGATGAGAGGATGAGATTTTAGGACATAATGAGAGGCAGCCAGCAGCCCACTGGCAAACAGAAGACTAAAACAAAGAGGAGTAATAACAGCTGCATCTAACACAAAGCTCGGTTTAATATTTTCTGCACAGACAGATACACAACAAAACCTATTCTAAAATTATCTGTTTTGTAATGTGCCTCGAGTTAGAGATTAATTTCCCTTTATTGTAAATAAAAAATTCCTGTTACATAGTAAAATTATTTTTATAAACAAACAAAAAAAAATATTGGCCAAAACAACCTACTTTCTTAATAGGGAGTAAAAAATGTTTTTTCGTCTCCCTCCTCCATCGTCCTAATTTTGGTACATGTAAGAGCTCTTACCATGACTTGCAGCACTGATGCCGAGGTGGGTGAGGTTGGTGGTCAGGCTGCCCGTGCTGTTGGCTGAGCTGAGTGAGGGGAAGGACACGGTGTCCTCGGGGTCAAGTGGTGTGGACAGCGGAGGAGGGAACTGGATGTTAGTCAGATCCGGCAGCGAACCACCAGTGTTGTGAGCAGCTGGGACCACGGACGGGCTTAATTCCTGGTCTGGTGACGGGAATATACTGGAAAAAGACAACCAGTTGATTAGTGACGTGAAACACAAACCATTTTATCCCAAAAATGTTTTTGGATAACTTGCTTTAATAATTCTAACTGCTGATGAGTGAATCAATTATGTGACAGATATTTAGACTAAAGTATTTCACATCTGCAATATGAAAACAAAGCCCTCAAATTTTTATAACTCTTAATCAGTTGGTAATTTCTATGTTGGCCTCTCTGAGAACTTAGAAGGGAGAAAAATAAATCTAGAACATTAGAAAAAGTTTATCTTATATACTTCTCTGATGTGGAAAAACATCAGATTACATTGAAGCTTTAATTATATGGTCGGTCTACAGCTTCATTACATTTAGCAAAGCATTGTCCAATTAGAAATCTACTTTCACTTATGTGATGATGGTCATTATAAGAAAAACTTAAGCATTTTTCAATGGAAATTAAAAAAGAAGCAGAGGTTTGGAAAATCAAAATAATTTACTCACTTGATTCCTGGGACATCGCATGTATTAGGCTGAGATCCATCATCCTAATAAAAAACAAAACAAAAAAAGAGTCATGATTAATTCACCACATGAGTTCACTTTACATCCTTCACTGTCCCACTGGTACCTTCTTGTCATCCCACAGCTCCTTCTGTAAATCCTTGTCTGCATCCGACTCTGAATTTTCTGTCCCTGGCACTGTAAGCAGCAGCACTATTAAAGAAAAAACAGAGCAATTTTTTTGTTGAGACAATATCCCAAAATGCAAAGCCTTACTGAAAGAAATTAGTCATCGATATCCCAAGCCGCCATGCAAAAAATAGTACTGCTGTGCACCAAATTCCCACATTTCTAAAAATAGCACAGGTGACCACCAGACTCTGAACGGAGGCCAGCTAATCTTGGCTTCATTGTATTAGAGCTTTACACATAAAAAGACATGATCGATAAGGAGTCAGTTAATGATTGATTTTGCTCTGTAGGTCGCCCTGAAATCAGCTTCATTCAGAAATTTCTACAGCCAGCAGAGTACAAAGTCAAACAGAAACACTTCTGAGTAGATCAGCTTCCATTTGCACCTTAAATATTTTACCACTCGTCTACATCTGCCTCTCTGACACCAGCTCTTTTGTGTCTTCAGAGGTTTGCAGCTTGGATTTAGCACGTTGCTTATGAATAAATGAAAGACTCTCTGTGTCTTTGTCACTGGATCCTCCCTCACCTCGTTTGGGCTGCAGCTCCTGCGATCCTCCTGAAAACACCTCCTGGGGCTTCGGGTTCATGGCGCTCTGGTGTAAGGCCGAATCCGAATTCGTCCTGTATGTGACAGAAAGATGAGACGTCAGCAGAATCCCAACACTGGAAGAGGGCCAATTGTTAAGCACCATACCCATCAGGGGTTACAGCCCTCGTTACTGAACTTTATTTGCCACCAAGTAGCCTAATCGGTGGTCCATCCTTGTGAGTAATTTCGACTCTAATTAAAGGCATAAAAATAACAGTTTCTGACTGGGTATTTCCCAACCTCTTGCAAACGGACAAGCAAAGAAACTTACCTTCTCCAGCTTGTGTCTGGCGGTGGGGAGAGGTAAACTGAACTGTAGGGACAGCTGTCAATGTAAATCTAGTCAAGGCTAATAATTATGAGGAAAAATAAAAGAATAAATCAGACATAGACTTTAGCTTATCCATTTGTGCCTAAAACATTATGAATAAATAATCCTGGACAAATCCTACAGAGAGATCAAATCTCTAAACTAAAAACAGAAAATATTTGTCAGAATAACTCTGCTAAAGTGCAATATACTAACATGTGTAACTCAGAAGACGGTTATCAGTGGATATACAAAAAATAAATCATTAATTCATTCATCTTCAAATCAACATAAACAGGAAAACGGAAACATAAAAGCAAAACAGACTTTTATCACAGAAATGTTACTGAATTATATATACACTCAATTACAAAATCAAATGGGTGTGTCTTACAGCTTTCAGTAGCATTTGGAGGATTTCTCCAGAGCTGTGCTCTTGGATGCAATTCCCAATCCCACAAAAAAAATCTAAATGTTTTAATCACAATCGAATTCTACTTATTAATATATTTTTCAGTTCAGATGAAAGGGAAGATGATACAATGTCTCCATCATGATGGAGACATTGTATCATGCTGCCATCTTTGCTTTGTACCTCTGTCTCACTAGCTACACAATCCCATTCTGTCCAAACCAACATGGTGACTGCTACTTCCAGAGGTGGGTAAGAGTCAAAATATTGGTGTTGGTGGGTCAGTTTCAAAGCCAATCATTTAAAGGAACTTTCAGATGGCCACAATCCTTCAAACTCTGTGACCTTAATAGCCATACGAAATGCAAAATGTGGTTTCATCTGAAAAAAGGACACTGTATTTGACTGATATTCCAAATCATGGATAAATAAGACAAATTAGGAAGGTGAGGCAGAGTAACTTCCAAGTCTTATCGGCACATGTGACGGTGCAATATAAAGGATATTTGCCGACCGTGTTTGTCCACTGAAAGTGGGCGACGGTGAGGAGACGTGATGCGGTTACGATCGCGGTAAACACGGTCCACAAGTCCATGGTGCCTGCTTGTCCGACTGGTGTCCAGCACAGAGTTCTAAGGTGGACACACCAGGTAAATGAGATGAGAGGAGTCCTTTCAAACAGAGCAAATCTTTGCATTGGAATATATGGTGCTAAACATGTTCACTTTAAGATGGGTCAAGTCAAGTTGGCAAATGTAATTAAAGATGAAAAGCCATGACAAGCAATGGTGTACTTTAAAATTTGGGAACCAATTCTCAATTATGGGGAAGAAAAAAAAACTTTAAGACAAGCTCTTCTTTTAACTTTTGAGGTATGATGAAACCTGGTGGAAGATGCAGCTCTAACCAGCCAACAGTCTTACAGCTGTCGCAGCCAGAGAAAAGCCAGCAGACTCTTTTACTCCTCTTTAAAAATGAATAGACTGTACATAAAGTATTTTTCAACAAATCTGAAAAACAGCTGAAACCTGTGTGTGTCCAACATTCACCAACAGCTGACAAGGGTACACTGATCCAGAACAAAAACCATTGCTGAGAGAGGCTAGGGGCTCACCTGAAAAGGCAGGTCAATGTTGCCATTCCCAATCTGATTGACATTGGGCAGTGAGCCTCCATAGTACTGTCCACGATTCTGCCCTAGTTGCAAATACTGGGTCTTCTGTAACTGCAACTGTGCAAAGTAAAATTGCATGAAAGCATGAGTGAATGACTGATCTGATTCACAAACAAAAGAGATGCTAAAAATGGGCAATGCGTGCAAGTCTACAATGATTATATGCAAGATTAATGAGTTTGGGGCTTTTATGAACTGAAAAAAAAAATGTAACAAGATGAAACAGGCAAATGTGGCTTTTTCATGGACAACTGACAAGCAAACAAAACTAGCGATTCAAATGACACTGGACTGACAGCTTGAGTTGTCACAGTTGGGTATTTACTACTTGCATATAACAGTAATAAAAAAGTAATGTATGCTGTAACAGAAAACAAAACACTGACATCCTGTACACCCAGAAGAATTGAGTCAGATGATCAGACGTAATGCAGTGACAGAAAATCTAAATGGCAACACAAGAGAATCAGGCAGAGACTATACAACTGAAGAGTGTTTCCCTCCTAGGAAATATCAGTATGGCTTAAGATTAGACACATGCATCATAGTAATAAAGTGTGCTTAAAAAAAAAATACCCCAAACACTTCCTGACGTCAGTGCAGCTTGAAGAAATGAGTCAATTGATTCATTCAATATATGCTGGTGGAGCTTCCTGGATGATTAACCCTCATCATTTGAGGCTTGGGGCAGAGAAAAACTAACTGGCTGCTGCTCATGTTGGATGTTCCCAACACTTACTGCCATGGCCCCTGCCTCCCTCTTTCAATTAAAGGGACAGTAAACTTTTTTATTTTGATAGATAATCCTTATTTTGAAGAGCTTCACTCCAGAGGAAGGGATGGGCAGTAAACAAACTCCATCTGATTTATGCTGCCTTTCTGTACAAGGAAGGATTTACATTTCTGAAGATATCTTTTAAGTCAAAAAAGAAGTCTTGGGAAAAAAAAAATTCCAATCCAAACAGAACAATCTGAAACAAAACTGTCCTCACATTTAAAATGTAGCAAAATGTAAAAGTTTGCCACAAAACACTAAAGGTTTAAAAAGTTATACGCTAGCAGATCTTACATGTCCTTGCATTCAGCATTGACCCCCACTGACTCATGTGAAGTTAACTGTTGGTCTCAACCGATCCTTGTGACCTACTAAATTTGAACTTAAATTATTGAAAAGCTGACTGAATACCCTGGTTGTAAGCTGCTTATTAATAAATAGGTAGCATTTCTTGTGTAGTTATATTACATTATATAATATAGTATAGTATATCAATCTTTTAAACATGATTTGAAATTTAAAACAATTTGAAGGCGCACTACTCTGAAGAAAGATTAAGTCACATTTTGCTCAAGTCTCATTAGTAGAAACTTGCACCTTTTTTTTAATCCCACAACTGACAAGCAATCACATTTTTTACCCACATTGCAGAACAAGAGCAGGAAAAGATGCAACATTTTGAAGCCTGTAAAAAAAAAAAAAAAAAAAAAGGAGGTCCAGAAATGTTTCTGTCAAATTCACAAAAGCTCTGACATTTTGGGGAGAAATAACTATGTAATTCAAATTGCAAATATGAAACATCAACAAGTAACTCCCTCCTCTGTTTTTGATTACACAACTCATGCAATTTTATCCTGAGTGCATGATGCTTGCAAATCGTCCTCACAACAGGAGTAAATTTACAGTTTTATGGATTTACCAAATAATGTAACTTTTGCTTTTGAGTTTTGCAACACATCTGTGTTTAACCAAGGCCGATTCGCACAAACTCAGTTGGATAACCTTTAATCTAGGTCAACAATTAAGCATGAGGAAGAGCTATAATATTTAAAACAAAGACAAAAATGGTGGGAATAGTTTTCAATCCAAAAAAAAATGAAGAGCTTTGATTTCCTTTATGCATCAAAGAAAAGTTTCTGATCTTTGCAGATAGGCAACTATGTATGCATCAAGTACTTCATGAGACACATATGCTCAAAATGAGCATAATGAAAACAAAAATAAAAACTTTATGGAAAAAAAAAAATCAGATAACAGACATTTAATAAAGTTAAAAGCAATTTGCATCAAGCCTTCAGGAAACAAAAAAAAAAACAAACCTGATAATGAGTTGTAACAAATATATGGATTTCTTTCTCTTTCTTTTCAAAATCTGATGTAAGCAAGTTATATAGTCATTGCGCCACAGCTCTCCCTTATTTTAGTATTTCTTTTTCTTTTCATCGTTGTGAGGGGTCTTTCCACCACACACACACACACACACACACACACACACACACACACACACACACACACACACACACACACACACACACACACACACACACACACACACACACACACACACAAACTCTCCATGGGCCCAACATAATTGTGAGACATAATCCAATGTTTCTCAATCCTGCTCCTCCGGGTTCACTGTCCTTCATGTTTTAGATGTCTCCCTGTTCCACACCTGATTCCAATGATGACATTACCTCCTCAACATGCTATTAAGCGCTACAGAAGCCAGTCAATCGCCCATTCATTTGAGCCAGGTGTGGCAGTGGTGAAACTCCTAAAACATTCAGGACAGTGGGCCCTGAAGAGCAGGATATCATTTATTATCTTATTATTAGAGAGTTGATCCATTGCTGACTTTCAACAAATCTGTAAAAACCTAGTGCAGTAGTCCAGGGGTGTGGCTGAATAAGCCAAAAGCATGTAAAACATTAACCAAGCTTCCGTTTTAAATTGTGTTTTTGTTTGAATTAAAACGTGCCACCGTGGAAACAGTCGACGTGGGGGCGGGAGGGAATCCACGTCCAGTGAGTCCGATTGGCCAGTTAAGGCTGCCTTTAAACCCGTCAGGGATCCCACTCGCGTTTGCTCCGCTTTAATTTACCTGCCAACAGCCTCAACATGTTATTATGCGGTGATGCGTGCGCCTGGAAGCGGCCGAAACGCGCGCACTTACCGTCGAAATCATACATAGGGAACAGGTGCATGTTACCCTAAAACTGCTAGCGGAGCCAATTGACGGTGCACTAGCATGTTTTGTCGACAAAATAAAAAAAAAAATTTAAAAAAAATGTAGCGCCCGTCAACAGACATGAGAGTGTGTTGTGGTTATGATAGACCGATACAGCTAAGAAATAAAACACGGACCTTATCCAAATAGAGAGCGGGCGCTCAAACATATCACCGCAGTGTTCGTTAACTGCCAAAAACAGCGATGCAACAAACTGGGAGCAGCCTGTGAGGGAGTTTAGGGTCTTACCCGAGCGGCTCTGGTGATGTTCAAGTCCTTCATCACTTCTTCAAAAGCGGCGGTCTCCTCCGCCTGCTTTTGATTATGCAAAGCGATTTTTTCGCTAAATTTGCGCGGATTGTTAGAGGACGCCATCTTTCCCTCTTCTTCTCAATGGAATGTTACGCTACGCACGACGCCAGGCCCTCGGTACTGACGTCATGACGCACGGTCGAACGCCTCTATTGATGTTACCCCCTCTCTTCTTCAGCTGCCTGCAGAAACTGAGAGGCAGGCCGAGTTTGAGATAAAATAAGACTCACCACAGGGGGAATTGTGTGCCCTAGATGTTCGTTATTAATAGTAACATAAAGGGGGGGAAATAAACATGGATATGCACGGAAAGACAATAAAATCTGGACACAGAAAAAGTGACCAGGTGCAAACTGACTGATATATAATACGTTTGTGATACATTTTGACATTTGTCACGTTTCTAAAGCAAAGTGATTGTGGCTTATTAAAATTGAATGTGATGTAAAGAAGAAGGAAAATGATGAAGGAAAATTACACATAGGCTTTATATTTTAGAATCTGACATGAAAATCTATTGTCACTTATTTTGATAGCCCTAAGTAAAATCTAACACAGCAAACTGAAATCGGAAGTAATCTAATTAGTTTGTAATCCAATCTCAGTGTAATCCAGCTGCTGTGTGAAGGCTTCAGAGGTTTGTTAGTGGGGGGGTGAGGGGTCTTCCATTACATTAGTGAACAAACAGCATCATTGATATGATGGAACATAGGAAGTTGGTCTAGGATAACAGCTAAGTTGAGATAGTTTATTGACATAATTGTTGGTGACACTACAAATCTAGCTTGCATAAAACCGTGGTATGAAGAAAATCACTGTCAAAAAGACACATTTTCAGTTTGCCACAGACTTTATAGGAAAAATGGCAGCTTAGTGGAAATGTATAACCTCAAATCACCCTAAAAAAGTGAAAAACATTTTATTTATGTTGGTCTGCCACATAAAATCCCAATTAAATACACTCAAGCTTGTGGTTGTAAGTAAAGAAAGGGATATAATTTCTTTACAAAGCACTGCAAATGTTTTATTGTCACATTTCACAAAAAAATGTAAATTAAGTTCTAGACAACTAAAAGAAAACATGATGAAAAAGAATGTTCACCCTATATTCAAATATTTCTGATTGGTTTCTCTCTAAACCTGAGGAAGAGGTGATAGTTTGTTTTTTATTCAAAAGTGTCAGAACATATTTATAAAACCAATACAGACACAAACGGTGTACATTTTTAAAACACTATTGACTTTAATAAAGGATTGACATGAAGCTACACAAACTTGTACATTCCCCCTGGAGTACATCAGTTTTCACTGTATTGCACTTTGACAATATAATGTGCTTTGATTGGTATAGGCAGAACAAGACACACCTAGGCAAGCAGACAGTAGACATTTTTCCACAAAAAAACTCTCCTCACTATCATGGAGGTGGTCAAGTTCAAAAGGAAAAAAAATCCAAAATGTTTGCTTCTTAAAGTAAAACCAATATATAGGTCATGTACAAACAATATCTCATAAATATAGCTTTAAAAGTGCTAAGGATGCAGAAAAATTTTAAACTGTAAAAATTAAGTGAACAAGCTTCAAGGAAAGAGAAAAAAAACAATGTAAAACATTGTATTAAGACACAAATAAATTATTCATGTAGCTGCCGCAAGAGGTCTGCAGTTGTGTGTGATTTTAGGTGAGAAAAAGAAACATCTGAAACAGTTTCAGTTCCATTAAACACATCAGAAATCAGAAAGACATTCACATAAAGAGTAAAATCATGTGGAACACATTTTAAACTGTAAACCATCCTATTCTTGTTTTTGTGCCGGCATTTATGTGCCGATATGTAGCTTTTTGATTAGGATATATCTACAGTAACTGGCTTAAAGGTAAATTGTTTCAAAAATTAAACAGCATAACAAATAAAACTTCCGTACAATCAAATTGTCCAACATTTTAAATGCTGATTTTCTAAAGAATGTCATATCTGATGTGCCTTTTGTAAAGTAAGCCCTTCATTGGTTTTACAAATTAAAGTAATATTTTCCTTTGAAAATGTACTATAATTTAGCCAATGCTACACCAGTGAACTGGGCTGTGATAAAACACTTTCTAAATTGTCAAACATTTAAAAACAGTGTTGAAACGTGTATAAAGATTTCACACTTAGTCTTATCACCATTTTAAAATATGAAATTCAAACATTCATCATCAATTTAAAGCAGGATTCATATACTGTATAAAGAAATTGTATAGAAGGAAGAACCAAAGACAGAGCATAAGGAATGAATGACAGAACAGAAAAGACACAATAAAGGAATGAACAGAACAAGGGAGGGTGAACAACAAATGAAAATGGAGAAAAGAAGAAAAAGAAGAAAGGGAGGGAATAATGAATGACTTAAAGTACAAAAGAAGAATACAAGGACTGAATGGATGCAGAATGGGAAGAGACAAGGAAGAAAAGAAGCATGGAAGGAAGCACACACGTAATGATAAAAATGTAGGAGACGAGAAAGGAAAATCGGAAAATCATGACGAAGAAAGGTAGAACTAAATAAAGGAAAAGAAGAAAGGACACAGGACAAAGAAGTAAGGGTGCAAGGAAGAGAAGAAAAAAGGAGTGACTTGAGAGAGTAAGTAAACAAGGAACAAAGAAGGCAAAGAAGCACATAAAAAAGAAACAAACATAAGGGAGGGAGGAAAAGAGAAAGGAGGGAAAAGTGGACAGAAGTATGGAAAGATGGGAGGACACAAAGAAGAAACAAAGGACAGAGGGAATACAAAAAATTTTGACGAAGGAATAAAAATAAAGGCTGGAAAGATTTTATCATCATCTTTTCCATGGTTACCTAGACCAAGGTAATCACATAATAGCCTTTTTGCAGAAATTCTGCAATAATTATGACTGGATTAATACATTTTCAGACCTGCATTTACTCCGATTATTAGCTTATCTAAAACCTTGCCTCTTCAATGAAACCTGATCATCAGCAGTCAGCTATAATTCCTGAAGCTGAAAGAAAGTTTCCTAAGTTTATGTCAACTGAAGACAAAAAAAAGCTAAAAAAAAACAAACCTTCATCCATATTTTTCCAAACAACATGTTCAAACTTTCATTCAATCCACCGGGCAGTAGAAGGGCACACAGAACAATAGTCTTCACAGTTGCAGGTCAGGAGCTCAGCGTTGTGTGGTGTTCTGAGGAAGTATAATCGGCGTACTCGCAATGCCAGCAAATGATTCTGGAAAGTGCAGATCCCTTTCCCACTCATCCGTCTCCGTGTTATAGACTTGAACGATGCTTGTGACATTGTTCAGGTGCCAGTTATAACCCCCTATAATGTAGACCTTAGCATCCAGAAGGCAGCAGCCCGCCTCGGACTGCCCTGCTCTCATGGGACTGACGGTCGTCCACTGGTCACTCTCTGGACTGTAATACTCAACCGCCAGCACATCAAAACAGCGGTCCACATGGTCCATGCGGCCACCCAGAGCGTAAACACGTTGTTGGGTGCTGATCATGGCGTGCAGCACTCTGGGTTCATTCATGGGGGCTTTAAAGTCCCACTGGTCTGATACTGGATCATAGCAGTGGAGCGTTTTCTTGTCGTCCAACGAGACGCCGTAACCTCCTGAAATGTACAACTTTTCTCTGCACGAAGTCCCAGCATGGCCCCAAATTCTGCGTTTCAAAGGTTCCACATAAGACCACTCGTTCTTTTTTGGGCAATAACACTCAACAGAAGACAGACTCCCGGATCGATTACGGCCTCCAGTAGCATATAGTTGTCCCTGCAGGACATTGAGTTGAAACTGGATGCGAGCCTCCTGCATGGATTGGATGCGTAGCCACTGGTTAAGATGCGGGTCGTAGCGGAAACAGTTGTCCACGGCCCCCTCCCCACTGCGGTATTGTACGTGCTGCCCACCGACAATGTACACAAAGTTGTTGAGCACTGCGACGCAGGAATGGCTGCACCCTGTCTCCATTTCTGTCAGCTCTTTGAACTGACGGGAAGCAGCATCAGGAAGGTAGTAAGACTTGGTGCTCACTGTGCGGTCGTTGTCGGTGTAGGGTGTCCCACCGAAGGTGATGAGGGACAACACATCAGAGCGGATGAGCGTCCGTGAGGACTGCATTTCATGCTGCCGGAAGGGAAGGATCTGGTAATTGAAGGCCTCAAGGAGATATTGGCGGCATTGCACATCCTCCACCATGATGTCCACCGTCTGAACGCTGTCTACCAACTCTGAGGAGAGCATGAGTGGAAAGCGCACATGGCAGAGGACGCTGCTCGCCTGAGCCCGGCGGGACTCATCATGCTGGAGCCACCTTATGGCAGCGTGGAAGAGGTCGATCTCCTTGCAGTTCTTCAGCTTGTTGCTCTGCAGGAAGAAGATGAGGCGCTCCATAGGAATGTGCAGAAAGTCCTCTTCTTCAGCGATCTGGAGGAAGTGACGAAAGGTGAAGGCATCCACGGACTCTTTGAGGGAAGACAAGCTGAACGTAGTGGCCATCTGCCCAATGTGAAGGCAAGTCTCGACGCTCATTGCAGACTTAAGGAATTCCTCACAAAGCTCTACTACGGGAGCCATCTGGAGAAACACAGCGGCCCCCAGAACGTCCTGAATACAGTCCAGGTCTAAAGTTACATCTGAACTGTAGGCAAAGTCGATGATATGTTTCAGCCCTCGGGCTGACAAACCCTTCAGCTCAATGGTGTCTTGGTTTGACTCCCTCATGCCTCCTGTAAACATAGCTCTGAAATCAAAAAGAGCACAATAAATTACGTTATTTACAAGTGTACTTCTGTTTGAAAACGTTGTTTGAGATCCTTCTGAGTCTAGTGTAAACAGCCAATGAATAAAAAGTAAGAATAAGGTTGTCTTTTGGCTTAATTGCCTACTAAGGCTTACAAATGTATTCATATGGTTTGAACAACCACAAAGATCAAGGAGCAGTTTAAAATGGAGTTGTGCTATAAAATACTAAGTCTGAAATCCCAAAATAAAAACGCCACATTGAGCACTGGTTAATCATCATCTGTAAGCAGAAAGAGCGTAGCATATCCGCAAACCTGCAAAGACATAGCATTCCATACAAACTAACAGTTGAATATTAATTAGAAAATCAGAAAAAGTTCATATGGAAGAGTTGCAGAGATCTACAGATCAGATGGAAAAATATGATGACAAGGAAACTATACAAATATGCCAATTATGGATGACAACAAAAGCCATTATATCAAAACAAAGCTCAGTTTGCTGAACGCCATGTAGAAGATACAGCAAACATGAAAAATGTGAAGTCAAAGTTTTGGCCTACATTAAAAATTGTGTATGGAAAGGTTAAACTACACATCCACAAACATACCATCCCTACAGTAAAAAATTATATTGGCACTACTATGTAGAAAGGCTACGTCTTCAGCAAGGGAAGAGAAGATGCTCAAAGTTAATGGGAAAATGTAACTAGCAACAAGACAAGGAGGAAGAAACCCTGAGAAAGGCTGCAAAAGATTCATGAATGGGACAGAGGTTCAGCTTACAGCAAAACAATAACCATAAAATCCACCCAAAAAAGTTGAATAGGTAGAAATATTTTTGTAAGGCACTGTAGACTTTCCTACTGAACGTTTTCACCCACCATCAACATTCACTCAATAACTTCTGATAATACATTGAAAACAACACTATTTTACAAGTCATTATTTCCACCCTATCTTTTGCAAGCATCAGCTAAGTGCTTTCGATTGAAAATCCAAAATGGACGTGGTGAAATCTCCAGACTAACCTGAAGTAATCACTACAGGCGGCCAGCACAGCTTTATGGACCTGGAAGTGCTCTTCATTGACAGCCAGCACGACATCCAGGAGCTGACCCTGAGCCCGCAAAACCGACAAGCCCTGGAGAAGAGTGGCACTGTGGCTCGGGGCGGAGAAAGTACAGCGCAGGGTACTATTCTTGTTAGCCATACTGGAAAGAGAAATACACCTTGTAACCATCAATAAGCTAGAATGCAATCACCCCCCCCCCCACTTTCAAATGCAAATGTAATATATTCCTAACAGAAATCTAAGCTGAACTGTTACATCTAGAAGCTGTTATCTGCTGATGAAAACAGGCCAGTGTGTGGATATGTAGTATCCAGTAACATTCTAATGGAAACATAATGTAATTTACTAGTCAAGCAGATGGGAATGCTTTTAGCGTAGAGCTTTTGAATGAGTGAGAATGCATTTACAAAGATACTAAAAAGAAAGCTTTTTATCTCTCCAGGAACTTTAAATCTTCACATGCTTAAAGGAATTAGTGAGGAAAAACAATTAGAGAATAAGGGAATATTGCTCCATCAGTTGTTTGTAAAAACAACATCTAACAGTACAAAAACAGCCCTGCACAGTGTCATCTGAGAACTCTTTTCAGCATCACATCAGATAGAATATAAAAATGCATCCATTACACATAAGGCCTGGGGAAAATATTTATGTTTACAAACATTTACACAAAGTCATCCTAATTGTATAAATCCATAAAGATATTATTTTTTTCTTTCTGAGTGGAAATGTCAAACATTTAGGAAAAATAGAAAAGCAGAGGAGAATGACATTGGATACAATAATAAAATTAAACCCTTGAAAAATTAAAATAATAATGTCCAATCATCTTAACAGAGTGACCCACAGAAAATCACTAATTTCCCTTAATTTTCTACATTCTTATTGTCTTACACACTGCTTGATCTTAATATTTGATGTTTTTGTAACATGTAAAAATAAAATACTATTTCTACTTTAAGTTAAAGACAACTTGTAAATACTCTAAAAAGAACATTTAAAAAAGCACCTACTATGAAGTGGATTTTAATTTTACTGTTTGAGAAATACACTATGATTGGCCTCTGATGGATAGACTATCCATTAAGAAAACCACATTTATTCATTAAAAATAAAACATTTGCTTTTTTCATATTCTATCTGAATTCTCAAATTTCTTGTGGTATTGTGATCACTAAAGAAAATTATTATTGTAACTTAAAAAATGTTAACTTCCTTGTGAAAAGCATTATTAATGTAAACGTAATTTAACCGGCTGAAGACTTATAGTATCCTCATCTAAAGCTACAGGAGCCAGAGGGTCTGGAGGCCGAATCAGAGCCTCGGTGTTTCCTGACCTGAGGAAGCCGTGCCGCGAGTCACTTCGGAGTACAGTCGGTTCAATGGCCGTGGGGAGACACCGTGGTACCAGATGCACTCCGCCAACTTACAACACCATCAACTGCAGCTCACTCACCTGTTCTCCAACTGTTCGGAGTAAAATCCCCACCGTCCGACTCCGCCATCTTCTAGCACATACCAACACGCATTGAGCATTTTTAGGAATGTTATCAGGAAATCATCGGCACGAATGGATGATTCATTATTGTTTTTGTTTATTTCGTGCAAAGAGTCATTGGTTATGGAGGACCAAAACTGCAGAATTGCCTGTTTGAGGTCCTGCGGTGAAAATAGAAATGACCCGTCCCCCCCTTGGTGGCTGTTGGAAACGCGGATCTCACCCTGTACCGCCGCTATCTGACCACTAGAGGCCGACAGAGTAACGTGCTCCTTCTCCCCAACATGAAAACCCTGGCAATCAAATAAGAGATCTCTACTCTTGGTGAAAATAGTTTTATTTTGTTCAACAAAAGAATTACTTTATTCAGCGACGGACAACTCTGAACTTTGTGAAGTACATTTTTTGTCAGATCAAACTGGGGAAAAATATGCTCGCAAAATATGAAATTACCATGTTAATCTAAATCTGCAATGCTCTTCTGATTGATGCTATGAAAACTACTCTCAAAGAGTTTGAATATTTGTCTTTTAGGTTACATTTATGGAAAGCACAAAGAGTTATTGTTCACAGTAAAGCAGTCATCAGTGTAGGATGTGACCCAAGGGTCTCCACTCTGTGCCTTACAGTCACTCTTCCAGTTTCTGTATCTCAGTTGCAACTTACTGATGACACTGTGTGTATCACTTTAACCTCAGTCGAGACTTTCGTCTGAAAACATCCGGTTTGAAGTCTTGCAATGGCAAGGTAGTTGTTGTCAGGTGTTGTCTTGGTCTTGTGATATCAAAATGTATCTCAAAAGCTCAAATAATACCTGAGCTATGATCACAATTCCCAGAGAAATTGAAAAAGAAGGCTTAATGGATGCAGAGCAGAGAGAAGAAGCAGGAAGTTAAAACCATCTTGTCCATCAATCATAATGGGCAAGAAACATCCTCGACTAGAACGGCTCTGTACCAGACTTTCTAATCATACCGCCAAGCAGAGATTGCCAATAACTGAGGGTGTCGTCCAGAACCTGTGAAACATTGCAGCATGAACATCAAGCTGTTAGCACATCATGACAGTCATGAGATTGCCATAGAGTAACAATCTTCAGTCAGAGGCCTTTGCAGATGAAATTTGCAGAAATGTGAAGGGAAATGATGTTGTTGAGCGCCCTTATATACATATGACTTGCATCCCTTTTTGGGGAACGAAACAGGGGCGCAATGGGGGTACAAACCAGAATTGAAACATATACTTGAATGTTTACTGCTATGCTCACGCAGACAAAACACTATGCTACCGTAATGACCACAGATTGTTCACCAGATACATGGCGTCCCGCCTGTGGTCAAAACTGGGAAGTCTTTATCTCGATGTGGTGAAAGATAAACACTTTTAATTTTGGGTTGCTGAAGATGCCCTCTGCTGGTTTTGGTTTTTCAAGCTATGCAATAAGAGACACTGACTCAAAGTTTTTCTCAAATTCATGTGCACTGTGGTGGAAAATACAAGTAGGTCAGCTCTTTTGTTGTGTGTGTGCACATAACAGGACATAGTCTGAATAAGAGAGATCAAAAGCTTTTGTGCCTCTTGTAATGAGTGGTTTGTCCTTGTTTGCTTCTTTTTTAAGGTCAATAATCTTCTCAAAACATGCTGGAGGTTTACTTTTGAATGTTTGAGCCATCGTGTGCATTTGTTTTTAAATACTGTGTGCATTTTTACAATAATCTATAATCAGCCAGACTCTTCACCATCAGAGTAAAAAAAAGTAAAACTTGATGAATACTTAAAATACAATGTCATTTTAATAGAGATGAAGACATTATAGGTTTATGTTGCAAAGATGCTCCTCAAGGCTGCAATAATTGTAATAATTACTACATCATGATAAAAAATTTAATTATGAGATTTGGAAAAGGAAAACTACATATGCATTTGACAATGGAAGAGAAAAGAAAACAAAGATACTGACTACTTGAACTTTAATAGGCAGTGAAAGAAAAATACAATGAAGATATTAAAATGCTACAAACCAGCTCAGGATTTCCCTTCCATCTTTTGAAAAGTGTGAAAATATAAATGTGCAAATATGAAACAGTAGTGAATTATTCTGCTTTCTGATATATTACTGGCACCTTATTGAATTCATGTTGAGTTAGACATCAGTAACTTCCAGAAAATACACACAAAGTAAATGAAAAAACATGCACATTAAATAAAAAAAAAAAATCAAATTTGTATATACAGTTTTGTTTACAGAGGCAAACATTTGTCAACGACTCAGTCCAATGCTTGCACAGTCTTGTGCTGTTGAGGCAGTTAAACAGTTAAAGTGACTCAAAGTGATTCTGACTTCACATCAAACACCAAACCATTCCTGTATATCAGCATGGCCAGCTCTGTTTCCACCTGTTCCAGGCCCTTCAGGTCTGCTTTCCTCAAAGTGTCATCTCCTGAGGCAACACTCAATCTCTCATCGTCAGATTCTCCCGAGCAGCAACCGTCTTTCTCCACCTGCCGCCCTGCCTCATCATCCCATTCGCCTTCCAGGACTGTGGCCTCTGAAACGGGTGTCTGCTCTGGAATGAGCCTGTGTAGCGTGACCTCGTGCACTTCCTCTTTCCTCTCCCACATCTCCTGTTATTGGGTCACATCAGCGGAGAACAGAGTCAGTGTTCTGGGGCACAAGATCAACTACAAAGTCTGACGTTAAGTTGCTTTTAAGTTACGATCATTGGTATCAAAGATGAAAATACCAGTAAATTACACTCAGTAATTTTCATACAGAACTTTTTATCTTTTTTTTTTTTGGTTCTGGATGTTTTGAACAAGTTTTAAATGTCAATCCTGGGATGCTATGCACATTTCTCTTATATAATGAATTGATAGCTCTTGTACTTTTGTGTAAGGAAATGTGAATATAAGGGGCTGTAAGAACCTTTTTAGTGTATGACTGTATGGTTAGTTTTGGACTGAAAATTCACATTTTATTAAAATCATTTGAATTTTGCATATATCTAACACTACATCTTCTTTTTGAATGCATTCTTTTATAAATGCTTTTTACAGTTTAATGATGTAACATAATTAATAACATTGCTATATGGATAAATTGAAGTATGCTATTTTTCCTTGTTTATGATAAACCAAAAATCTATTTGCTTACCACCTGCTCTGACGTAAGCACGTCAAATTTAATTTGTTTGATCCGTAAATAAAAATATGCTTCTGCTTTGTGGGGAAATAAAATGTTAGTAGTTCTTTCACATCATCTTTCTATATGATTGTTAGGGACTTTCCTTGTTGAAACCAATGTGCCCAAATTAGTGCATTTTTAAAATACACTAAAGGCATATTTTTAAATGCTTCAAGAGACTAGATGCAGAAATGGTCAAATTTGAGTCAAAGTTTTATATTATCTGAAAATATTGTTAAAAATATCAGTGGCGACACAACTTCTTACTTCGCTCTGTGGTGGACGAAGACTGAAGTCTGGCATCACGGGTTTCGGCACAGGAGGGAACACCTTAGTTTTGATTCTAAAACATTACAAGACAGAACATAAAATGTTTACACAACAGCAACTTGTGAAGCGTCGTTTTCAGAACGCCAGCTCTGAAATAGGGCACACATAATTAGAATCCAGCATTTAAACAAAAAAAAGAACTCATCAATCCTATAGTTTGATCATTTGATCACATTTTATGTGAGCTATATGGAAAATACAGCTAGATTGCAAAAATTCATTGAACTGGAGAGTGGAAAATTAAATAAACAATATGAAGGCATACAACAAAGGAATGTAAATAATCAGTAACTTTAAATAGAGGGCGACAATATAAGACAACCTTTAAAAAATTAAAAACTTAGACTTGTTACATTATTTTAGCATGACATAGGGTGCTTCACAAAACCAAGCTTAGCTCATCTTTTTAACATTTTGTCACTAAACTGCATATTTGTGAAGAACTTTGACATCAACATTTGATAATTAATATGTTTGCAAAAGAAAGTGTCACAAACCTCTTCAAGACAACGGTGAAAAATATTGAGAAGAGGAAAAACCCAAGCAACAATCCAAAGCTTATCCACACTAAGGATAAGGAGAAAATAGCAGATTGAAAAGCAGAAGGATGAGACATTTACAACGTGAAAATCCACTATTGTCATTTTAAAGTATGCAGATCGATGCATTTTAAAGTATGCAGATCGATGCACAGTTGAATTTGCAGGCTGGATACCATTGAAAGGCTTCTCTGGCCGTGTGTTAAAACTCTCTATGGCTACCGGCCCTTCTCCTGTTTGTGTCACTCCGGCCAGGGTGACGTTGTATTTGGTTGCCGGTATTAAATCTTTCAGATGGTGTTTTGTTGCTGATGCGGATATGTTGATGCACTCTGTTCAAATGAGACGAAATACAAGCAAATATATTTTCTTTCTCATTACAAATTAAGAGAACCCATTAGAGAAAAGACAGTCTTTCAAACCTGGAGGCTTGCTCTGTGAATTTATTTTTACAGTACATAATTTGTAGTGTGTGAGGAAGCCACGGTGGTGCTCATATGAAATGTGTTTCCAGGTTAGATCAGCAGAGTCATGTGTGTCGGAAACAGCCATGAAGTTCTGTGGCTCTTTGCTTGGCGCTGAAACAACAACAAACAACAACAATAACTGGTATATGTATTATTTGTCCAGTCGACTTTGATATTGTGACCAGGGATAAAACTACGAAGTGGTATTCACTGTAATAGTAACAAAATATGGAAATATGTAATTTATTCCATAGCATTTCCATAAACTAAGGAAAAACAAAGGCACACATGGAGACAATTCTAGCAAAAATGAGCAAAAAAAATCCCCTGTAAGAGTTTAAATTAGCACAAATAGTTTCATGCAAAAATTGTAACTAAGGTTTTACAGACATGCAAAACCCACATTGAAAATTCTCAAAATGATCATTAAACATTTAAGCCAGTGAGAAAAGGGACACCCCATATGAATATGAACAATAATGTTGATAATGCAGTGTTCTTACTATAAACCTCATATTGAGGTTTATAGTGCTGAGTGCACACACTTACCACCCTCTTTCTTATAGTATAGGCACATTTTCCCCGTTTGTGGTTTGCCAGCATGACATTTGTGTTCAAAGTAAAGGTAGCGTGTGTAGTCTGTCATGTCTGCAACGGAAACAGAACAGGTGCTTCAGCTGTCTGGGGAGCCACATTTGATCATTTTCATAATGGAAGAGCAAAACTGCAAAAATGACATGGGTAGATGTGATTTAAAAAATAGTGCAGAAACCATATTATCCAACTTACTGCTTTCTATTTCCTTTCTGTTGTTTGTTCTGTTCTTCAAACACCAAACTCTTTCTGGTATCAAATCTGCATCTTGGAGTTCGTAAAACTCAAGGCACATTTTGTTCTTTAATTCCTTACCCAGCATTGTTTCGTCACAAGCTACGAGTGAGGAAAGATATGAAAACATTTGTGGTGTGGTTGACATGAGGAAATAAACATGTTCATGCGCACAGTCTGTAGGACCTACTTTTTAAATCTGGGGCAGAAGCAGCTGGCACATGCACGACTGCTGGAGGAGACAACCCTGCCTTGTTTCTGGCAATAACAGTGATGTTGGCGGCTGAGTATGACACATAAACGGTGTATCTGTTCTGCTTGGTATTGTGACTCTTCTTCTTACAGGGACACTTTTGGGAGGATTGTGTGACGTTTATGATATAAGTCACCAGTGTCACGGCTGCTGCCTGGGGCATCCGCTGATGAAACGAACAGAGATTGAGTTATATACAGAAGCAAATGGAAAATCCCCACCTCCCATTGCACAGTAGTGCAGCATAAAAACACAGAGGAAAGCTAGTGACTTAGAAAATTTGTTGATGGTTTTGGGAAATTCTCTAAAAAGTTGCATGTAAATGTGCAGAAGGTTTTTGAAAGTACTTGAATTAGGCAGGATTCTTAAAAAAAATTGTTATGCATGATAAAAAAATAAGCCACAAGCTGAAAGAGTAAGACAGACAGGATGGAGCAAAAGATCAAGGCTTCCAGACTGGTGAAGAATATGCACTGTTACTGACTAGTGTTTCACCCGTTAACTGTCTGCCACAATATTTTGCCGCTCTATGAGTCAGAGTGGAAACACAGAGGAAACAAATCTCAGTTTGTGCTGAAGTGAAAGCCTGGGATCTTCAAGCAGCTGGAAGGACTTGCAGACGTCAAAGTTATTATTTTAATCCCCGAATCATTTGGTTTCTAAGAGACCTCATAAGTTTAAAGCATTTATGCCACTCACCTGAAGTAACAGACTCAATTTGTTACAAATTTGTCAAACCCATGACTCAAAGACACAATATGACTGATGAATAGTACTTTAAAAGAAATATTAATATGTGTGATGTAAAAATTTGAAGACAAAATTGTGTCCAGTTCTGGCAAAATGTATACTATTTCAGTAACATGTAAGTATTGCCAGATAAAGCATGCTAAAAGTTCACGCAGTGTTTTGTGCATATCAGAAACTCACTGAATGCTCCCAATGTCAATTTCTTATTATTGACATAATTTCAGCTTATTTTTCCAGGGAGGTTTTGGCTACTAATTGTTTTATCCACTGTTTATAGAGTTTATGAATATACTTGCTAGCTGTAATACAAAATGCACCTTATCCGAATTTAAAGTTATGTAGTACATAGTTACACATTGCTGGAACCCTGGTTCTAAACTACAATAACTCTGTTATGACATTGTTTCAGTAGGTTTTATTATGTAACAAAATATCCAGTAAATTAAACTTACTTACCTCCCAAGTCAGGTTGACCTGTCGAGTGCCATTTAAGAGTGTTGTTGTGCTCCGAACTAAAGGAGGTTGTTCAAATTCTGTTGGAAAAATAATAATAAAAATATTTTTTTTTAACGTATTTTTGTTTTAATCAGACTAAATAAGAAATCATATTTTTAAAGCACTCTTTTTAATTTACTTTCACAAATACAGACACAGTCTTTACATTGTTTACAAAGATAATGTAATCATTGAAATTTTGAGGTTAGATTAATGGTTATAGCTCATTTTATATCTACAGAAAAGTCTTTGTGGGTGCCATTGCATGTACTTGTGCAGTTTCAATGAGGAAGCATGATTTTTGTGTGTACCATGTAGGATTTAAAAGCTTATATGTATGCTTATGGTTTTCAACTGTACTAAAAGAAAGCAGGGAATTACACCGGTTTACCTGCAGGAACTATCACAACTGGTGACCAGTCGCTCCACAGTGGGTTTTCAGCCTGGATGGACCTCTGTCTGATTTGAACCTGGTAAGCTGTATTCTTCAGAAGATTCACAACAAGGAGTATTTCTGTTTCAATAAAAAATAAATTAACTGTTGTCTGAAATTTTTTGGTTTACCCATAATTTTTCTATATCTGCTCCTCTGTGTATCCGATCTGCATAAATACACCACTTGATGCGATTATACGAGATGCGGTTTACACCATGGACAGGTTCCCAGTGCATCACAGGATAACACACAGTTTCCATTCACTCCCCAACTATTCCTCACTGCCTATGATTACATTTTTGGTTCCTATATCGCTCTCCACTCCTTTCTCGTCATATTTATAGCTATTGTGCCACAAACCAAGTTTTGTACGTTGTTCCGTTTTTATTTGTTTAACTGTTCAGGACCAACTGTCAGATTTCCTGTGCCTTGGTCCAAGCTCAACACCACTAAGCATGACACCGTGAAGAAAGAGACCAGAATGCGAATCTTAGACCTCGAGCTGCAAGGCCACAGTTCTAACATACATTATAGTTTCCTCATTTGCTTTTCAGATATCTGAATTATGTCTGTAGGTTATTAGTCCATATGCAACAGGAGTGCACATCTCAGATGAAAGATAATAACACACCAAAGATATAATGGACGACTGATTAATCATACGTCTTTATTGTACAAACATGAAACCCCTGGGGAAAAAACAGGAATAATTTTTTTCAGAGCTGCACATTACATGGCGATTTTTGTCTTATATTTGCTCTACTTGAAAATAATGCAGATTTTTATGTGAAGGTGTCCAGAGAAATGAATTATGCAACTATAGCCAACTTTAAATGAGAATACATGACCCAGCTGAACGGCAACTAGGTTTCTAAATGAAGAGCTTACCACACCCTAGTACCTTCAGTCACACACATAAAGAGCAATACTGAACTTCAAATGAAGAAAAACCACAAGCCATGCAAACAAAACATGAAACCTAGACGTGGAAAGATAAACCATGCCCTGAATAGGGTCAGAACATCAACATCAACTAAAATATCATCCAATCACCAAGATCTCAACATTGTAATTACTAATAACATGCATCAGTTTGTACAAATTATAACAATATTGATTATTAAATAATACCAAATTGATATTTCAGGAGTTTTAATAAAATATGTTGCTGTGTGAAGCTGTGAATTAAATACAATTCCAGCTGTAGAGGATGGTGGAATTTACAGTGGTTTTAATATTGGTGCCTAATTCAAGCAATCAGATTTGGGTTTGACTGAGTAACTGATGTTGAACTGAATTTGAGACTGTGAAGGTGGGGAGGATACTGAACAAATTATCGTCCATCATGGTCAACCTGGACCAACCCTGGCTCCACCACACAGCAGGTGAGATACATAACATCTTTCCTTCCACATGCAACTTTCTTAAACAATGACTCAGTCTGATTATTACTGGTGACTTGTTATTGGTATTGTTCCACATGCACAAAATTTCGCATAGGAATTTTAAAGTAGCATGTTTCTGTTGAGCTTATTGTCTGTTTCCTTTATGTCATGTCACTATATCAAAATACTTTAACTTACTATAGGATTTCTCCAAGATTGTGAATTTGTACGTTTTGTTTTTATGGATTTGTATTCCTAAAGATGTCTATATTGTTTTATGACAGGTGTTTACATGTGTTTGCTAGTTTTCCGCCTTTAGGCATTTGGCCTAAAGGTGTCTACATTCTACATCTATCTGATTTGAATCTGGTAAGCTGTATTCTTGTAAAAAAAGGAGTTTTTCTGTTTCAATAAAAATAAATGAACTATTATTTGTAATCTTTTTATTTACCCATGGATATGTAAACAAAATGGATGGGCTACATTCAGCTACATTAGGTAACTTTTATCAAGAATATATTTTTTTAAATAGAACCTTCTTGCTGAAAGGCTACCATATACCGTGCCCAGGCAATTTTGCATTTTAATATCAAACATGCGATGTTTTCAGAGCAGGAAAAGGAAACCAGAATATAAGCAAAAATCCAGAGATTCACATATAATTTGAAAGATTAACTGAAGGAATATTTGTGCACTCACGCTTAGGAGCTTTATTGGTAGTTTTCATTAGTCTCTGTAAAAAAAATGTCAACATAAATTAGCATTAATCAATAGGTAGCTTAACAGAAATGCAAAAACATAAGAACTTGTAATGAAAGAGCAATGAACCTTACTTTTTCCCATGATTTTGTATGATATTTCCTGAACCAGACCTCAGCTAAAGATGGATATTTAGACTCCCAACTTAAGCTAAGATCGTTTCTCAACCAGGACACCGTTATATTTTGTGGTGGTTCATATTTAACTGCAGAGAAAAACAACTGTTAAACATTTTGTGAAAGCATATGGTTGAGTGTTGTTTGGTGCATCCAGTACCTGTATGTTTCAATATTCCAGACCTTATGGGTGAGGTGCAGGTGGACTTTCCAGCACGAGCCTTCACCCACATGTCAACTCTAGTACTGACTATTAGACATTCCTCAAGGAGCTTTATCTGGTTCTTCTTAATGTCTCCAATTGTCTCATTATAGGCAATTTCAGAACTGTAACTAGCAAGAAAAATGGAGATGTAAAAATGATCAAATTAAATACATGTTTGTAAAATGAGTAAATACAACTTGCCATACTAAAACCACAATTTGATCTACAGTATATACACACCTTTTATTCGCATGAACTTTATGGTTTTACTGTAATTCTCATCAACATCATATGTAGGAAATATTTAAACCTGTGCAGTTCTTGTTCAGTTAAACTACACTTAGTGTGAGAAACATATCACTAGTGGCGCAAAAAGTGGGTATGCAGGGTATGCAACGCATAGGGGCGCAGCTCCAGAGGGGGCGCAAAAACCCTGTCTGGAGGGGGTGACGGGCCGATGATGTTTTCCCAAACACTTCAGCGCACCTTTCGCTCCTTCACCTCGCGCACATAACGAGGTAAAGGTAGCGAGTTTTACCCTTCACGTATTGTCGCCTCGGGGGGGTGTGTGTGTGTGTGGGGGGGGGGGGGGGGGGGGGGGGGGGGTTGGGGGAAGAGATCATGTTTTCGCATCCACCTGAAAAATGTGTAGTTGCGCCACTGCATATCACTAGTTCTTTCATGATTCTCAAAGCACAGTGGACTTCTTCCTGTTAATGATTCACTATTCATTGATTTTTCTGTCTACAATAGTCCAGATTATTTGTGGAAAGCCTGTCCAATCACAACTTTTTGTGTGTATCTACAATGTTTTATTCTTTGTCTCTTTTCGATTTGTTTTGCCTGCTTCCTGGTCTATGTTTACTCTTCTTCAGCTCCTCTTGTGCCGTCATTCTCTTGCCTTCATTCTCTCTGTCTGGTCTCGAATCTTAGCAGAAGTCTTTTACTAATAAGCCACCTGGCCCTTGTCATAAATGAAACTCTCTAGTGATGTAGCTTCTCTCTTTTCTTAACTCTTTCCTTTTGTTCTCTTGCCCTGGCTTCCTGTGAGGTCGTCTGCTTCTCCTTGGTCTATCTGTCCTTGCTGAGGACACCAGTGCAACCAGCAGTGTTGTGCATCTGTGTCCAACGCATTGCACTCTCCACCTGAGGTGGGTCTAGCTGATTTTTTACACCTTCTGCAAAGGATCGGACTGTGGCCTGCACTTCTCACAACTAGTGTCACGTATCAAAACCATAAAACCCATCAGACCATCAGACCATCAGACCACCGCCTGCAGCAGCCCCAACCGATCTCAAGGCAGCAGCAGAAGTTACTCTGCTCTCTCCTGCAGCAGCAGAAGCTGACCTTGCTGCTGCTATCCTCCTCTCTGACAGCTTAGCTCTTTCTGGGCTCCTCCAAGGATGTCTCTGGTTTCAGTGCCAGCCTCCTGAGCACCTGAATGGGCTCCAGACACACACCAAGTGTTCCAGCCTACAGAGCTCCTCCCTGGGTCCCTGTCTTAACATGCTCCTTGGGCCTTCAATATTGTCTACCCAAGGGTTCCTTCGCCTTCATCGCCAGCCATCATCTGGGTTCTTCTGCCTTTAGGATCAGTCTTCAGAATCCTCAGTCACTGTCATCGACTTCTGGATTCTCCTACTCTACTGTTGCTGGCCTCAAAGCTCCTGCTAGCTTTCAGTCTCCAAGCATTTGCATAATCTCCCTCCTGTGTTGCTCAGCTTCTGCTGATGGCCTCCTGACTTGCTGCCCAGACAGCCTCTTGAGCACCTTCGTCACAGGCCTCTGCTCTCCTGGCCTCCTAATGGTCTCAAACTTCCAAGCTTCTGAACCACAGTCTTCCAGAACTCCAGCGCTCAATGCAATTTTTGTTAATCAAGTTGAATAATGAACTGATCTTGATTGCACTGTTTGATAGCTGGATCAATTGGAAATTGTACAATACCAAAGAGTATTTTTTTTATACACAGGTACTGCTGATGATCTTATCACCAAGAGTCTTTGTCCCACCTTAAACCCATCTTAATTCTACAGAAACAGCAGGAGTACACTTATTTTTTTATGACTGTTTGTATTATTCTTCTTATTCATTCTGTATTGTCGCTTTTATCATGTGGCATTTCCTGACCCTATAGTTCACTCTACAGAGAACCACTGGCTAAGATTAACCTCAGAGCTTCAACATAAAATAATAAACAGTTTTTTTTCAGTATAAAACATCACACAAGGGACAAAACATTTGCACCAATTTAGCAATCATTTAGTGTGTTTTGATAAATAAAGCATTCAGTCTGATGACATTTAAATCTACAGTATTACAGCTTCACTTTCCTACTAGAGGAAATGATGACCTATCTCCTCCCTGTTTAGTCTTTAGAGAGAACTGAAAGGAGTTTATCTACATGCTGCTCAACTTTTCTTTTAGGAATACGGTTTGCAAAATCTGCCTCTCCAACACTGAGCAGTACTCACTTATAGTACAAGTCAAATGTCACTTCTGTTTCAGTGGTGTTGAAATCCCATTCACAGATGTAAAAATTCTTGTCTTCATCTTGTCGGAAGCACAGAGGACTGGAAGGAGGTTCACATGCTGACCCTTAGGAGAAAATAATGTTATACATCTATTTAGGTCAAGAAATTAATATTTGAGCAAACAGAAAAATGATCAGTTTGATTTAAATATTATGTTTTGTTTTGTTTTGGGGTTTGTAAGTTAAGCCACATTATTCAATTAATGGATTTTCTTACACTCCCTCTTGGGGGCTTGTTGTAGATTTTTGTGTAATACTGTTTCTTTTCCCTTTTCTTTTTTAGGCACATCCACTTGGACATTTTTGTGCCATAACATTCACCATAAAATATATATATATTTTCCTCTTCCAAGGAGAGTTTGAAGTGAATTTGAACAGAAATATGACAGTAACTAGCATTTGGATAACAGGTTAGGTATCGGTTTGAATTTGATCAGTAGGTCTTCGCTGAGGCAGCCCAGACAGCGCTGAGCGGATGTCACCTGCTAGTGCAAACCACATAATGCTGATAAGCTAACCAATGTTCTGCGGCTGATCTATACTTTTAGTAGATTCGTCACTTTCATTTGAAAGATTGTTATCCAGGAATCATTTTGCTGTCAATAAAAGTTTAACAATGGCTCTTTAGAGACAATAAAATGACAAGTTTACCTTTGCTGATTGTTGCAAGCAGCAGAAATATCACGTATCCATTTAGTGAACTCAAGTGCTGAAAAGTTTCCATGAGGTAAAGTAGAAAGATGATCATAACTGAGTGTAGGAGAGCCCATGAAGCCAACCTGTGTTCGAGTAACTGGTTTGTGTTTCCCAGAAACGTCACATTTTCACATCTCAACTTATATGAGTTAGACCAAAACCACAGCCACTCAGGGGTGGGGGGAGCTTGTGTTCGTCACCCTTGCAGACATCCATTGCAGTGACTCTTTGAAGTCTTTTCTTTTCTATTTTTTCTAAGCTCATTTCCCTACAATTATTCTTCTGTTTACGCTTACCATCAATAGTGGCGCAATAATTGGGGAAACTACAGTAAAGGCTTGTAGACACCTACATGTAGTGCGATGTGTCACAATAGAGAGCTGCTTGCACCCCTAATTGAGTTATTAAAAGGAGGGGAAAAGTACCAAGTTTTCTCAATTTGTTTAAGAATCTGAGAAACTGCATAAATCATCTAGGTCAAAGAGTTTTTGGCTTCATTCAGTTGTTTTAACGTTTGTTTTCTTCATCAGACAGTGCTGTCAGGCACAAGTGTGCCATTTTTCTTCTTTTACTGACAATAATAATTGAAAAACAACAGAATGTTCAAAACTACATCAGTAACAAGGTACGCCAATTTGGAAAAGAAACAATAAAAGGAAACAATATAAAAGGGTTTTATTATGTTATGCAAAGTGCTAAATGGGTTTTCAGGTGATCTCCTTTAACTGAAAAATAAAATTTGGCATAAGAGTCAACAAAAGTGACTTTATGCAACACAGTTTCAGTGTCCTAAAACATGGAGAAGCGTGGTTTGAGGAGATTCCGATTGTCACTTCCTTTCGTTAGAACTGATGCATTGTGCAGACCACCACCTTTTCTCTGCATCCTGTCTGATTGCTGACTGACAGAGGCTCCCTTGCAGGGAATGTGTTGCACTGCAACAAGCCAAGAAAATTGCACAGTTTACTTGAATGAAAGCTAAAGTCAAAGGATTTTAAATGTATGAATGTATGACAGTAGAATGTTGGCTTTTGCAGAAACTAAGCTGTGCAAAAGTGGTGAAGCAGAACCATTTTCGAGACAATATTTTGATTTAAAAATCTCTAGAAGATAGTTAATAAAATTACCTTTAGTTGTTTTAATTAGCTTCAAATCTGGATAGGACATATCTTCCATTTTAACATTTTACTTCTTAGTTATTCATCCAAAATGTCAGTTTTATTATCTGCCAACTTGTCATCTCATGTCATCTCATGTTTTGATACTTTATATAAGTATTAAAACATTTATTATTAGAGGGATGCAAAGATCTCTCCCATATTTGATCAGTCAAGAAACACACGTATGCTTCTTAATTTTGTTCTTCTACTGCTGACTAACATTAAATATAATGCAGGAAAATACTCATCTGTACTTTGGAGACATTGGTATGACTGCCTCCTGAATGGTTAGGAACCCTTTTTATTGTACATTTTATTCTTTTATAGTATTTGTTATATTCTTTATGTGCATTGTACTTTGAGTCTGTAATAAAATCATCTATCATCTATCTATCTATCTATCTATCTATCTATCTATCTATCTATCTATCTATCTATCTATACTATCTATCTATCTATCTATCTATCTATCTATCTATCTATCTATCTATCTCTATCTTTAGTTAGTTTTCTTTGATTAAATCAGCCATGTTTCTGTTATGCTTTGGTTCAGTCCTTCCTTAGTGTTTCTAGTTTATAATTGTTTAGTTTCTGTAATCCCTGTAGTTTCTGTGCTGTTCTTTATTTCCTGGGTTTCTGTGGTTTTTGTTTTCCTCTGGCTCACTGTATTGTTTGTGTCTCCATGTAATTTTTTATTTTTTGGGTTTGGGGGAGGTTTGTAAGTTTTCCGTTCTTTATTTTTCATGAAATTCTTCTACATAATTCATGCTCCCACCTCCAGTCTGCATTTTGTCCACCTACAAATTTGCAATTCATGTGCCATAAGACATCAATAAATGTCACGTACAATGTCATGGGCTTAACTTGAAATTGTTCAAACTGCAATGTAAATGCTTCAGCATTGTATGTTGCTGGTGTCTCTATACCTTTGATGTGATGTTTAACCCAGATCTTTGTTGTTTGTGTGAGCTACAGCTTGACAATTGTTAAAAATATCCGGAAGCCAAAACCATCACAGTACCTCTGATGCGACTGGTCTACACCTAGAGTCGGTTTACTCATAACACTTGTCACTTAGCGGTGGCTGACAACTTGTCAGTTTCGTTTGCTGTTTCTAACTGGCCATACTGACAAAACATTTAGAGTCAGCTAATATGCTAAGTTTCACAGTAGAACTGCTGATCTGCAGGAAGGAGGTTCCGGTTCTAATTTCTTTATCCTGCATACATATGTTGTGTGTGTCATGATCTGTGGTTTTGTGTATTTATTTTTGAGTTTTCTGTGTAGTCCTGTTCCCTGTGAGTCTCTGACTCTGCGTCTTCCTCGTTAATTGTTTCCCAGGTGTGTCTCGTTCTCTTGATTACCTCGTGTGTATTTAGTCTCCTGTGTTGTCTGTGTTCCTCGTCGGGTCCTCGTCAAACCTACGTCATTCTGTTAGTCAGTCAGTCTGTTTCCTCAGTGGAACTGTGAAGTCCTGAGGTTACAAGATTCAGTCCTATTGTGATCAGTTGCTACCGGTATTAGCTGTGGGCTAATTAGCTGCCATGCTGCCTGATCTGGACTTTGACTTCTCACAATAAATTCATCTTCATCACAACCTGGGTTTCCTGCGTTCTCTCCTCACCACCTCAACCATCGCTCATGACAGTGTGTGTCTCCATCCTAAAATTAGTCCATAATGAATCCTGCCTTTGGCCTCTGGAGAGAGGTGCCAGTCCCTTGAACCTTGCAAGAATAAAGCAAATAGAACAAACTCAATGGATGAACATGTGGGAGATCACACCTCAAAATGTTTAATAGATTTTGAATTTTTTTTTTATTTTGTGTGTTTTTACAGCTTATTACCTCTGCCTTCAGATAGTTAATTTTGACTCAGGGTGCCTATTGCAGAACATATTTCACATATACGGTTAACGTATCATAAAATGTGGACTTGACTTTCCCTGGGCAACTATCAACATTAAAGTGTTCCAGCTGGAACAAAGTAGTTTCATTCACACAGTTATCTACTGATTGCTCAAACCCTCTCCAGATAACCCCACTTAGAAAACTTTATTTTTAAGCAACTGAATATTCAACATATTGGCATTGACACAATGTTTACATTTATTTGTATAAGTTCAACAAGAAAAAACAATAGTCTATTGTTCTTGGTGTGATTTGTAGACCACAAAGTGTTATTACCAGAATTTGTGCTTACAGTAAGGCAGAAGCCATTTGAGGAGCTTCTGGGATTTAACGAACGTCAACTCACATTGTGATGTGTGAAGTGGCATCTTCCTGTGACTCTTCCCCAAACTGGATCCTCATTCTGTTCCCCATTTCCCGACCATGAAGTTTCACACCCGGTGATTCTGCATGTGTGTTTTAAAAACGTTGCTTGCAAAAATAGAAACCGTTTAACTGACCAGATAACCCACAGTTTCAGTGATACTTCTGGAAAATGAAAATGTAGTGGTGAAGGTGGCAGGGACGTGTGTGTATCAGTGGGGTGGAAAAAAAAACTCTGGTGATGGTGGACTGTTTCAAGCAGCATTTTATAGTTTCTAAAATATAAAGCACCATGCTATTTCTACTGCTGTACTGATTTACTATAAATTACAAAAAATAATAATAATGTTTTGGAAGGCTTTCCATAGTATTGTTCTAGTTTGGCAAATAAAATAATGTCTCATTCTAACCTGACTGACCTACCTGAACTGATTATATGAATTAAGTGGAGTTATGTGGAGTAGTTGGTAGTAGTAAGTGTCCTACAGTTTTGCACTGATCAAAGAGATTTCATTTGAAATAATCTTAAAGGGACATTTTTAGTTGGAGTCTCAGATCGGAGTAGGGTTTGCATGTTTGAGGCACTCAGAGAAGCAGCTGACAACTTGTGTCAGCTGTGTATTCAACATTAGTTGTTTCATGTAATTGCAGTTGGGTTCATGCTGATGTTGTCATAAGAAGAGCTATGAAGAGAGAGACTATATTTGAGGAGTCAAACTCAGAAATTCAAAGAGCTCTTTTAAATAACAGTTGTTCTCTTGTAAATAATTCATCCAAATGTGTTATTTTATCAGACAATTATATTTTACTTACTATAGTCGGAACCATTTTGAAAACGTTAACCACAGGTTACTGCTAAAGTTAAGAAAAATCATACATATTCATTCTCTTTCTTGTCCTTTTCTGCATAATGGTATCCCCACAGCATGATACTAACCCCCACTGTGTCTCCCACAAGGCTCATGGGAAACTGCAAATTACATTTTATGGTTTCATCTAAAAATGTACCTTTTCTTCTTCCGACACTTCCATGAATAACAGTTTTGCAAAGTGAAGAAAGTAATAGTTTCCCCTGTCAACAGTTTTTCCAATTATGCTCCCTCAGAGTTACCGCAGGCATCTTGGCTGCATCCCATATTAATGCTTTTCTAACCTAGCCTTTATAGGATGGCTATGTCTGGGTAGGTTTTTGTTCCAGTTTTGAATGATGAACAGAGATAACCAAACCTTTTGTTATTCCTTCACATTCTAATGTTGATTTAAACTTTTTCACATCTTTATTTCTGACCAGTCAGCTGTGTCCCTTAGTCCAGTGTTTCCCAATCCTGATCCTCAAGACAAAATGACCTACATGTTTTAGATATTCCCCTGCTTCAGCACACCCAGATGATTGGATTTCAGCAAAAGCCTGTTACTCAGCCATCAACTGAAATCATGTGTGCTGAATGCCTAAAACATGTAGGGCAGAGAAGCAGGGTTGAAAAATACTGCCCTGGTTAATAAATGTCCTTCCTCCTATAAGCTAAAAAATTAACTTCACGGTGCATGCCAAGAGAGAGTTTAGATATTTGTTTTGATAGTTCATTTTCATTATTTATTGTGTCCTCAACAATAAAATCCTTTCCGTTGACCACTTGGGATAGGCATCAGCACCCCTTGTGGTCTCACTAGGGATAAACTTGAAAGAAAACACATGGCTGGCTGGATGGACTCTCTTAAAACTTCATCTCTGAAATTCATATTTTACATGACAAAATGCTTCCACCTTGTGGGGAGTTAATTTATGGAGCGTATTGAAAATTATTACTAATGCTATACTATACTGCCACCAGAGGGCAGTCTCAACTTTAGGTAAGACTAGGTGCTTTGTGAGCTGAAAACTATCCAATGTTTAGTACATTTCCCCCAGTAATACATATTTGTTTTCTCTTTTCTGTATTTTGTAGGAATGTTTTCACTCTATCTTACAAAAGCAACATACACATCTGTATCCAAACAACACTAAATACAGATGTATTCAGGTAACAGGAATTTTTAGGAAAAATGGCTAACTGTAGGCAACACTTAGGCAGAAATTTCATGTTATCAAAGACATTTTTGTTTGTTTGTTTTGCTTGTTTCGTTTTATTAAATTTATGCCAAATTTATCATTACTGTTTCTTTGTTTTATTCGTTGTGCTTATGTACACTGTAAGGAATTGTACAATGAAATTAGAGCCTTTGCTTACTTACTCACAAAAAGAGCTGCTTGTGTTAATAAAATAGCAAACTGGATATGGAGTTTGCAATTGTATAAAAAAACATGATATTTTTAAGGTGTTTTCAAAAGCCAAACTAACAAATGGACCCATGAGAGGTAACCATATAGGTCAACATGTTAATGTGAGGGTTTCCATGTGTTAGAAGAAATAACATATTATACAGGAAAATATAAGAAAAAAAAGCTGAAGTAACCTGGTTTGTGTGTGCACACTGAAACATGTACTTTGGTAAATGTACAGCTTTTTATTCTATTTTCAACATCCATTTTCCTTTTGTCTGAGTCTGCAACATTTGGATTCCCCAAACTTCTGAGATTGGGAGGATATCTCTCCTCCACTGCAATCTTCAGATGACTTAATTTTAGTTCTGATTTAGTTCTGGCCTCTGGCTAGACTATTTCAAAATGTTATTTCATTGAAGCCTTTGCTTTTGTTGATTTGGATCTATGTTTGGACTCACTGAGATACAGATATTGATCAGCATTAGCTTTCTAGAAGACTTCCTAAGATTTTGGGTTAAAATCTCCTAATATTTGAAACTTCAAAAGATTTCATCCACATTAGTTTTGAACTCCACTGGTGTTGTACTTTGTGTATTATGTTATGTCGCAATTAGAACTGTTTTCAGTTTTTAAGTTTGTTGTTGATTGTTTCATATTTTATTTCGGTTAATCAACCCCGTCCTGTTCTGTGTTATCTTTGCTTCCTGTTTTTTGTCCATTTTGAACTCTCTAGTCTCCAGCTGGTTTTAAGTGTTTGCTTGAACTGTGAGTGTGTGTACTTTTTATTAGTTTCTCGTGTCTGATTTCAGTTATTGCTCAAGGCAAACTTGATTGAGTGGGAAGAGTAGGCATCTTGCAATCTGAAACTTGTGGGTTCAATTCCATTTTTTTTTTCAGTTACATGTTGATGAAGCTCTGGGCAAAGTACTTCACCCCAGGTTACTTACCAATCCATGTATGAATAGGTGACTGCACCTCTAAAGCAAAGATCTTGGTGTGGCTGTTATGCCTGATAAAGTTAGATATAAATTCAAGATGGGTCATAATATTAAAAAAAGTTTGTACCTCACTGGATGTTTGAGTTCTGTTCAGAAGACACGCTGTAAGACAATGGAAAGGCAGAGGAAGCTGCTTTATGTCTTTTCAAGATGTAGTAAGCCATATGCATCTTGTTATAATTTTCTCATTATATGAAGATGATGCTCCTGAATTCATTTATTAACTCTGCAGTTAAACGCTTTCATAGTAGATCAACTTAAACTTACACTTCCTTTTGTTATTTGTCCATAAAATATTTTGAAAATATAGAAATATTTTGAAAATATAAAATGTGAAAATTGTGACTAAATATCAGGGGGGAAGACTCTTCTGCAATATCCGTTAAGATATACGAATGAGGAACTGGCCTCAAAAAGGATGAAAGGAAAAAAATAAGATTTAACAGTAATTGACACTCATTATAATGCTTAATGATGAACTGGAGGGAGATAGGAGTAATAAATAACTTTTATTGCTTGATATTATGACAACAGAAGTGTCATGATTCACGGTTTTGGTGAGGTGAGAGATGCAGGCAGACCCAGGATGACGTGGTGAAAATTATGTTTTAATGAATATAATCCAGAGTGGAGGCACAAGGAAACAGAGAGGTTACACACGACGTAACACGACGAGGATCCGACACAGACAAAGACAACAGGTGGACTTAAATACACAGGGAGGGTAATCAAGAAACTAGACACAGCTGGGATCAATAAACAGGGAGGACAGGACAAAGACTCAGGGAAACAGGACTAAACACAGAAAATCTCAAAATAACTATACTGAAAAACACCAATCACAACAAGAAGACAATAATGATAATTGTGGCAAGAAAGTATATTCATGATGAGGGTTATGACTGGTTAATCTACCAGTCATAACTGGTAGATTAGAATCAAGGAGGTAATGAAAACATAGTAAATCATAGCTGAACATGAAAATGAAACAAAACAATTTCTTTCAAACCCAATAAAATAACACATTTAACAGCTTCATCTCATATGTTACCATTTAATCAGGTGGTTCATACCTTTTAGCTACAGCTGAAAGCTAAGTATGAGTAATTGGTACAGTATGTAATTGATCATTCCTTATCCACTGATTATGGACAAGAATCAGTGATTAAAGGTTTAAACATCAGTGGTCAGGACATCTGGACAGGTAATACAGTTGAAAATACAGACTTTACTTTCAAAATCCATAGCAGATTTTCTTCTGAAGCATGCTTAAATAAAGAAATGTTTGAAACTGTACACAATAATCCAAGAAAAGTTATTTTGCAGATCCAATTTATTGTGTAATTGAGCACATGGGAGGAAAATGTGTCTAAAAAGCTATTAAAGGAACCAGAACAAAATTATACAGGAGGCAATTTATTTATGTGTAAATGTACGTCTAGATGTTTGACATTTGGAGTTTCATTTATGTTTGCGATCATTTGTCATTGCTCAACAGATCTTGGCACATGCAGTTCATTAGTATTGCTTTAAAGATTTTCCTGTATATTTTATCCCTTGTATTTTGTTTCTTCATTTATTCTTATGCTCTGTTCTTTATGCTTGTAAATTTTATTCCCTTGGATAAGTGATACTCTTTTCTTTAAAGGTTCTATTAGCTCTAGCGGCCTTTATTTGGGAGCGGTTAGAAAGGAAAGCGGGCTGTAAGAGATGGGGAAGACAAATGGCAAAGATCATCAGGCCAGCAATCTTATCTGGGCAAGACCAGACCATAATCTGATAATATTATGCACTATACGATTGACTCTACACTTTATCAGATATGAATGGAGAAATTTACCCAGGAAATACTGAGACATTTAAAAATTAGTTTTTTTTTCATTCATCGTTAGAATGAAAGAACTAAAAATAATAAAGAGCCAATTAATGCTTAAATAACTAATTCTGATTTTTTTTTTTTCAGTTTTCTCTTTTTTATTGAGTAGTTGCCCTGAAATTCTTCAAAAGGAGGATACCAAAAGAATCAGTAATGGAGTCTTGACAAAAGTTCAGTCTGGAAGACTCTCTAGTCGCACCTGCCTCATCAATCAGCACCGCCGTCTCTGCAACCTGGACCTATCAGCGCTGGTCCAAGCCTCGCTCCAGCCAATCATCGTTTGGGCTCCAGTTCAAAAGGACCTTCACCCACATCCTCCTCTGCTCACCAGCTGCGATTGACCCACCTCCGCCTCATCTCCACCTTCTGCTCCCGGCTCTCAGGCCTCATCTTCCTCCGACCGCCGCCACCAGTACAGGCCCCAGGGAGTCTGCATTCCTATGCTGCATCGGGAATGTTCATCGAGCTTATCACGTCCAGCTCGACGTCCCCAGCCAGGGCCTGAATGCCAAAGGACTTTGTTTATTTTCATGTTCCTTTTGTCATTAAATTATTTTAATCGCTTTCTTTCTCCATTTGAGTCTCTCAAGATTGAAATATTTTTATATGACTTTTTCCTGTTAACAGATTCTTTGAAGGAATCAAAAGAAAGTTTGCAGAGTTTAAAGGCTGGTTTCTTTTAAGGGAAGTGCTATATTGTTGCCTTTTTTGCTGATAATTTCCCATCACAAAGCTGAACAATACCTTGAAGTGAACGTGTCAAAAAGTAAATCTTCAAATTCTAATCAAGTGACAAGAGAAAAGAAAAACTTAGAATAAGAAACAAGACAGTTTATAGAATGGCATCTCTATTTTCCCATGTAGTGCCAATAAAATAAGTTTGCAAATAAATAATTCAAGAAGCCATTTAGAGGAGGTATTTTTTTTACAACCCAGTGAACTTTTTTCCCTTTCAGTTTCATGAAGAAGTGTAATTGTATTGCGGTTTAAAACATCTATGCACAGCATAAATGTAGTCAAACAGATCAACTCTCCGGTTTGGCTGGAAACAAAGAAACACTCCAGATGCAGGGTTTGTGCAGCTAGAGTCATCAGTCATAGTTTCAGTTCCTGAGAACACGCTCTCATGAAGGAGGAAACATATAGGTGTATAAAATATTTTTCAGTTATGTGGAGCAAATGAGTGATTTCCCCAATTGAGTTTTGAGACCTTTCCATTTTTAGACTTGTAACTTTTTGCACTTTCCTCTGGTGTGAAGTTCAAAACAGGATCTGTGTCAATTTCACACCAGCATGGAAGAGAAACAGTAAGTGTTTATTATATTTTGACCAGATTCATATGGTCTAAACACAAATAAATGATTTGATTTCAACAGTTCACTAGGGGAAATCCTGTTGATGATGTCTAATCATTGCCTATTAGCGTTCTAACATATGCAGATCTGTGTTCACATCTCATTTTTAGTGTTTATATCATTTCATGTGTGATTCGGACCTTGATGTGGTGTCCGTTTATTGATACCACAGTAGAGCATGTACAGGGTAAACCTCTATATGCTCCTGGAACCAGGAATGATTATATGATGGAGTGCAAAAACTTCAGAATCTGGCAGAGTGCGATAAGATAATACACACTAATGTAATGCAAAGTCTCACGATAGGTAAGGGGAATAAAAGCTTTGACCATAAGTCAGTGCTTAGTGATCAGGTAAATGATTCAGTTCAGTAACAAAGCAAGCAGAGTGGACAGGACAGATCCACAGTCCATGAGACAGTAGTCAGACCTCAGGTACAAAGCTTGGTTTCGAGCCAGAGGAAGAGAAACCCAAAGAGTGGCCGAGTGGCAAAAGGCAGATCACATACACAAACAGGGAGGTGGACATGAAAACCACAGAAAGGCTGAGACTGGTTGATGAAAGACAATGCATTATAGGCACTGATAATATAGGTGGAATTAATTGGCTATCGGACAGCCAACAAGACTAGGAGAGGCAGAGCAGGACGAGACAAGTGTCTGTCCCGTTTGCAGATATACTGCATGGAAATTGTGCAATTCAGGTGTCACACAAGGGTTTTTACCTCATAGAAGCAAGGCGTCTTCTTCAACTTGCTTTTATTTTAAACATTGCAAAGGCAGTTAAAACCAGATGTTTTATCAAAAAAGACACATGACCATTTTATTTAATTGTCTTATGCAAAACAGATACATTACATGACCTTTTAATTTCATTGTCTGAGATTAAATCATATGACTTCCTGTTGGAAATCAGTTAAAATTATCTTTACTTTCTGACTGAGTAACAAGAGAGAGCAGTTTGTATTACAGTCTTTAAATTTGAAGTTTCTGTATAATGACCTTACTTTGTCTTTAAACAATTTGGTAAATTCCGGATGATAATGCCATGACTTTATTAACCTCTGATTGGGTAACTCAAAATATTTTTGTTGAAGCAAATGATAGCTTGTTGACGGGCAGCCACTGTTCAATGGCAAATGTGACCAAACACATTTTATGGTTGAACACATTAATTCAACCATAAAATTAAAACTTTGTAAAAAAAAAAAAAACCACAAAACCTTAAGCACTGTAATCAATTGATGTTTTGTTTTGATTTGCGTTTTCATGACGGTTCTCTAGGTGGGAGGAAAGCATTATCTTTCCATGCAACCAATAAAAGCCCCAACTAAAAGGTAAATATATTCAGATTTTTCACCCAATAAGAAATATGCCCTATAAAAAATAAAAACATTAACATCCTCTTAGTTACGGCTTGAACAAGGCTTGACAGCTTGACCGAGGAAGTGCCACATATTCATGATTTGAATGCTGCTCGGATGAGAAAATGCAGCAGTTAAGTTATGGTGAAGTGAGACTAGGCTTTTTTTAATGAGAAACCTTGATATACAACAGAGGTGGGCGTTGTGTTGTTTGAGCAAAGTGCAGACACATCATTTGTTTGTGTCGGTGTATAGAGTGCAGCATCCAGCATGCACACAAACAGAAAACAAAGCGTCTTTATTTCCAAGTGGAGAAAGGGCAGCAGTTCAACCACTAAAGTTGACTATCTGTAAAATCTTTCTGCCTAAACTGCTGAATAAAGGAAAAATACTTGTGCTTTGTTTCTTTAAAACTGAAGGCACTACAAGGAGTGCTGCTCTGAACTGAAGCAGCTGTATTTGTGGCTTCATGTACAATGCCCTGCAAAACAGTTCAAGCCACTTGAACCTTTTCACTTCATGGCCACTAACCTCAGCATAATTAAAAATTATTTTTATGTTATAGACCAATATGAAGTGAAGCAAAAAAGAAATATTGTTTTTGGAAAATATTTCACCAAAGAAAGATCCGAAGTATTTTGCAACTCGGATTTTGGGGGGAATATCTGTAGCATCGTTTGACATCAAAAGAGTGATATTTTTGTTCATTCCTATTTGCAAAACCATTGTGCCAATTATTTAGCCACACGTTTTAGGTCATTTAGATCTTGCTAAGATATTCAGTAATGATCCATTTTCAGTTTTCTGGCAGAGGCTACCAGATTTTTTTTTAATGTTCTGGTATTTCACAGAGTTTGCAAATGCAAGGTTCCAGGGAATTTGGAAGAAAAACAGCTCTACAACACAACATACTTGAGAGAGGTCATGAAGTTCTCTTCAAAATCATTTATTTTATCACCCACTCTGGCATTTTTGTTTGCCACAAAAATGCCAGATCTGAATGTCATCCTATCCAAGAGCATAGTCATCCATCAGAAAGTAAAAAATAAGCCTACTTTCCCTGTAGCAAAAACGTCTGCAATGTGTTTTTGCACAACTTCACCAATAATGTTAATAAGTGTGCAGGGCTTGTGTCAGGAGTCCACTTCTGAAATTAATGCCACTGATTTAAAGCAATCCAGTTTTCTGAGTGCTGGTACTCAAAAACCAGTTTTTAAAACTGCTCAAAGGAAATGTTAAAAAGTTCAATACATGACATGGAGTTCAAAGCATAAGTTTAGCCTAACAAGCCCACTTTCTTCTACCTCCCCCACCAAGTGTTAGATGCTAAAGTACAGAAGATACTGACTAAAACACAGCAAAAATGTACCCAAAGTCTTTCTAAGCAGACTGGAAAATATTTTTTCTTTTCATTGATATAAAAAAAACATTTAGGTGTTTTTCACTTATAGATTCATGATGTTACTATTACTGCACATTTACAGGTCTGACTTCAGCCTGTCTGACTGACACTGAAAGTTTCAGATGATTGACAACTGAAAAAGCATCTGCACCTGGAGCCATGTTTGCCACAGCATGAGGGCTTTTCTCAGAAAAGCAAATCAGGTAGAAAACGTAACACAACTGGAAACGCCTAGATTCGATTTTAAAGAAAATATACACATTTAGACTCTTAGGTACAGATTATTGGTAACAGCAGCTTTATTAAAGGCAGTTTGAAAAACTGAGCTTTACAAAACTAGAAATACATTCTCACTGTCCTATTTGAGTTTACTGTAGCTGTAAGAGAAAAAAAATAAAATCTCCCAAGAAGAAAAAACAAATGCGTTATTTGCAGTTTTTGTGACCACACACTTCCCCTTCTAAAAAATAACCAGTATCCTGGATTCATGGTCAACTTACTTGTTTTTCACTAACACATGAGTATTGTTACACATCCACAACAGCAGTTACCATATGACGAAGCGATTCACAAAAATGAGATAAGCAAATTAGCACCAGGGATCAGAGAACTTTCAAGACCGTCCTAGGGGAAAATGACAGTAAGATAGTGTCAGATTGTGACTGCATACATGCAAACTCCTTTAGATGCAGAGGAGCAGTGGAAACTCACACTTTTAAACCTGACAAGACTGATTTGTGATTCTGTATACTTGGATTGTGTTCTTAAAATGGTTTAATTTCACCCAAAAACCCTTGAGGTGGTGAGTAAAATGGTGAAAAAAACTCTGTAGACACCACTGATGAAAAAGGGATTTAATTACTGACTTTTAGATCGGATGTTGACAAGTCCTTAACAATGTCTTAAAATCAAAAGTATTTATCAAAAGTATTTATAGTTTTATATTTACATTAAGAGATTCAGTATGTTTTAGGAGAGCCAGATATCTGCATTGCTGCATGGTCTGGTATGCTTGAATTTAAAATAATCTCTGGGGCCTGACTCCACCTTTTTGTCTTTACCAGTTAACAAACAATTAATAATGTGTTGCCAACCATTGATAGATATTGTTCTGCATTGTCTGATGTTTTCTGGATCAAAGACAAAAATTATGAACAAGTATCTACTGCTGTGACCGTCACACACATTGGCGCACCAGTTAAAAATGTGCAAACAACCAGAAAATAAATTCCCCGCTTCCTCTCATAAATGTGACCCTTTGCTGAAAATGTATAAAATCTAGCCTTTAATTTTACACATTTATTAAAGATAGTAAGGATCTCATGCTAAAAAATATTATTATTGCAATATTGTATATTCCAATAACAGTGTGAAAATTAACTCAAATATATTTTCTTAGAAAATGTAATCTCTCCTCCATGTCTTCTTATTTTTCAGGGTATGCAAATGACATGACCAAGAAGCCCAGCTCTTTCAAATGCAAACAACAAGAGAACATGCCCATAGAAGTAAAGCTCTTATTTCAGAGCTGCACTGATTCAGAGCTGTAGCAAAGACATCGCCCAGATACCCACAAGATGTTATCTACGTGTTAATCCTTTTTCTACAAGTGACGTCAGAAAACACAAACATGTTTTTGCCTAACGCAGCAGGAACGTTAAGGGGAACTCTGTCAGACGTTACCAAGATTGAGCCACTCCAAGTCGAGCGCTTACTGCCAATGAATATAAGGAGAAGCACGATGGATGATGTGGGATGCTGTGTGTTTGTTTTTCCTCAAGAAGCTTGGAACATGTAGCAAGAGTGCACAACGTTATAAACACTTAGTAAGAATTGCCAACGCCAGAGGCAATACAAGTCATAAACTCCAGTCTGTTAGTGCTACTGTCTTGCAACATTTGAACGAATCCCTGCTCCAACACACCGGACTCCTGTACAACAAGAAGTTATCAATAAATATCTGGTGGACTCTGCCAGAATGCTGAAGCAGTTCTTTTACTAGAAACATTTTCGAAGACATATGACTGAATCATGACAGAAATCGCTAAACAGACAAAAAAATCAACAGTCTTCCAGGGCTTTTTCAGTCTTAAATTTCACTGACAGACTGTCCGGTGAACTGAAGAGACGACTCAAGAATCTGTATTATTTAGAGACAAACTGTGCAGATGTAAAAGGTCAAAGGTCCCTATCCCTGCATGTTTTTACTTTGTGAAATTTTATAGGAGAATGCTAAATGCTATTGGTAAAAGGGGTGTGTGTATAAAGTATTGTTGTGTCAACAGTTGTGCTATTACTTTCTTAAATTGGGATCCCAACCTCCTATTGAACAAAGATTCTAAATTGATTTTTCTCAATGTTTATAATTTCAAGATTTCTAATCTTTTCAAGGTTATGTTTCTGCAATAACAGCTGATTTTATAAATGTGTTTATTTATTTATTTTTTTTTTACTCGGTGCTCTGGCTCCCATCAAATGTGTCTGTTTCCGTATAGAGCGGGGGTTATTTCATCAGTCATGTAAAGAATATTTCAAGCATATATTTAGTTGAGCTAATCTCTGATAACATTAAAGTAAAGATCAAATTTTGCCAGTTTCACCTGAAATAAAACTATTTGGTTTGAGGAAATAGTTGCGTGAGATTGATATTTGTGGTTTGTCACAGTAACTCCTGACATTTATGCGTGCCGATCACCCCACACACACCTGTGATGTCTTTCGTAAAAAACTGGTTCCCCTGACTAATATTGCAAAATGTGTAAATACAGTCAAAGCACAATTTATCATACATACAAGAAATATATTATTAGATTCTGGGGTATTAAAGTATTTTACAGAAACTGGAAAGGATCTGAAGATTTACACTCATTCATTTATTGTCGTTGGGCCTCAGCTTTTTTTCTGGGAGGTAGCTGACTGTGGCGTACTCTGTCTCATTGGAGCCCAACTCCACAGCTGATGAGGGTCTCTTTGGGAAGTCCAGGACGCTGTAGACCAGTGACTGGTCAGTCGTGCTAATTGACACTTCAACTGTTTCCTGCAAACACAGTCAGATATAAACGTACCAATTAGGGAAATATGAAACATTTACTTTAACCCATGTGCTCTGAAAGGTTTAAAAAATATGTGTACCTGTGTTGTAGGAGTTGAGGATCTCTGTGGTCCTTCTTGTGTTTGATCTGCATTATGAACACAACAAGGAAATGTAATATTCTAAAATGTCTCATGGTATAAAAACAATAATTTTCTCTTGAGTGTCTACATAAAGAGTTTAGCTCAGATTACTGAATGGGTTCAGTGGATAATTGAACACATTTTTGTCGTTTAACTGGTTTTCAGCTGGTAGAGCAAAACTAATAGACTGACGACAAACTGATTTTGTTATGGAAGTGCTGGATCCTTATAGGGCTGGGTCTTCTAAGGGTTAAAATATACCCTTTAATTTGTCTGCTTTATTCCAATAAGAAGCTTAAATAAGGCATTGAAGTTATAAGTCATTGGAGAGATTAAGCTATATTCCATTTGTCTATTGTGTGAACATTCTTATCCTTCCAGTTGGTGCTAATTAATTGCAAACATAACTGATTTCAGGTAAATTTAATTGTTTTTGAAAATAAAGGTAATCTTTATGAGTAACCCATTTTCAAAAGGATCTGACTATAACATCATATGAAGTGTTTATTTTTGCAGTGTGCTGTAAAATCACACGACGCTATTAGCATAAACTAGTTGGTTTGCTAACATAACTGTATCTTTGTGATTGAATTGCTGATAATCACCCAAAACTTACAGTCTCAGAAAATGTGAAAATTGCACAACAAATCTTTAGAAATGTTAGTGTTTAGATGTTTTGAAATAGTCACTGACTACCAGAGGGAAGCCTGCAGACAATCATGTCACCCACCACAAGGGAAATAAAACTTTAAGTTCATTAATGTAAACTGGTAGTTCACAGAGTGCTGTAACCAAACATATCAATGGGAAGTTGAGTGGAAGAAAAAAAGTGGAAGGGGAAAGTGAGACATCAGAGAACTGCAGGTTTGTTAAATCCAGCCCTAAATTTGGGGGAGCTTCAAAGGAAGTGGACTGAGGCTGGAGGCTTTTCAGTTTATAAAAGACATAAAAATGAATGTTTTATATTTTTAATAAGAACTAATAAAACCAAAAGTGGCTAAGCTAAATTTCCTGAGTTTTTAAATTAGATAAATTATGTTTTTGTTTGGTTTGATGCACAAATACAGCATCAAACTCAGGATGCTGTATTAATGAGAAATCAGAAGGATACTTCATTCTTAGTCAAATTTAAAAAACACAAAAACAAAACTCATGGCCCTGAGCAAAAGTGGAACCAGCCTGCTGCAATAAAGGAGTGCAAAGTCAGCAAAACTCTTGCATTTGTGAGCATGGAGGAGAAACAATCTTCATCAGTGGCTTCTGAGGTCAAGAGACTTCAAACTGCACTGATTCAAAGTAGGCCAAAAGGGTTTGCCTCTGAAATGACAGCACACTCAAGGTTCTGGTGTTTTTTTTTTTTTTTATTTCCACCACTCTCTCTGCGATAGTAGCTACCATTAAATTTGCATGCATCGGGGCAGAATTCCTCTTTGAAAAATATGAATCATTGCATGCATTGAAAGGATGTGAAACTGCAATCTGGTTTGCATTTTCAGCATCTAACCACACAATTGCAAATTTTTTCCACCAAATAAACATTGCCATCTCGTATGTGTGTTTGGTTGAAAAAAAAAGCTATGTATATACACATTCCAGTAATCAGCAGATATCTATACACCAGAGGTGGAACACAGTGACTAAGAAGCAGTTGTCATACCAAGTCAAACTTTGAGATATAAACTGGGATCCAGATGTTGCATATTTTATTAAAAACAACCCATCCCCAATTCTGGACAACAAAATAACTCATCTTTTTAGAAATATGGAAAAATAAATCACATTTAGCAAATTGATTAATTAAGCAAATAAAGCAAAGCTTTTTCAACTCACCTTTTGCTTTTGGAAGACAGATGACCAAGAATGGAAGTAAAGCAGCTAGCATAAGAAATGGAGAAACCACAATAACTGTGACAATCTGAGAGGAAAAGAAACTGGAACTTCCATTGCTACTTGTTTTGGTGAAGGTGCTCGTCTCTGGAGGAACTGTGGGAGTTAAAAGAATACGAAAATATTTACTCATCTACTATGAAAGAGAAGTTTTTCGTTATCGGGCTATTTTTAACAGAAAACACCAAGTAATGATTCTAGAAAAGACGCCCTGGATCCGAATTGAAACGCTGCGTTGTGACAACATTTGAACTGCAGACTAATATTGCTAAATGTTCTGTTTCGTTAGTCCTAAGCCTGTTAGCATTAAGATCTGTTCCCTTTACCCAAATTAGTTGGTTTGAATAAATGATCCCTTTATGTAAAGGTTTACCACTTTGAATCTTTGTTTGAACTCCAATTTAGCTTGAAACTGATTTATTATTTCAAAAGTCTGAGTGGTAACTGGCAAACTTTATGTATTTATTGGACAAAAAGGCTTTTTGAAGAGTGACTAAAGGAAATTGACCTTTGTGTCACACCATATTTATTCCCCAGGTTATCAGAAAGCTGTTGAGTTTAGTTGTATTCTAGTCCTAATTTTACTTTTATGACTGTGTTTGGTTTTTGCCATTTTCTTCCTTTATTATCAATATTGTATTTTCATTGGGTTTTGATATAAGTAGTTTTGACTTGTAAATGTCTGTGTGTTGCTGCCAGTCTGGGGCAGCTCTCAGCAGCTCTCTTTTGAAAAAGAGATTTTTCTATCTCAATTAGACTTATTATCTGAATAAATAAAGGTTACATACATACATAATGTGTTGTATATGATGATCTAAAGCTCAAAATAGTTGATTTTACATAATAATTCCCCTAAAAGAACATACAAGATAAAATTATTATTTCTCAATGTAGATTTTTTTTTCAGTCATAGTTTTTGTCAATGAATGTGTTTACTCAGATGAAAGGTTGGATTTTGCTTAATATGGCAGTGTGAGTTTATATTGTGACAGTTAATAACTTAATAAAAATTAGTTCTCGTCAGGAACAGCTAACGTGAAAATGAGCCATAATTACCAACGTTATGCTCCAGTCATACACAGATAAATTGTGCACCCATTGGTCAGAGGTTTGAGTCAGCATATTGTTGAAGAACCACAGGGGAAATAAATATGGAGTGAAAAAGGTGAAAAGAAAAACTAAACTTACAAACTAGTGATATTCTAATGATATTAAACATTGAACTGCATCCACTTGTATGAAATAGTTGTTAATGATAATGACTTATGTACACTAGTATCTTTTAGTGTAAGTGTAAGAAGTGGGATCTCACCTGTGGTGGTTAGGTTCTCCTCTTGGACAATCAGCTTCACTTTATTGTTGCTAAGTGTTGGAATTAAATCTATGACCAAAATGGCCCAGTAAGTTTCACTGTGGTTTAGGCTCAGATTGGTGATGTGAAAATATATGGAAGAATCTTCAGGGTAAATCTCAAATCCATTTTCGTGATGGGGATATTCAGAGATTTTTATTATATTTTCTGGGCATTTATAGACAATAATTTGACTCTTATCTGAGATGGTTTTGTTAAATTTGAAGTGAAGTGAGATGTTTTGGCCAACGATCCCAATGACATCTGCATGGCTGGGGTCTGTAAACAGTAATTACAACAGACATTTATGAAGTACTATGAATACATATATAGCAAAACAATGTAAGAAGTGTTAGAATGATTACTTATGCTTTGGTATGGATTCAAAATGGAGGCCTTTTTATTGTTAATAGTTACTGTGTTTCATTCTTCTTTGAATAATTAATATTTATAAATTTTATTGACACTGATGGGATCCAATCAATCAAAAATAATCTCATAGTTAGAAATATATATCCATTATCTATGAAGGCAAGTAAGACAAAATAAGTTTTGCATTTCAAAATTACACCAAGACTGTTATACGGTGGTTAAAACTTCAAGAGCTGAAGAAAGAAGCTGAAGATGCTCTTCATATTTTCTAGATTAATTTCTAAATTACATTTTAAAACAAAAAACTGATGATATACTAGCTTTAATTGGTTTCCTTTGTTTCGTCAGAAATATTGACAAGGGACTTAAAGATAGATGAAAACATCAAACATTTTTTATATAAAAAATGTTTTTGAAGCATGAGCTACAAATTATTTGGCTGTTAAAATCTAGAAAAAATCATTAATTCATATCAGTTCAGCTCATTTATATCGTGCCAATTTACATGTAAAACTCAAGGCACAATTGTGTAGGATTTCTTTAGAGTGGCTTGTCTTGGTGTTTGACTAGTATTCATGTTAACTGGATTCACTAACAATGCCTGAGTGTGGAAATATTTAAGACTAAAGGCAGTAATGTAATTATTTCCCCCTCCAAAAAAATTATCCAGTATAGCATTTCAGGTATGTGACAGTCACATTGTCCCACTTTTAAGTCAGAGGTGAAAAACCGCAATTGACGCCACAACCAAATTGTGAACTCTTCCCTCAAGAACTACAATAAGGAATGAATCTGTTGCACTTAAAGAATCACCATGTTGAATTAACAGAGAGCAAAAATTCTAAAATGTCAACAAATCCCACCTTCACACACAATGTTAAATACATGAACAGGAGCACAATATCAAATGTAAATTAAGTTGTAAATCTTTAGAGAAAAATCCTAAAAACGTATAAAATCAAAAGTCTACCAGCAATAGTTATGAATAAAACATCTTACCATAGAAAACCACGTGTGCTGCTGATGATTAAAACCAACCCAAGAGGCTTTGCAAAGCCGTTTTCAACCATGATTAAAAGATGTGTTCTGCTCACAGGCCTGCCGTGACGGCCTGTCCGATTTTGGGTCCTACAGATACTTTGACTGTCGTTGTTAACGTCCAACCTCAGCTTTTCTTGTCAAGTTGTAGTAGATTTTTTTTTTCTCCTCTACAGGGAGGAAGCAGTAGGCAGGAACTTGCACAAACACCGACGTATACGAGCCTACAGCATCAGAAGCGCCTCCTGTTTCGAAGACTTCAAAGAGCTTCATGGACATGTGGTGTAGACTGTGTGGAGCAGGATGTCACGCGCATGTTGTGAATTCAGGAGGAGTAAATACTTCTTTCAGGTTTCAGAAGAGAACCATTTAAAACTGGCACATAAAAACCTTGTTTTATTTAATATGGTCATTTTTCAATCATCCTTTAATTAGAATCCTGTTCAAAACAAAGCTTCATATAGATTTGAAACGTTAATCTCGTCTTTCATTCAGAAGATAACTAGAGCTGAACCTACACAAAATCAAAGCCAATCAGGTGGAAAATGATCTTAAAAATGTCTAAATTGAAAAGAGGACAAAATCCTGGATGTTTTTTGTTCCCTTTGTGAGTCAGAGTATTCATTTTGACTATGACCACAAATTATTACATACAAAACTACACAACAAATTCAAAATTACCATTGCTTCTTTCTGTTTTACTTCACTGGAGTCATATTTTATAAGTAATCTGTTAAAATGGTGTGGATTAATATTCAATTACAGCATTCATATGAAATGCAATGTCACTGTATATTATTCAGACTTTGTCTCCTTTTTCACTCAGTTTCAGTTGCTCAAAATTTCCAAATTTCTCTTTTTAATATCTCTGAGCTGTGACTCATTCAGACATACAATTACTTATGAACCCAAGTGATTAATAAGTGTTCTATTTTAAAATGTCAAAAAACTTAGCAAAGAACCCTATATAAATTATTCTTCAGGGACCTTTAAAAGGGGCTACAGAGTGGTCCAGTTGCTGGTATTGTCACCTTGCAGCAAGAAGGTTCTGGGTTTGAATCCAGGCCTTGAGTCTTGGTGCATAGACCTTGCCTGTTAAATTGTACAAGCTGTTAAATAGTATTTTGACACCTGTTTCCCTCAGATCCCGTAAAGTCAATCCTGGATATCTTGAAGATAAGACTTTCCTTCTGGAGATTCTTTTGCTTCATTTTGTCCTCCACTTGTCCACTCCTAATTTGTTTATGTTGCTTAATATGCCATCATGGTGAGGTGAAGTTAATGATTGAAAAAGCAGCTTTCAGGACAGCACATTTTACAGAAAACCTGGACAACTAGTAAAATATTACAAGAAGGTTTAAATACTAAGAGCACAAAATTACAGAGGGGTTGAAGATATTGTTCTAGCGAGGTGTACCTAATAGAGTGGCTGGTCAGTGTAGATTAGGAGAGAATGATCTTCAGGCTGGGGTCCTAACATGTTGCCTACCTTGAACACACCCAAACTCTTGCCAGGTTCCTGTGCTACTTGGTCAACACTATGATGAAATGATTAAGCAATTTATTTAAGCTGTTAGAAACCTAGAAACCTTTGTGAAACCAATGTCTGAAATAGAAGCTGCCTAATAAAAGTGATGGTAAATGGACTTAACTTATATAGCGCTTTATCCAATCATTTTTTGACCACTCAAAGTGCGTTACACTAGAGCCACATTCACCCATTCGCACTCACAAGCACTCACACATTTATACACTGATACGCAGCTCGGTAGGCAATTTGGGGTTAAGTGCCTTGCACAGGGCCTCATCAACATGTGGCAGGAGGAAGCTGGAATTGAACCCACAACTTTCCGATTGCAAGACGACTCTACCCACAGAGCCACAGTTGCCCGATATGATATGATGATAAACTTAACAAGTAAAAGTACAAATTACATTTGTCAAACTAGTTTTTTTTCTGAACTGTAAGGAATTTTCTTCTCTTAAAGCAGAAAAAAAAATCTTTTTTCTGTATTTCTTATAATAAAAAACTTTAATTTTGGGTATTTCTTGGTGAAAACTATGACTTTCAAAACCCAGTGGTTCGTTTAAGGGCTCAAAAGGTTACTTTTGCAGATGCTTTTATCACCTAAAGTGACTTTCATATCTGATTACAAACCCACATATGCAAAATTAAGGTCGCTCTCATTGCACTAAACTGTAAACATAATGTTCAGTGTTTTCATATTGTGAAAACCGATCTTGAGTTTTTGCTCATTTTATTTCCTGGTTTACATTTATTATGTTGTTTTGAAATATTTATGGTCATGGTGGAATAAAAGCTTCCTCAGCATCCAACCACTTTTAAAATTAATTATGCTCATAGTATGGGCAAAAAAACCTTAGATTGACAAAAAAAAAAAACATATACTGTAATTCACACATATCTCACTTGCAACACCACACAGGAAGTGGGGGCTTTGAAGATAAAACACTTTCAGCAGCCTGAGAGGGATTTTGTTGGTTGGATGTCTGGTTTCACAATCACCACATTGGGGTGGTCTCAGTGTGGAAGAGGAAATTGAAAATGATGATTCAGCTGCAAGTCACACTAGATTTTCTGTTTTTTTGTGTTGATGTGTGCATATTTTTCTTAGATGGGTTTAGAAATAACAGGAGACTGGGAAAATGTATTCTGTTGCTATCTAGGATACTATTTAGCAGAGAATAATGTAAATAAAATCCCAAGGAGGAACCAAATGTTGCACCCCATCAATCTGGGAAGGGGTAGAAGGCAAACCTCTCTTACAGAATCTGATGTGATGGGGCATCCAACCTTAGTCCTCAAGGGCCAGTGAGCTGAAGATTTTAAGTGTGTCTCTTTTCCAACACATCAGATTTAAGTTTCTGAATTTCCTCCTTAGCTTTATAACTCTGCTAATATATACAGGGAACAGGTGCTTAAGGAATTACTTTAGATACAATTGCAGTAGTGTGTCGGAGTTTTTTATATGTTGGAGTACACAATGGTAAAATTTAAAAAAAACCCGTATATGGCTTGTTTGGAAAGGTTCCCAGCCTGAGGGAGCTGTGGAGATTATTAAAGCTACGTCTGAACTGAGCACAAGCCCTCTGAAACAATGTCTTTGGAACAGAGACCGAAGTGGGGTTGGTGAGTGTACAGCGCCTGTTTCAAAGGAAATAACTTATACCACCTACAGCTTGGTGGTAGAAAATTGCTGAGTTGTGTTAAATTTGCTGCAACAGAACCACAGCACCTTGCAGTAATTATGAAAACCCTCAAGTCTTCCACCTAACAAAGTTTTCTGGGGTAAAACAAATCTACCTGCCAAGAAGCTAAAGCATGCCCAAAGCTTGGTTATGAAGCTGGACAATAACCTTTCTCCTTGTTGTCTGAAATCCGTCTCTTGTACCTCAGAGAGTTTGATGTCAATAAATCCTATAAACTCGTCTTTTAGCAAATCTAAATCTGGGGAAAGGAATTAAGGAATAGAGAATGTTCATAAATGTTCTTCTTACAATGCAAGACACTGGTACTGGTTCGGTTCAACTGTTTAAACTTTAAATAATGCAATTGTTTTGTGTTCCCTGTGTTCACATTTTCATCTCTTCACACCAGGACCATCGTCAAGGTGGACAAGTCCAGCAAACTATCATGAAAAGGTCTGATCTCAGTGACATAGTGTGAGAATCCCATATGGAAATAATAATAATAATAATAATAATAATAATAATAATAATAATAATAATAATAATAATAATAATAATAATAATAATAATAATGTATCCTGAATTTGAGGAACATTAAATGGTAAAAAAAATAATAATTTTGGTAATCAATTTTCCCTTAAAAATAAAGTTTGTAGGCTTTCCACTGTGTAAGAACTGATAAATTACCACATTGAATAGATTTATGTAGTTCTTATGTTCACTAATGAACACAAAAGTCTCCAACCTGAAAATACATCTTTTATATTTTTACTCAGGGCTGGAAATGTGGAGTCATTACATTTTCAGTCCTTGAATCACATATTGAAAAATAAACCTTTTTGCCTGAGGACAAAATTTAGATGCATATGTGTTTTTTGTTCTCAGTGTTGTATCCTTACGCCATCTTGTGGATTGATTTGAACCATGGCAACACTGTGCAGCAGCAGTCACCTCGTGTTGTTTTCCGTTCTCTGACACTGAACAGAAACCTTCACATTTAAAACCAGACACTTCCTTCATGACGTTACACTTTGCATTGCATGTTACTGAAATGACTTCCATGTGCATGCTTCAAATCCTTATATGCGCTACTGGTGTTTATGGGGTTATTATTAGAAAACACAAAACAGCTTTTTTGAGAAACTAATTGAGTTTAATTGCAGTGGCTGCATAGTTTATTGTAACTGTTTCATTCCCAAAGCTTCTCACTTCTGCACAGTGTTTTATTTGTTTTTGGCAGCATAAAGCATTGCAACCATATCAATTTAGATGTGTCTCATGGTATGCATTTGGTTGTTCTACCACTACAAAAGCAGTCAAACGTCTTATTGTCCCTCCAGTGTGTTCGTGTCACTTATCTCTCCACCACAGCTAAGCAGTCTGCTTTTTTTTTCTCTCTTCCTGTGCAGCAGTGCTGACTGAAACCAAACCTCGCCCCTCACGTTTCACAGGTTTTGTTGTACAATGAATCCTCTGGGTCGCTTGTAGGAGTCTCAAATGTCTGTGGGTGAGATTCTGCACATGTGTAGTTAAACATGCATTGGTTATATTGAAACCTCCACTTTCAGTGTCCGGAGAAAGGTATGTTCAAAAGTCTTTCTGTCTTTTCTATGCATAACGTAGACTTTTACAATTCCACTGCTTAGCAACATGGCTGAAATGTTTGTGCAGTCATCCAGTGCATTTAAACCACAGTGAAACAACAACTGAGTGTTTATTTTCACATGAGAGGTTTGGCAGAGCAGACCAAACAAAGGGTGATGTAATGCTGAGAATCTGACTCGGCTGCCATTTGCTGAGAGACGTCCTTTGAGCGTTTAGCTGAGCTTTATCTCGTACAGCAGAGGTGGGAGGAAGAACACAGACTGATGGGAAGGGAAGAGCAGGAAAGCCCTTATTGCCATGGCAACTGAGATTACCAACTCTGTTGTTAAACGCTGTTTTAACAAAACAGATGGGGAATGGGATCTCTGCACCACCACTGCACGCCACCCGCAACTCGCCGAGGCACACACAAACACAGACACACAGCAGTCAGCACGAAGCGTGATTTAATGACAACACACTGGGCGGGCAGACTCACATGGTGTTATTGATGGTTAAAGATGCGGCGTGTATACGTTCATTTATCATTAAAACTTTTACAGACTGGAGGGCAGATAACTGTAAGAATTTTGAATATGCTGCTCCTGATGAATTGCTTTGATTCAGCTTCTCACCTCACCCACATGGTCATTTGTCTTCATGAAGACACTTCTCCATCTGCTCAGCACCAAACAGCACACATACGGACAGTGCCTTGTGAAAATATGGGTACCCTTTGAACTCTTTCATATTTTACCACCATAGAAGTCAACATATTTTATTTAGATTTTATGGGATTGAACCATGCAAACTGGGAAAATCAAATAGCATCCCAACTAAGCCTAAACTGGGGTATTTATTAGAGAACCATCCTAGAGGCATATAGTGCCGCTGGAGGAGCAACAGAGATCTACTGTTCAGGTAGGAGAATGCTTTGAATAGGCCCCGGTTCTATTAGTTGTGGACTTCATAAAATAAATATTGATGACAAGTGGCAAGAAGAAAGCCATTGTTGAAAGAAAGCAGTGAAAACTTTGTCTGCAGTTTGTTTCATATTGAATTCTATTGTTGACATAGAAAAGGTATAAAAGAAGGTGCTCTGGTAAGATAAGGTCAAAATTCAACGTTCTAACCTCCATGCAAAAAGGTTGTGTGTGGAGGAAACCTAAAGCTGCACATTACCCCATCCATCCATCCATCCATTTTCCTACACCCTTGTCCCTTAATGGGGTCGGGAGGTGCTGGTGCCTATCTCCAGCTGGCGTTCCGGGCGAGAGGCGGGGTACGCCCTGGACGGGTCGCCAATCTGTCGCAGGGCAACACAGAGACACACACAGGACAAACAACCATGCACACACACACTCACACCTAGGGGCAATTTAGACAGACCAATTAACCTGACAGTCATGTTTTTGGACTGTGGGAGGAAACCGGAGTACCCGGAGAAAACCCACCATGCACAGGGAGAACATGCAAACTCCGTGCAGAAAGGCCGGGGCCGGGAATCGAACCCAGAACCTTCTTGCTGCAAGGCAACAGCTCTACCAACTGCGCCACTGTGCAGCTCTGCACATTACCATTAATACAATATTGTGATCTTTAAGCCTAATGGTGACAGCATCATTCTGTAAGGTGTTTTGTGACAGCTACAAGTACAGGGAAGCTGGTCAGACTTGATGTAATGATGGATGGAGATAAATGCAGATTAGTCCTAGGAGAAAACCTTGTAAAATCTTCAAAAGAAATGAGACTGCATATCTGATTGCTCTGAAGTGTGGTTCTACAAAGAATGTAAAAAAAATTCATGTAGAAACATTCTTCACTAAGAAATTTTCAAAAACATGAATTATTTTCGTTTCACTACAGTTATATGCTACTTTGTGTTGGAATATGCCATCATAACAATATACACTGACACCTGTGGTTGCAAAGAGAAAAGTTCAAGATGTATGAATACTTTTGCAACGTAACATTGATTATCCACAGCTGAAGTGTGACTTTTATCAGCTAAAGTGTCTGTAGTTTTCTTCTGGTGTTGGTGTCCACCAGTTGATAGTCACAAACATGAGCCTAAGCTGAATATTGAAAAGATTAACAATATTACCATCTCTTTGTGTGATGGAAGACTGAAGCCCCACCATGTGGTGGTTAAAGGACACAGCAACTTTACTCAACAGCAACTTCCAAAAAGCAGCAAAATACATCCTAATATTTCAGCACAGAGATTTCAAACAAATATTTTAACAGTAGGGGAAGGCAGAAATTAAAACGACTAAAACCAGCTTGGTCCTGTGAGACAATGTTAAAACTGCAGCACAGTCAGCAGCTGCAGAAAGTTAGAAAATAATGTTTTCAGCTTCCAGAGGCTTTAAAAGATGAGAGGACTGCTTATTGCTCATTGCATCATTAAGCTGTGTTTAACAGGTGTTTGGACTCAGTGAGAACAGAAGACAGATGCCCAAACCAGGAAGGAATTTGTTGAAACAAACACGCCATGTCTGCCATGTCTGCAGGTGTGTAGACCACAATGTTTATACACAGCCAGATTGCACTGTAGAATAAACGTCTCTTCCTTGTGATCGGAGAAAAAAACTCAGAAAACGAATGAGGTCCTAGAAAGTCGCAGGTGAGCGACTATACGAGAGTGTACATGCAAGCAAAAGACAGATATGCGGTCACTGTTTGCTGTGTGCCTGTGCCGAGCTCATTCCTATAGCAACCAGGAGGGCACAGGTGCCGTCGGCGCATCCGAAAAAGTAAGTGGGGGAGTAAACCCAGCGAATATATTGTATTCCTCACGGTCTCATGCACACTCACAGCATGTTAAATGTGCGTCTATTAAACATCACGCAGACTCCCACCCGCAGTTTATAAACGTGCTTTTAAGCATGCATCTGCAAAAAAAAAAAAAAAAAACGCATCCTACACAGGCGCTAAGGGAATTACATTGCAAGCAGGCGGTGGCTGAAGAGGCGCAACCTGCGATACGTAGCTCGCATAGGCGTAACAAAGGCTCGCAGCGCACAGCAAGATAACGGGCGCTCGCACGCGGAGGCGCGCGCCCGCAGCGAGGCGCGCATCTGTCACGTTTTCCAGCGCAGGTATTCCCCATGTTTCTGCGTGAGCCACGACTCTCCACTTTCATTCAGACATTTTCAAATGAATTTTAAACTTTTAATCGCTTTCTTCTTTAAAAAAAAAAAAAAACAAACAAAAAAAACAAAACAAAAAAAAAACAACGCAGATATAGTTTGGTTAAAGATAATGAACAAAACCAGGAGACATTTTTAAACTGATTCAAACTGAATTTGTTTACGACGTTTCTTCAAAAAAACAACATTCAGAATATGTTTGCGGTTCTACGTTGACGCCACCTTCTTCCTCGCCTCTGCCGAGTGTCACCCACCAGAGAAATCGATTCCCCCACCGCCCCCCCCTCCCCCCTCCAGCCCCCCCCCCCCCCCCCCCCCCCCCCCCACTCCCACCAGTCACATGGAGGTTCGCAGTGACCCGTCGCTCCCTCGATATCTGTGGCAGTCTCTCTGCGATGCGCCTCATACACGGACATCAGGCATTAGATGCGCATTTCGCTCGTTTATAACTACGCTTTATCCTGTCCTTTTTTTCTGTTTTTTCTTTTTTTTTTTTTTTACTTATTTATTTTTCTTCTTTTCGGAATCCGCTGAAGTTGCAGTTAGACGGGTACCCTGTGTATTTTTTTTTTTTTATTAATTTTTTTTTAGTGAGGCACGACGGCGATGAGAGGCTGGAAGCCGGGCGGTGAGACCGAGCGGTGCCGCCGCGCTGTGTGAGAACTGAAGCTCCCGCTTCGGCAAGCATGAAGTCCAGGCGAGATAAACTGAAGATCCCCTCTCTGACTTTGGAGTAAGTTCCTCTTTTTTTTTTATTATTAGTATGTTTATAGTGGTGGTGCAGCCGCTTAATAAGGGCTGTGAAACTGCGGTGTTTAAAAGTTGCTGCAAAGAGGGAAATGAAAGCGTCTACGTTCGTGTTGTGTTCAATGTCAACAGACTTTTTAATTCGTTGCGACTCTTCTCTAAGTTAACAAAAACAGAAATATTCCAAAGCACTGGAAGATAAAAAAAAGGGCAGGTGATATATGTTTATATGTACGAATATGTGTCTATATATTTTTTAAAATAAATATAAAATATACGAGTGGGTGTGTGGTATGCTCTTCAAAGAAGTTGTCTTACACTATAAGAAAAAAAAATACAGCTTTCTGTATTCCTAGACAGGTGGTCCACCAGCTTCACATACTGTGGCTCTAGGAGGCGCTATTTCTTTTCTACGAGATAGATAGATAAGATATAGATAGATAGATAGATAGATAGATAGATAGATAGATAGATAGATAGATAGATAGATAGATAGATAATAGATAGATAGATAGAGATAGATAGATAGATAGATAGATAGATAGATAATAGAATAGATATGTAAAAAAACAACAACCTTGTTACCGAAAACATGTTAATTAGGGATGCGACAATGTGAAAATTTGGGATAATATCAATATCTAATGTAGATAATTCTGTTATAGCAAATATTATTAATATTGTATTACATTTCATACCCTTTTGACACCTGACATAAAAGCAACCATCCTGCTGACTTCTCCACAGCTTCTTTGCCTCATTTAAACTCCCCACAACCCAGCGCTGCATGACAGTCAATGTCAGTGGTACGAAAAAGTGGGTGTGGAAGGCAAAGGGGTTAAGGCGCTAAAGGTCGGGCAAAGAAAAATATTTCTATAGATGGTACAATCAGTTTGTTTTAGCTAGCACAAGATGAGCTGTCGGGGTACGCCATGTCTTCACTCTTTTTTTTTTAATGTTATGTGTTTTATTATTTAAATATGGAAATCTAACCAAATTTGAATATCTTCTCTTTGTTGATGTTGCCATAAAGATAAACAGCTTGTATTTCAATGAGAATCAAGCAACTTCTTTTTTAATGTGTTTAATTTCCGATGAGAAGATCCAGTTGTCAAAACACACTGCTGTTGTTTTTTTGTGGGGGTTTTTGTCTCAGCTCAGTTTTTAAAGTTGTATATATAAATTTTGAAAAATGTTGAGTTATTAAATTAGTCTAAGAAATCAAGGGCTTGTTTATTAATATTTAAACCTGAGGAGTTGAAGTCAAGGTGTCATTTTTGAACAGGAACTGTTAGCACCTCTGAAGATATGGAGATCAGGCCAAAACAAAAATTGCAACTCCTGACTGAATATTTTCCTAATATTATTTCTTTAAGACTTTCAGCTCAGCGGTCTTCTCACCGCATGATTTTTGAATGAATCACACACTGCCCCCTCCTCCTCAGCACATTGAGAAACTACAAGTTTTTAGACATGAAGAAAGACAGATATGTAATTTTCTTATTATCTTACGAACCTGTGATTTCCATTTTCATTAAATTATGTGAAAAGACTGCAGTTTTACATCCACCCACTCTTCCTCCTAAGTGAATGCAGCCTTTATTTATATAGTGAAGGGTGGGGTGGGGGGGTACATGGTGCCCACAAAATGCTGATCCATAAGGCGTAGGAGCTACTTGCTCACATCTTTATTCTCTGATCCATCCATCTGCCTCCTGCTTGAACCATCTCAGCTGAGCATGCGCTATTTTCATGTCATTTTCATTTTTAGGCTCTCTGTAGCATCTGTTCCTGCGTAGAGCGGGGCTTCAGAGAAGGTTTTCACCCTCCATGTGAAAGGGAGGAGTTACGGGTTTTTAATCACAGCTGAAGGAACGCGTCTCCGAACCAAAACATCAGCATCAAACACAAACAGAAAGGCGTAAAACTTTTGCCTGTGCTTAACTGAGTATTTTCATATTTGGTTAATTTTATTAGAGTTCTTTTGTATGCAGGAATGTTTGCATGATAAGGCAGAAAAAAGCAAATAGCTGGAAACATCCTAAATCATACTCCCATTGTGTAGTTGTAGCTCTTGTGTACATCCAAGTAAAATTATAAATTCAGTGTTAATGCCACCATTGAGTCATTCTGAGACTCTCTACTCACTTCACACTTTGGACAGGAGTGTGTTAAAAGAGAAGACATAAATGAAGGAAAATGCAGCACAGAAACACCTATAAGGACGTTGTGTCTATAATCCTTGAGGGAATTACATGCCTGGTATTTGTTGTATGATTATGAGTTGAATTTAGAGAATGAGGACTCTTTGTACAAGGAGTTGTTTTTTTTCACCCTCCTCCTGCATTACTATGACAACACGTTCATTAGTGCTGTGCTAGTCAATGCTGTACTTTGAGAAGCTTCTGCAGCACAGAGACAATAGTTGAGCCCAGAAGGCAGAGCTTACATCTGAGCAGATAAATCAATAGGAAATAGCCTCTTTGCCGGGTCAGCGTTAGTACAATGTACACTTTAAGGTGGCTGAGCAGGCTGAGCTTGCATATCTTTATGCAAAAATGGTGCATTGAGGTGTAAAGTTGAGGATTATGTAAAGCTTACATCATAATGTATCTGCTTAAGTCTTATCAGACCCTCAGAAACTCTTTGATCCAGTTAAATGTCAATTTCAGATTCTAAGAGATTTTTAATTTATTAATAAAACATTTTCAAGATACAAATTTCCAGAGGATGGATGGATTAAATAGTTTTTCCCCAACTCTATTTTCTGGCCTCTGCAATATTTCTGTTCTGATGAAGTTCCAATACTGAGGTGTATGTTAGTTTATGATATATTAGAAGATAAAATTCCATTTCTGGCTCACTGTCACATGATTGATCAATTTCTGCTGACATGAAATGATTAACCTGCCAGATGAGGCATCCAAACACCCTGTCACAAATGCTTGCGAGTTGGTGAGAGTCCATCATCGAAGTGACAGGCACAAACCTCTAACCTCACAAGACAACACTCTGACGTCAGTAGATGACTTGCCCTACTCCTGACTCAGCTCTCTAATCCATGCCACCATGTCTTCCCTTGCAGTTTGTCCCCCACTTGCCAGAGCCCGACCCTCCTGAGCCCATGCAGCCCCTGCAGTCCCTGCAGCCCCTTACAAACCCTACATCCATGGAGGTAAGACAGCTAGGTCACACAAAAGCTGTAATTATTCCAAGAGGTATTTAAGTTATGATCCAACCACTTCTTATATTGATATTTTGACTGACAGAAAAGAAAATTGTTTAGCTCCAGTATTCTAATAGTGTTGCATGTGTATTATTTGTCTTGTTTGGAAAAATATTTGTATACATTCGAAGCTGTTTTTAAAGGCTGTGTGTTAGCCTTTAAAAAAGGTTTATATAGTTTTTGACATTAAATCCTGACCGGTAATGAATTGCAAGCATTCATTTTATAATTTACTTTGATTAATATTTCCTTTAACTTTATAAAGATTTTCTGACATTTTTTTGATATCTGCTGTTTTTCTTTCATTTTTTCTTTTTACCTATTTTCAGAGAACTTTGTATTTGTTTTCTGCTCTTCAGTTGGAGGAGGGTAAAAAAATTTTTTTGAACATTTTATTTAAACAGCAGACTAAACTCTGGTATGACCCTGAATTTTTCAAATAAAAGACAATGTGGAATCAGATTTACCTTTGACACGTCGGTCGTGTAGCAAAGTAGTCAGACACAAAGAAACAATTTGCTCCCAATTCTCTATTTGCATCTGTAAAAAGGCTGCAGTCTAGCATCCTCACGACGTGTGTAGCAGTACCAAAATGTGGTGCTTCTGCTGCAATACAGCATGAAACAGATTCCTACAGAAGACAGTGAAGGAATATTAGAAAGATAATTTCAGTGTCACTACCTTATGTCTCTTACCAGTTTTATAGCCACTGCAGAAACATGAATATTATCAGAGACCTCTCACCCTCACCATGAAGCTTCTTAGCTGTATATATCAGGGAGACAGAACTGCAGCATGCAAAAGCAAAGCTACCAGACTACTACACAGATTCTTGTCAAAAGCTAGTGAAAATGTGCTTTGCATTACTGCTTTTATTCTGCACGTTTTATCTGATTTGTATGTTTTATTATGTGCTAATTGAATAATTTTTCAAACTATTCTATGTCCAAAAGAATAGTTTGAACATATGCCATTTGGGATAAAAATGTTAGTTTCAAAGTATGACATTTGGGATAACAAAAAAAGACGAGTAAAAAAATCATGAACATTAAGACAGTTTGACTGGAGCTAAATGCAGTGAATGATAAACTGAACAATTACAGTGATGTGTAAGATCTTTGCTTATTTCTTATTTTTATTCTTTTAATCTGGCTTGCATGGTTTCACTTGTGCACAATGGACTCCAACAAAAGACCAGATAAAAACAGCAGGTGATAACATATCTATATCTAACCTATTGAACCTATTGAAAAAGCCTGGCGAGCTACTGATTAAAACAATCAGCCAGTATCCATGGAAGCGCTGCTAAAAGAAATTAGCTGAGGTTTAAAAGTTCTGCACAGTAGTTAAAAAAAAATTACAACTTGTCTTTGTTGCTTTGGCTTCATGGTTACAGCTTCATAATCGGCAAATAACGATTGATGTTGCTGTGGATGCCTTCAGAAAATCTGCCATTGCTACCCTTAGGTAATTAATAAAGGTTGCATCTCTAGTTGTTAAAAATGACAATTATAAGACATAAATGCAGGGACTGCTAAGTGACATAGACCAGAACAGGTTGAAACTGACTCAGATGATGGCGTACTGGTAAAAACAAGTGCCGAATAAAGGGAGCTGTTGCACCGAAAAGAAATAACTGGGTAAAAATTTCAGAGTTTTGTTTTCTTTTTTCCACCGTATATTGAGGTGCTCCTATTTCGACCTATCAGTTGTGCCTTTGGGTTGCTTGGTAACAGTACAGGGTGCTGTGGAGGAAGGCAGCACAGCAAACAGAGACTGCTGCATCCAGCGTGTTTCTGGATGTTTGAGCTGTGCTTGGCTGTCTCAGTACGCTCTGTACTTTAATGAATCTTATTCACTCTGTCGGGGGCAAAAAGAAGAAGAAAAAAAAATCAGCAAATTTTATTTAAGCTGCGAAAATCTGTCACAGACGCACAGTAAGCTCCCTTTCAGACAGTCGTGCCACAGCATGGCAGGAGGTGTTTGTTCTTCATTCACACTGTTTTTACATTGGAGACAGCCCCCCTTTTTGAAACCTCCTCCATTGTTACTTCACAAATCCAGAAACATGTTCCTAGTCTTGCATCAGAGTCTATCTTTGGATGTAAGTGATTTGCTTCCTGACATCAGTCTTTGATTTTGGCACTTCGTGTGCAGCAGCTTGGCTCAGCAATACTGATGCAAAAGAATGTCTCAAAGTAAATATGACAACAATCTGCCTCATATCTGGTGAAAAGGCTGAGATTCTGCAGATAGGATGCTGCAAGCCATTACTGCTCAAAGTGAATATGTGGAATGGAAAAACTATAGGTGGAAAGGGGGAAATTATTTCATGTTTCCTTCAATACTTATACTAAAATTATGCCAAAATTGATTACTGGAGATTGAGTATAGCGACGTTCAAAGTTATTTTAAGATTCTGATGTTTGATTAAGCACCTTTTAAAAAAAATAGGGATATATATTTTTAATTGTTTCAAAAATAAAAAATAACCCTTAAAAAATAACCAAAGCCTGATTTTAGTGGGACAATATGTTGTATAAATCAAGACAGAAACCCGAACCTCATAATAAAGCTGGGAGCAATGAGGTAAAGTTTTCTGGGCCAGTTTTAATCTTTAAAAACTAGAAAAATCTGCTGTGACAGACTAATTATTTCAGTTATCATAACTGTTGACACAAAAGTACAAATAGATAGCAAACAGAGCTTTACACAGTGGAACATACAAAGTACTAAGTTTGATTCTACCTTCCCTCTACCTGGCTCCTCATGGTATGATCCACCTTTTTCAGATGCTTTCAGGTTCAGTGGGACATTTTGCATTCCCTACTACAAAAGAAGCATACACTGCAAGTACTGGCTACTCTCTACCAGAAGTTGTACAGTTTGCGCTGAATGATGTTTAAATGTAAAAAAAATGTATTAATAGGTGGATGTCTATTCAAAATCTATTAATGGATGTAAATTTTAAAGTGCATCTTTGTGATTTGCACATTTCCTTATTATATTTTGAAACAATGAAGATGAAAGTATATAAAGGACAGATAACTAGTTTTTAAATGATTGAGTCGTAAATGCTTAACTATCAAAGAGAGAAACTCTTAAATGCTTTATAGATTTTTATTTATTCGAAAAGTGAGGGCATGTTAATCAACATGACCACTTCAGTCCATAATATAAATGCGCACGATTGAGCTATTTTCCATTTTCCTTTTCTGTATATCAATGGTATAAAGTAAGATTAAAACATCAAATCATCCGGCTGATGATTTACAAAATTGTGAATAAAAAACATTATGCAAGAAATGATTGATATACAATATGCAGCAATTAGTCTATGTGTTTTACAGTCGCTGTGTTATGGCTGTAGGCAAAGTATAAAATATAACGTTCCTTCTCAATAATAAGTGAGGGCATATTAATCAACAAGACCACTTCAGTCCATAATATAAATGCGCACGATTGACATTCATTTATTAAATCAAATGTATGTATTATATTATTAACAATAAATAATATTTTTATTTCAACTACAATTCGTATGATTCAGGTCCTATAGTACAACTCACATATTTTCTAGGTATAGCAATGTCGACTAAACTCTATTTAAGTAAGCTACATTGTACACAATTTCTTCAAACGGAATACACAGTAGCAGTGCGCAACCGAGATTACCGAGCAGCACCTGAACGCACCAACAGTCTCCGGCTTCCTCACGCGGACGCACACGCAGCTAACGGCTGCTCTGCCAAAAACTATTGTACGGCTGTTGTTGTTGTTGTCGTCAGACGGTCTTACACACACTTGACCACCTGCCATGGAGGAGTGGGCTTTCCGGACCGAGGGCTGCTGGGGACAGCGGACCGGAGGATGTGAAAGGACGGACGGGCGGGCAGCTCGGCAGACCCTTGGGACCGAACAGGACCGAACAGGACCGAACAGCACGCGGCAGACAGAATGAATACAAAAGGAATCCCAGAGAAGAAGATAGAATGGTGGAGACAGCAGCAGCAGCGGCAGCGGCAGCAGCGGTAACGGCGGGAGGAGGAAGGGAAGAAGCGGCTTTCACATCCACCAGAGCTGCAGTTTTGTAAAAGGAAAAAAAAAAGACAAATCCCTCGTTAAGTTGGAGACGGGGTTATTTCGCTTGAACATTTTTTTTTCAGGATGTCGGATCCGAGTCACTGTTCTGCGGTTCCGAGCCAGAGCAAATCCCGTTTTGTTCCTGTTTCGCTGCTGAAACGATCCAAAAGGTATATGATGGCAAAAAAAAGTGTTTTTAAAAGCTTAAACGTGACCCTATGTTGATTGTAAACGTGAGTGATGTCTGCTCTTGGCGCAGGCTAGCACACATTTTCTATTTGGGTGTTAACAGAGCCACAGCATGCTAGTTTAATAATAATAATAATAAAAAAGCATCGTTAATCCTTAATGAACATCAGCATTTTTCAGCAGCTCTGACTGTATGTTTCTCTGGCTGTGGCTGAACAAAAGGAGGAGCAGTTTGCAGGCTTAAAGAAACAGATACACTATGTGGGTTTCCATGAAACTTGGTCATCTCTGGTAACAAGGTGTCTGATTTCCACAGTTCTGATGTCATGTTTACCTGTAAACCTGAATCAAGGTGTCACACGGGATCCGTTGCAGGTTTCTGCATTGTTTTGCTTTTTCCTTCTGAGCTGAATTGGTTGAAATGTAAAGATGCACAAATGTTTTAAAAATTACAGTAATGCAACCAACATTTATTTTAGCAAATTGATAATATTGCGATAGTGACATTGGCTTTAACTAACTGGTAAGTTGTAGAGTTAAAAAAAATCTAATTTATAGAATAGAGCCTAGAAAAGAATCTTTTTAACAGTTTCGATTTACCAAATGGCAAGAAATAAAATGTCAATTTCCTCCTAAAACAACAGTACTTGAAACTATTTTCAGCTATTAAATAAAAAGTATGCACTTCTAAAACAATCTGATAAATGTTGCTTTGATGTATAAAACATGCTAATATTGAAATTCCTTAGTTTTCTCTTGGATTCAGAACCAACAGCAAAGCAGAACCTCCATCACAGATTTTTCAGTTAGGTGCGTTATGGTCCAACAAAACAAAATTGGGATTGCTAGGCAAAATGTCAGTGAAAATTGGATATCAGAATCGGCTGTGGATAAGCCGGATCAGTGCATTTTCTCCTTCTATTTAATGATCGTTTAAAATCTGGTCAGGGCTCAGATTATTGAATAACAATGTTATTTTTTAATTGCGGTCTGAGTTTATTTTCTATTATTGCTTCTCCGGTCTGATGCTCAAAAAAAAAAAAAAAAGGAACACACATGCTTCCACGGTTCCAGACATCTGTCGTTCTAGCTGGACCTGCTGTTGCTGTTGATGCACACACAGCCCTCTCCCCCCGCAGCCTTGAGCTTGTTGACAGTCGGTTTCCTTTTTTTTGTGTGTGTGTTTTGGCTCTCAACTGTTTTTCCCTCTTCATCTGATATGACCATGCTGTTTTGTCCTGCGTTTGCCTGTAGCTTTGTAGTTGTATTTGTATAATCTTTCTCATGGCAGAGCTGCTCTGAAGGCGGAAATAATCTCACAAGTTGAGGTAAATCTCAGAGGGCAAAGATGAAGAGATTTCAGCTCCATGCACTAAGTATGATAAGTCTCATCTGTATTAAACTATAAAGTGTATCTATTTTTGGTAACTAAGATCTGCAGATGTCCCAGTTGTCCTCGCATTGTTTGTACCATAAATCTTTGCCTCTCTGAAATTAAATTGATTCTTTAAGACATCCCTTAGCTGTGATGATGTATGCATCAGTTAGTTTGTAAGTGATGTGTGCATACATCAACTATTTGATACTTGTGGTTAGACTTCAGCTGTCTGTTGTATAAACTTGATTGTATTATTGTTACTGTCGAGTGCAATACTACAATGTTAGAGTGGGTTAGGCACTGTCATACTATTCCTTTAATCGTGCGCTGCTGCAGACATTAGTTGCTTAATCTATTTGGTTTGAAACTGAGAACATTAAAAGAAAAAGAGAAACGTATTTTCAGAAAAGTTTCAGTAGGTTGCTTCTGGTAGAGGATGTGAGCTTTAAGAACACCCAATGGGAATTTTAGGAGTTACAGATTATAGAAATAACAGAAGTGAGGGGTGTGGCCAAGAAAGAGAAAATGTCAATGTCCAAAGTGTAAAGATTGCTTCCTGTGAGAGTCGACTCTGGTCTTCATCAAGTTGGAGATGATCCAACTTTGGAATTAATAAAATAATGTCTGTCAGCATTCCAGTAAAAACTAAGAAAACAGATGGCTGTAGTACGTAACAACTAATGCTAAGTAAATTAGCTTAGCTTAGCCGGATATTTTCGGTCTTCAGAAAGATACGGTCTGCTGTTTGGCTGGTCACCAGTTTTTAAAACTCCCTGGTCAACCGTTTCAGTACACAAAGGTCTGCCTGTGCTCACCAGGACAAATCAGAGGCTTTTTGCAAGGAGCAATGAGACAAATGTCTGTTTTTCAGCTTTCACTCAGCACATGAAACAGATCTAAACCTCTTGGAAACCTTCACAAGTTGACAACATTTCACAAACTGATTCAAATCTTAAAAAGAAAAATGTTTTAACAGCTATATTTTATGTCTGGAAATTGTGATTGCACACATCCACCTCTACTAATAACTTTTATTTATTTATTTTAAAGGCAATAGTATGATAGGTTTAAACAGCACCATGTGTGGACAATTACTACTGGAGGTATATTGGAATCGGTGCAAACATATCAGAAATGTATCTTTGCCAGATACAACAAAGTATTGCCTGGAGTCTAATAAGTTGAACTTTTTTTATGCATTCAGGCTCTTAAAACCTGTAATGTTATTGTTTAATAATGCAGAAAAAAAAGTTTTAGAAAGTAAGCAGATGGTCAGGTTATGAAGGAACTACAACTAACTTTCTTTTGTTTTTATTTTTTGTTGTTGCCAAACCAGGAGATGATGGTCAGAAGACACTTTTTTCTATAATGTATTGTTGATATGGATATTGATATTGGATTTTATTTTATTGTTTTAATAGTTGCTGGACTGACTACTCATTATTGGAAGTCTATGTTTGCTATGAATCTAAAGGAGAAGAATATCTGTTTTTTGCAGTGTACAATACGTCGCATGTTTTCCTTACATGGCGCCTTCCAACTTAGGTTAAAGACTAAGAGGAATGCTGATGTCAGCTTGTAGTCTCTTTTAGTTGTCTCTCTATGACTACATTTCTAAAATATGTAAACACATAGTGTGTATGCTGCTTCAACTGTAGATTGTATAGATTTTGTGAGGCTTTTCTTTAGTCTTTTTTTTCACCTCTTCAAGCTGTCAAACATAGTTTTATTGATCAAAAAGAAAAAACAAATTCATTCTCCAGTATATCTCATTTGCTTATTATATGTCTGAGTGAGTTTGAGATAAACTCAAATTCAAATGGTGGTTTTTATACTTAAATACCATATTGCATGAAAGATACAACCGTAGTGTACGATTTACACACGAACAGGTATGTTTTTTGTGTCATTCAGTTCTCCACAACAGTCGGTGCTTAGAGGATAATAGTCTACTACTTTAGAGGTCAAGTGTCTTTTAATCTGCCAACTGATGCCGTCTCAGAGCTTTTATGTCTACAAGCTGCTGCTCTGCAAACACACACACAGTCTGACTTCTGTACATAAAGACAACCTGAAGCACTGCATTTACTCAAATGCACAATTGCAGATGAATACAGCCAGGGCCACTGCAATTACGCTCGGTTTCGGTGAATACTATGGGGTTGTTTCTCTCCTGACTGATACTATCTTGGGTGGGGATTCAAATAAAAGACTTCAATTGTCATTGTAACAAAGTAAAACCCAGTTATCAGCTCTCTGAGAGCAAGATGAGAGTACACTGTTCGCATAGCCCCTGCTTTGCAAATGCAGGGACCAAAGGGATAAATAAAATCATTTAATTTGCATAGATTACCAGTCATTCCTGCTTCAAATTGATTCGACTTACTTTATTTTTCCAAGTCCTCATGCTGCTTACTGTGTGCATTTGAGAGCTTCAATTAGTCAGGTGGTTAGACTTGATTTCTTCCATTCTTCTATTCCCTGTTCAGCCTCTGCTGCTCAGTATGCAAACTCGCACAGGATCATTTCCATGTGAATTGTTTGGAGAGATGCAGATAAGTGACGTGTGTTGACTGTGTCTTCCTCTGTTTGCGCTTCAGCTGTCGCAGCAGCAACAGGAAGAGTCTCGGCGTCGGGACGCCCTCACCCACGCTGTCACGGCCTCTTTCCCCGCTCTCACTCCACACAGGTAACGATCGTTTTGACGACGGTTCCTTTCTGTCGCAATGACGGGCATTTAAGCGATGGCGGGCATTAATCCTGGTTGAAAACCTTTGAAAGCTGGTTCTTGTGATCAACTTTAAATTCAAGCTGCCACAGTAATTTACAAATGTTACTGGTTTGATTACAGCTGACAAAAGTTCTTAAAAGAATCATCATCACAAACCAGCTACATTAAGAAATATACTGGCAAAACATTGGTGGACAAGCAGTCGTGACCTCATTTTTTCTTCACCTAAATTTGGCATAACGTAAACCTAAATTAGTCATTCAGATTATGAAAAACACAAGTACAGTCACACAAGAAAAACAATGTAAAACAGGGAAGCAAATAGTCATCTGCATGGAGTTGTGTAGTGCTAATACAGAGGATTTAAATGAGGCGGGCCAAGTTAACAATAATGAGCCACGACTTCTAAGCTGGTTCAAGACGTTGTCCTGCGTCACAGAGCTGGAACAACTCCAGATGAGGAAACAGTCTTTAGAGCAGGAAATTGAGGAGAGGTTTAAAACTGGAATCCCTAACATGCCTGTGTTTGTCTTATGTTTCAGCATGACCAGTTATTTTATGTTGAGCATAAAATAGTTCTTCTTGTACAGAGGGCCAAAAGTAAACATAAAGTACTGTGCAGAACCTCTGGTTTGCAGTTTGTCCTGAAAAACAAATTTTCTAGTGATCCTGAAAGTGGTCGTCATCAAAATGTTTGTAGACTTTGTTAGAGCAATTATCAGATGAATGTTTGCTTTGCTTTCTAATCCCTTAACTGTCACCCGCAAAATGCTTACAAGTCAATGGATCCGTAAGGATACCTGTGTCGCTATGACAGTCAAGGGGTTATTAAAACATGAATTGTTTAAGCACAAATAGAGAAAATAAGCGTCATTGTTATTCGTGTTGAGAAGAAAACACGCCCAAAATCCCTCAAATACACCAACAGCAAAAATAGTATTTTGTAAACCTTAAGCAAAAACATCATGGACTCCAGATAAGTACTGCAACAAATCACTTACAAAAAACAAAGAAATCAGGATTTTTGCAAGCACAAAATATAAAGAAGTGAGGGATGACTCAACTCCTTCCTCAGTTTCACATTTCTAAATATTTGGGTGTTTTCTTCCTGGTTTTTCAAACAGCAGTGCACACAGCGCAAAGCCCCTTAACACCATCAGGCAGCTGCGCTCTATGAGAACAGTTTTGCTCAAGAGCTCTTCATAGCGGAAATATGCAGATGTGTTCCTTTTTGAACTCAATCATGCTAAGGATTATCTAATCACTGAATAAACTCAAGCCCTAATTGGGGATTCTACAGGCTGAATGTAAACAAACACAGTCTCTAGTGAACCAGCATCCCCAGATTCCAGCAAAAACAATGCAGACTGGTTTTACCGTTTGCAGATCGGTGGCGTAATGTTTTGAAAAGTAATGCCGAGCTCTAATGTTGGATCTTCTGCATTATCAACTTATGTTTCCCTTTTTAAGGGTTCCAGACATGACGTCACTATTTTTGGGACATTGTCCATTGCAAATAGACCCGAGACAGTTTGCTTGTGCTATTGCTATGTGTCTGTTTTTATAGCTGTGAATTGTTCTGCTAATGATATTGAGTTTTCTTGTTTAGCTGTGAGCAGCCCTCTAGACAGCCCTCGAAATGTGTCGACCAGTGCCTGCCTCAACTTTCCATTTGCCCGAAGGTATGCCAACCCTAGCTGTGAAAGCTTGTTCTTCCTGTTGGGCTACATCTTTGTTTGGTTGCTTCGGTAGTTTTTGATTAACGCAGCATTCTGATATAAATTGTATTTCTCTTCATTACACACATTACCGAAGCCTGATTTTTACATACAGACCTTTTTTTTCCCCTCTCACTGTCTGAGATCAAATGAAGCTAAACTTTTCATGTTTTAGATCAGTTAGGTTCACCAAAATTATTTCTATTTATTTATGTAAGATATATTTTGTGCAGTGCACCAGTCTTTTCTGCACAACCTCCCCCCCCCCACCTGGCAACATGATGCATCCACCCCCGTACTTCTCAGTTGAGATGCTGTTCTCTGGCATGAAAGTTTCCCCCTTTTCCCTCCATATCTAACACATTTTAATGTCATCAAGACAGGTTTTCTAGGAATGATTGGTCTTCCACAGCTAAGTGCTGTGTGTCTTTTTATACAGTCTTTGCAAGCATCTTGTTTCAATTTACTTTGTAGTTTGCAGTTTTTGGACTGTAATATGTTTCTATGCAAGGGATCACTAAGATGAACTAAAAATAGGTCAGAGTTTTTGTAGCTTTTTGTAACAATCAAAATGAACTAAACGCATATGCAAAAGATAAAATAAAGCTAAATGTTATTCTTGATATTGCTCTGGAGGGGTTGCCAGGGATCCCCCTCTAGAGCAAGAGGACAGAGGAAGAGGAAAGGAAGGAGAAGCAGCAGTACGGTGATGGAGGCTGACTCAGCCCAGAGAGCTCACACCTTCCCTCCCCCTCCTCCTCTGCCAGGTCTTCTTACAGCTGACTCCCCCTCAGCAGGAGGAGAGCAAACATACCGAGGCTACCCCCTGAAGCCCACTCGCACATCATTCAATCGGGTTCCCTTGACAACACGCTTGTCTTGCTGCAGGCGTGCGAGCCCTTCGAGTACGGCTGCACCTCGGAGAAACTCGAGGCCAGTCATTAAAAACTGATGAGCGTTTTAGGTGCTTCCCCTCTAACCCTATGTTTAGAGACAAATTTTGCTGATTTAAGTGAAAATCTTTCCAGAGATGAAAGCTAATGGATGAATATTTAATTTTAAACATTTTACCCTTAGAAATATTATATAACTTGGGAGATTTCAGTCTACACAAGTATTTCAGTAACTATGTGATAAAACAGACAGAATTCTATTTTTTTTAATGTATCACAAGTGTGTGCAAACACATATAAATGTGTATGTTCTTATGCTTTAAAGGTGTTGTTTGGTGTGCTTTTCACCTCTGAGATACCATGCTTTCACTCTTTTAAAAAAAACCTTTATAGAAACTTAAAACTTGCACAGCTCAAGACTTTGGTGTTTTCTGTTATGTAAAAAAAATACTCTGAAATTAATTTCTGTTTCGTCTAACTCTGTATCTGGACAAATGAAACCTGGCAAGGAAGGCAGTGTTGTCAGTACTAATCCCTCAGCTGAATGCCAGAGGTCACAGCATCGCTTGTGCAAGAATCCTGAAACTCACAGATTCTCTGTCTTTGCTTTTCTCTTCCCCCCCTTGCTGTCCTGATCTCAGTCATTTGGCTCGTGCTGAAAGGTAGCTTCTTTTTGAATTCTTCACTTCTTACTTTTCTGTTTGTTTTTCACAAAATGTTCCTTCTGATGTATTTCTAAAGCATTGCCTCTGGCCAGATAAGACAGGGATGCTGTAAATAAAAAAATAAAAAGAAGAAGAAGCCTTCTGTGTGAATATGAGCAATAATTTTATGCTCTTATAGTAACAGGATTGCCTTTCATATAGGGACCCTCACATCTAACTAACTAATGTGTTTGCTGCCGCGGCTTACATAACACGCTTCTGCTTGTGTGTCTCAGAGCTGAGGGCCGACGATGGTCTCTGGCTTCCCTCCCTTCATCCGGCTATGGAACCAATCCGCCGAGCTCCACCGTCTCGGTAAGTGACCCCCAGAAACGCGACAACATCCTCGCTGCTTGACACAAGGCAGCCAAAGCATTTTTCACACTCCTGTCAGCCCAAGTAGCACATTTCGTTTGTGCAATGAGGGCCAGCAAATGCCAAGCCGAAGATGACAAACCGCTAATTGTTTATCTGCGTCGTCTGCTTCAATGAGTCACTCTCGCAGTCTTTGAAACTCTACATCAGAAGGAGAACACGCAGTCTGGATGTTAATGGGGGGGGGAAATAAAAGAGTCTGTTTCAAAAGATTATAGTTCTGATGGCTTTTCACAAAAACCTTTTGTATTTGCAACACTACCAGTGTGCAGAAGTTTTTTTGATGTAAGGCAAATTTTTGAAAAGAAATCTCAAAATGCCTGGTGATGGTGGAAACTTTCAGATGGCAAGTTTGATGAGACGAGGGTCTGTAATCAGAGTAGATGTGTTGTATTTAATGAGGTAGTTAATTAGTCAGGGTCACACAGGGTAGGTCCGAAGGTCAATGAGGACCAGTGATCTCTTGAAAGGTCTTCATTGGCCTTTTCAAACATAATCTTTATAAAAGAAGTGGGTTACTTTCGTTATTGTTTACTTTCCTTCCAAAATTAGCAGAAGCGTCTAATTTCCTGTCTGTCTTCATCACAGCTTCTGACAAACACTTCAGAACTCACTCCTCGTTTTTTGTTTTTCTGAGTTTGAGACCCATCAGAAAATCTCCACAGATGCCCTGAGTTGGAGACAGAGGGAAGGAAGTCCAACCTGTCAGATCATGTTTGTGGTTTTCTGGATTATAAGCTCATTGCTCTTTCTCAGAATCATGCCTCTAAAAGGCAGTGCTAACAAGTAACATTGGCTTCGAAGACGAAAAGGAAACATGACTTGATGAATTTGTGATGTTGACACTGTCAAATTTCTGCACAAAGAACTTGTCGAAATAGTTAAGCTTGAATCATAATTGCCCTCTTTGCAACATGACTCATTCGGTTTCAGACAGTTTTCCTTTGCATTAGTGCCGATATGAACTGTTGTGTGTTGCTTCCTGAGTATGTTTTTCCATTGCCATTCCCTAGCTCTTCTGCTGAGTCGTAGCCTCTCCTTTTATTTGAATAATTTTTGTTTCAGAAGTTTATCACAGTTGCTTCTAGCAAAAAACAAAATGTGAAAGTAAAATGTAAGTATAAAAGGTTAGGGTTGGTAGAATATAATTAATGATCTAATTTTGTCTGTGTGCAGTCATCGTCATCCTCCCAGGAGCGTCTTCATCAGCTTCCTTACCAGCCGACCCAAGATGAGCTACACTTCCTTTTCAAGCACTTCCGCAGCACAGACAGCATTACTGACGAGGACGGACGGCCCTCACCGGTCATACGACCTCGGTCAAGGAGCCTCAGGTAGATAATCCTAAAAAATATGTGGTTACTGTCTGTATTTTTTAAGAGCTATCCAATAAATCAACCCCCCCCCCCCAATTTCCTCAATTTTGAGAGATCTGTGATCGGCTGACACTTGCACAAGAAACTGATTTCATAAGTCACAGCCCCCCTTTTCCTTTGCCAGGTCACGTCTGCACATGCAAGGTTATCAACAGTCATTCCACTGAGGCCAAATTAGAGTCTTTGTATCTGTATTCAGCGACTTTTAGAAAAAAATCAAAATCGGTCAAAATCTAAATCAGCATTTTTAAAGATTGGTAATCGGCCAGAAAACTGCAATCAGTGCACCAAATAGTATCGGTACTTACAGAAACAATAAAACTTGTTTTGATTTTTAGAATGTGTCTGGAATAAATAAATGACAGAAAAATATAATTTTTTTTTATCCATCATATTTTTGTAGGATCCATGTTTTAAATCTGGCAACAATCTGTAGTGAATCTTTGTGTTTATACTTTTAGAAATCTCATAAAAGGACTGAGGATTCAGGAAATGGGTCTGAAAAATCTGGAAATATGACAATAGAAAATGAGTAAGAATCCTCGGTGTATATTTTGAAGAGAAAGTTTTAGCTGCTCATTTTTCTGGATAAGAAAGGAAAAAAAGTGCAACAAAACACTTTGCATACTTTAATTACTTTTGGTTAACTTTGAGTTACATAAGTGTTCATTTGTTGCACTGCTCTGTGTGAATCCTCGTTATGATCTCTTGTACAGATGAAGATATCAGATTGATATTTTATGCAGATTTAAAACAGTAATCCCTCTGACGGGATTAACTCGCGCTTGTTATGCAAGAAAATATTTCGGATAAATTTCAGGCAGAGACTTGCAGGTTTTCAACTAGCTCTCAGACTACCAGATGTCATGATGACATGGACAGGCGCAGCTTTTAGCGCCTCTTCTCACCTCCTAATGTCGGCACGTTCCTGTTGGTAGGCAGGCAGGTGGAGGTCTGACTGCAGGCCAGTGTGATTTTGACAACTTTTGTCTCTTGGCTGTGCTCTGTGCTGTTTGTGCGTTGCCTGAGTGCTCCATGTTCTGGCACCATGGTGTGCAGTACGTGGGCGTGCTAGCTAACGGAGCGCCTCCGGGATGAAGCTGCCGAACTGTAATCGAGGGTGGGTTGGTTTTCAGGAAAAGAGAGGTGATTGGAGGTCTTGATCCGAGAGATGCAGCATTGTGTGTGTTCGGCAGCAGCCATCCAGAGCAACAGAGCTGTCTTTTCATGATAAAAAAAAATGAATAAATAAAGGAATGGCCTGGGGAGCCTGTTTGCATGTGATAGGTTTTTCCTCCATCTGTTCTGTTTGAAGCTCCGTTAAGCAAGTATTTGCAGTTCAAATACGCTTATCTCATTGGCTTAAATGCTGAAGTGGTGTTGCAGTACATGACTAATTGATTGGTGTTGATGACTCACTCAGTTTGGCAGAGAGAAGCCTCGGCTGCTGGTAAAGATATGTTTTATATAGAAACATTCAAGCCTGACAGCGAAATCCACCATAAGTGCAGCTTTTCCAGCTTAGGTGCTGTCAAATTAAAATTCTGGCTTCACTTTCGACAGAATGAAATCACATGCGCCTTGAAGTTGACCTAGAAAACCCTGTCCGTCACAACCATAGTGAATCACCAAATGAATCACCGTTTGTTTAGATGCTGTGAAGTTAGCAGACTGCTTCTATGTCTAGAAAGAGTGATGATCTGAGTGCTACGGACAGTTGAAACCAGGTTCACTTATAAAAGGATATAGTCTTTCTCTTCTGACTACACATCTCGTGTTACACGTCATTTAAATTAATCAAAATTATTTGCATTCCCTAAATGCTTGGATAATGACATAAAATTATATTCTTCATTGTTGTTTTGGAAGATTATTATAGATTACTTTCACTTTAACAGTTTGGGAAATCACAGATGATGATGTCATAGTTTTTAGGTTTACGATTACCGTTAATCCATTACTTTTAATTCAACAGAGCCACACCTTTTACAGTATCTTGTGTCAACACATTACACATCACTACTTCCTTCAGTGACTTCATGAAAAAAAATCTAATGAAAATCAGCCAAGATATTAGGAAGGGAACAGAGACAGCATAGGAGTGTTCAGGATCAGACAGGGCTGGGCAATAAATCACTAACAATATATGTTTCGATAAAATATATGATAAATATTAATAAAAAAATGCAACAGTGTTCAGTAATTTCACTGATAAGATCTTGAACACTGGAGCATGTAGGCAACGGAAAGGTTTAGCCTGTCAACCTCACAGCCAGTTTAGCAACATTGGTGACATCAACTAACTCACTCTCCCATTGGTAAGCTAGCAACAACCTGTTGCACAGCAGTTTCAGGCTTTGCCACCATGCCTCATAATTGCTTGAAAATAAAAAATAAACAATAGCGTTGGGAAGATGAGTACAACAGTTTAAAAGGAAACAGGGAACGTCGCGTGACCAGTTGCCAGTATTTCAATTTTGTAAAACAAAAAACTAATCAATACATATTGTCATTGAATGATATAAAACACACACATTTTTTGCCTTGTCGTCCTTCCCTGGGATCAAACCATTCAGGAAATAGATGGGTTATGTGTGTTAGAGATTAGCTTGTTTTGGTGTGAAATGTACAAACCTCAGAACAAAAGAAATTGACAATGTGAAAATTCTGTCTGAAGCTGCTAAGAGTGTCATTATTCACAGTAAAACAAGTCTAACATTGGCTGAAGGGAAGAAGATATTACAACAAAAGCCAGATCACAGTTTGTAGACACACATGGCAACAAATGTCTTACATTTTTGGCAACATGTCCTGTGATTTGACTAAAATTAAAACTATTGGGGCAAAATTTAAGCCATTTAAGGAAAAAAGGGGGTGAGTTTGCAAGCCTGAGAAGACCGCCCCAACTGTGAAATATGGGCATGGTGGCATCATGTTGTGTGAGTATTTGGTTGCACAATATTTCATTATGAGTAATAATATAGAAATACTGAAGCAACATCTTAAGACATCTATTATAAAGCAGCTCTGTCGGGAGGAATGGGACGCAATTTCAGCAAACTAAAGTGGAATTACTGGGGAATGTATGAAAACCCCTGAATATGAAGTTGGATACAATTCTGGCAGAAATAATTATTTTCAAACAGAAATCATTTTGGTTATTCTAATGGACCGAAAAATGGAAAACTTTTATTATGGTTTAAAATCAGATGTGAGAAAAAAAAATAAAACTTTCACACTGTATGTAAATATCTTAAATGTATCTACTTTCAAATCACTTTGTAGTTCAGAAGACATAGTGATTTAATTATGTATTGATTAAAAATATGAAATATTGATCAGTCACCCTAGATTAGGGGTCGTAACTCCTGTCGTAAAGGGCGGATGTCCTGCAACTTTTAGATTTGTCTCTGCTTCAACACACCTGAGTCTATGAAATAGGTCATTAGTCAAACTGGAGAACTTAACAGCACACTGAAGATGATTCAGCCATTTGATTCAGGTGTTTTGAACTAGTGACGCATCTGAAAGTTGGAGGATACCGGACCGAGAGACCTGGATTTGAGGATCTCCATCTGATATTAACCTTAGTTTCTTTGTTTTTTTTTTGTTGTAGTCCCGGGCGATCCACCGTCTCCTTTGATAACGAGATAGTCATGATGAACCATGTTTACCGAGAACGTTTTCCGAGGGTGAGTATTAAAAGATACCTTACACTTTCTCCATCTGCCTTCACTCGTACACATCTAAGCAAGTCTAAATTTGTTATGGTTAATCTGTAAAAGACAAAAAACACCTGGGGTTCCTCAAAACATACCGTTCTAAGACCGATTAAGACACATTTGCTCAGTCCTGGTGCATTACAAGTCTTAACAGGTGCTAAAAGCTTGTTGAATGAATCATGGATAAAGAGATACAGACATATGAATCCACCCACAGGAAATAAAGGACATTTGTTGCCACCAAGGGAGTGACAATTATATTTACTGTTCTGTTGATTATTTTAACTGTGTGCTTGTGTTCTTGTCCTGCCTGAAGGCCACAGCCCAGATGGAGGAGCGCTTGTTGGAGATTGTCACCCATTACTCTCCAGACAGCTCCCTCCGGTTGGCTGACGGCGTGCTGGGCTTCATCCAGCACCAGTTGGTCGAGCTGGTCAGAGACTGTCTGGACAAGTCTCAGAAAGGCCTGGTTACTTCCCGCTATTTCGCTGAGCTGCAGGAGAAGCTGGAAAAACTGCTGCATGAGGTGAGAAAACAGGCAGCTCCTGAAATTATGTCAGAAATGGTCTTCCCAGATTTTATACAGGAGTTTTAAGCAAAAAGTAATAATTGGCGGTAAAGTACTGGGAGCAGATTGATTGAGCTTGAGTGAAGGGCGCAGTCACACAGGTCAGTCAATAATCGTCTGATAGGCAGAGGAACACACAATAGATCTGGCAGCTGAAAGCCTGTGTAAAGGCTAGAGGCTCTTTAAGCCAACATGGAAGAGTTTGTGAAAATTAAGCATAATCCAAAAACATTGAATATACATAAAAAAAAATAAAACCCTGTAATTTAAATGTGACTTATATTGTTATGCTGACAAAATGCCAGTGGTCAAAGCAGCTTTTTTCCCTGTCTGTGTTTTTACATAGTTGCAGGCATAGGGCATGGCCAACGTGTTGTACATCCAGCTGAATTGATAAGTCTGTTCCCATACAGTGGAACAGATTCTCTCTTCCACAAACATGACTTAATGTTTGTTTCCCAGCTGTGGCTTTTTTCCATTTTCTTTCTTTTTTTGGTTGAAGAGAAACATGGAGAGAAGAAAAAAATTCAAGAAATCTGACTCTATTTCTGCTGCAGTAGAACAGAAGCCATGGTGAAAATCAAGATTTCCATCTGGCTTTATGTCTTTTTGATGAAGTCTGCCTGAGTGACTGAAATTTTCTTCTTCTACTTTGCTGCACACTGCCACCCAGCTGACTGACAGAAAGCTCCTGCTCTTTTCCCTCTGATTACAACAAAGACAGATTTAGCTGCATCCAATTGCGAAAAACATGGATTATGATTGGTGTGTGAAAACTAAACATTTGTCAACCCATTGCTCTAATTAAGCTAATGCTGCTTTATAACCAAAGTTAGCAAGCCACAAGTTTCATGTTGTTTATAATTTCAGCTTGACTACAGTAGATTACGCTACTTCAATTAATCTAAAGAACAAATACACTGAAACAGGGTAAATGTACATCATTTTTTTTGTGAATGAGCACGTTGGCTTAAAATGCTAATAATTTTAGCAGGTTTTTATTCTGAATTTGCCTTTTGCTTTAGACCATTTAGGCTTAAATGGCAAAAATAAGTGCTACTTATAACTACAACTGTAATAAATAATTTGTTGTATTACTTTGTAGCATATGAAATGCAATAAATTTCATGTTTTCTGTTAAAGCATTTAGATCATGTTATATGTATTTGTTGTTGTAAATACTATGATGGCATCTTGAAACAATCATATTTTTATATTTTTGGCCTAGTCAGCAACTGGGACAGAACTAACAAACTCTTTCCTACTTTCCAGACTGTGATATCAGGAACCTACTCAGCAGCATATATCTTTCCATTTGTGTGACGTAAACACTACTTTATGTGTTTACATTACCCTCTTGTAAAACATGACTGTTTGTGTGTGTCTGTGTGTTTTTTTACAGATTACTAAAAGAGGGCTCAGTCTGAAACTTTGACATTTTTAGTTTTTCATAATATAGTTTATATTTATTACAGTTAGCACTGCATCTATTCATTTTTGGCGTAACAAGTTGAATAAAAACATAAATGTTATTTGATGCTACCATGTGTAAAATGTTCTTCTTCCTGTTCCACACTTTCCCAGGCCTTCGAACGCTCTGAAAGCGAGGAGGTGACCGTCATCACCCAGCTGGTGCGGAAGATCCTCATCATAATCTCTCGGCCGGCTCGTCTCCTCGAATGCCTGGTAAGCTGTGGAAGAAGAAAAGCTCTTCCTAATTGAAAATAAGATTATTAAATCTCATCGAGTTCTGGCTCCCCCCTTGACATATGACTGAAATATTCTGGCTTCCATTTTTGCAGAAGTTCCCCAAATGAATTCATTGTTATAACTCAAGTGCAAGAAACCTGCAATCGGATCCTTAAAACGGGGCTTTGCTCTAAACAATACACTAGTCTCATCTTAAAATATTTGATTTTGTCAAATATTTGGATATGGAGTTTTATTAGAAGTAATAAATCAGCAGAAACTAGACTTGAGGTGCTGATTAAGACCTTTGAGAGCGCTACACACTACACACACTGACAGGAGCCCCGCCTCAAACTCTCCTCTTTCATTACTCTTGGATGCTGTTGACAGGAGTTTGACCCAGAAGAGTTTTATCACCTGCTTGAGGCAGCAGAGGGTCACGCCAAAGTGGGCCAGGGGATCAAGACAGACATCCCACGGTACATCATCAGCCAGCTGGGTCTGACCCGAGACCTTCTGGAAGGTAAATTAAAGCTGTTTTTTTTTACCGAGTGTGGCTCACATGCATGATTCCAGTAGCACAAAATCAACATTTTCGGATCAGTTATGTTACCTGCCTTGGCGATGAGGTTTTCCATGTGAAATCTATAATGTTATCTCAACATATATATGGGGAAATCACAGATACTTCATTAACAGCATTGGTCACCGCAGAGCCTCTTATTTCGGTTCTCTTAACACTTCTTTTGATCACTTATATATGGTAAGAAATTCATGCTTACACCACAGGTATTCCATATGGAGAGGATGATCTGATTATAAGGCTGCAAATTTGCATTTAAATAATCCCTTAGCCATCGCCGTAACTCCCTGAGACTTAAAGCTAATAGGTTTCAGATATTAAGAAATGCAACACTCATTGAGATAGACGTGTTTCTATAGAAAAAAAAATCTGTGCTAATTTAATGGATAATTAGCTTAATTAGGATGAAACACCTTGTCTCCTCTCAACGTATTAACTTAACATCAGTATGCAGAGGAGAATTCATCCTCATTCTTCATCCTTATGGAATAGAAGATCTGCTAATGGCTTGCAGTGCCTTGCTGCATACATTTGCATATTAATGTGGTTAATTTTATTGATGGGCTTAAAGCACTGTGATGCTCTTATATAATCACAGTTGCGTTAAAGTACTTAAAGCCCTTTATTGTTGGTTAATTTACGGTGAAAGAATTTTACCTCCTGAAAGAAAGTTGCTTTTTGTTTTTTATTCCCACAAGTTATAGTCACCTCTTTTATTGTGGTGTGATTTAATTTGACCTTGATTCTGCAGCAGTTGAAGCTCTTGATGAAGGAAAACTCATCTTTTTAATTCAGGCTTCTCTTCAGAAAATCCCTTTAGGCTGATAAAACTTTCTAATCTAATTCTGCTGAAGGCTGAAGGCTATAGGCATCTACAGCTAAACACGATAAAGCTCAGAAACGAGTATCAGATTCATGAGAAAACTCCTTGGGACAATGAAATAGTAGATGAGAATATTTTGTGTGCTAGTAATCAATCTCATTCTGGTTTGCACAGACATGGTGCAGCTTGAACATGACGCCAATCCTTCAGCGTCAGTCGAGCCAGAGCCTGCTGTAGAGGTAAGTCTTCAGCGTTTGATAAACGACTCAATAAACTCTAAACATACTTCTCTTAAATTTGTTCACACTTGTTCTGGAGAATCTGTTTCCTTCAGTGAAGTGGGTTTTTTTCAATCTCGAAAGGGCACCATAAACATTTAAAAGAGTATTAATTTCTTATTTCATTAGCAATGTCAGTGTTGCTTACACACCACTTTGCACAAATGTAAACTGAATTAGCCATAAAATTGTGATCAGTTGTTTTATAATGTGTATGTATTCTCCTTTTGCTACCAGTAGAGTCTTGTAGTGTCACAAGTTTTTATTTGGAGATGTGTCGTAGTATTTGGCGCCGAGCCGCCAAGAGCACGTTCTGAAAGGTTGGACTATTCTCTCCACCACATCTAACCTTTTTTTTTTTTTTTTTTTTGGAATGAAAGCTGAGGAGTTTCAAGCCAAAATCTCAAACTTCTTGCAAATAGATGATATTCACTATAAGCCTCCCGCTCTGCATTTTATTTCTTTTACATGCAGCCAGAATGCTACAAATATTCCTCTCCTCTCCTCTTTAATTTGCCCAGAATAAAGCCCCACAGACACTAACTCCAACCCGAAGGAAACCTCTAGAGAGTGATTTTGAGACCATCAAACTCATCAGTAATGGAGCTTATGGGTAAGAGGTTTGACCTGAGCAAACCGTTCCTCCACATCTTCTTATTGTGGTGTTGTGAGCATTATTCTTTGATTTAAACAGGGCGGTGTATTTGGTCCGCCACAAAGAGACACGGCAACGCTTTGCCATGAAGAAGATAAACCGCCAGAACCTAGTGCTGAGGAACCAGATCCAGCAGGCGTTTGTGGAGCGGGACATCCTGACTTTTGCTGAGAACCCCTTTGTTGTCTCCATGTTCTGCTCTTTTGAGACACGGCGCCACCTCTGCATGGTCATGGAGTACGTAGAAGGTAAACTTCAGCAAGTGCGCCTCTAAGGCTTAACTTTTACACTTAAAAACATTTGGCTAAATCTCAACTGGGTTGGTAAAGCACATATACCTTTTTTTGGTGGGGTACTTAACATTTTCACAAGAAATGCAAAGATGAAAAATCCTGTAGTCTAGCAGTCGGGTTTCATCGTTTGAAATAGGAAATTGTTAGACAATACTTTTTTTTTATTGTTTTCTGTGTTTTTTAGGTGGAGATTGTGCCAACTTGCTGAAGAATATGGGCCCCCTGCCTGTAGAAATGTCAAGAATGTACTTTGCTGAGACAGTCCTGGCACTTGAGTACCTTCACAACTATGGCATTGTGCACCGAGATCTTAAGCCTGACAAGTGAGAAACTGTTTCACTGTTGCTAAATTAACACTATTCTATCATTGTGTACATCAGAAACAAAGATTTCCTTCCATTTTTTTCTTTTATCAAATCAGAATTTGGAATAACGACTTGTTTGTGCTTCATGTTTTTTCTTTTCTCTTTTTCCACCTTCCAGTTTGTTGATCACATCAATGGGACACATTAAGTTAACCGACTTTGGACTGTCTAAAATTGGCTTGATGAACATGACCACCAACCTGTATGAGGGTCACATAGAAAAAGACACGAGGGAATTTATCGACAAACAGGTAAAACAGATTCAGATGGAAGACAAACCAACAGCGTAACAAGGAATGACAGAAGTGATCCCTGTTTGTCTGCTCATGCAGGTGTGCGGCACTCCCGAGTACATCGCTCCAGAGGTGATCCTCAGACAGGGCTACGGAAAGCCGGTGGACTGGTGGGCGATGGGGATCATCCTGTACGAGTTCCTGGTTGGCTGTGTTCCGTTTTTTGGAGACACACCCGAAGAGCTTTTTGGGCAGGTCGTCAGCGGTGAGTGTTGATGAGAAAATGTATTCAGCACAAATTCATTCATGCATTTTCTTCTTGCTGTAACGTAATTGTCCGGTTGGTAATTACATTCATGTCAGAACCTGTTGGCAAACCGCTGTTGTGCTCACAGAACTGGTGGCAATAAGTCTGGGTTCACCTTCGAACACAGGGTTCGTACTGGTGCTTGAAATCCTTGAAAAGTCTCAGATTTCAATTAAATGTTTTCAAGGTTCAGAAAGTGACTGATTTCTGTATCAAATCCTTGAAAGTACTTGATATTCAAACTGCACAATTTTGTAATAAAGTGCAATCTAAAATTTGATTAAAAACCTAAATTTGGAAGCAGTTATTTACATTTGAAACCAGATATTTTCATGGGAAAAATGTCTGAACCCTGCAACCAAAATTTTTGATTTCTTTTTATTTTATCTACTAACATTGAAGTCAATCAAATTTGCACCAATGCAGATGATCATTTAATCAATTGGTTAAATGTGTTTATTTCATTCTCAGATGAAATCATTTGGCCAGAGGGAGACGATGCCTTACCTGCTGATGCTCAGGACCTAATCACCCGCCTACTGTGGCAGAGCCCTTTAGAACGACTGGGAACAGGTAGAGTTCATTAAAAAAAACAGCCTAACGAGTTGATTATAACTCACTTAGATTGTAATTTATTTGAAAATGTATTTATAGAGAGCCGTAGGAGCCCTGAACTTGAACTATTGTTTGATTGAAGCTTGAAACTGAGTACCTTGTGGATGCAGGTGGCACCTCAGAGGTCAAGCAGCATCCTTTCTTTGTGGGTTTGGACTGGAATGGACTCCTCAGACAAAAAGCAGAGTTCATTCCTCAGCTGGAAGCAGAAGATGACACCAGCTACTTTGACAGTAAGCTCCAGTTAAGAACCTGTGCTGCAAAGCACAACATAGCAGTGGACAGGGCTGTTTTCCTAACCTTGCTCCCAGAAGATTTCTGACCGCTGGCATCTAAGCACCCACACAGACACGCACTGCCCAGTTTTGCATTGGTTTCTTCTTTTTGTTAACCTGCAAATAAACCAGAGTCACACAGTAGTTTAAAGCTAAGCATGTTTTACATCTTAATATGTGAACCTTGCTTGTCAATAACATACAAGGTTTTTGTCCCCATCTGAAACATACCCAGTTAGTCATTTACAGTAAAAGTTGTTGTCTTTTGTTGTTTTTTGAACATTTGACTTTAGCTATAAGGTAAAAAGCCACACGGGTGCTGAAAAACAAAAGTAACAGCTCCTTTTTCAGCCTTCTACTATACTTAATAAGCAGATTAGTGAACATTTTAATTTGAAAATTGAAGATGAAACTGTCAGCTTTTTGAAATTTGTTTACAAAGAACTACGAGTCCAAATAATTAGTTCTGTATATTGTGTTTGTGTACAGTTCATGCTCCTGTAGCTCTTAACTTCTTCTCTTTTTGTGTGAAGCTCGTTCTGATCGCTATCATCATTTGGCATCTGATGAAGATGAAGAAACTAATGATGAAGAGTCATCTTTGGAAATTAGGCAGTTTTCCTCCTGGTCTCATCGTTTCAGTAAGGTAAAAACTGCTACGTCCAACATCAAAATCAAACTGTTGAGAAGGTTGTTCTTTGTTTCAAACAATACACCTTGGATTCAAAACAGTAAGGTTGGTGTTACTGCTGATTGTACTGTAATTCCTGATTCCCCCTCTGTGCTGTTTCTCTCTCAAGGTTTACAGCAGCACAGAACATCTGGCAACACCATCCAACCTGAGCTTCTCTTCAGACCGCAGCCACAGCGAAGAGAAGGAGGACCGTGGCGATGCCGGGGGGCTGAGTCTGTCCCTGAGCCCAGCAGACGGCTGTTTGGATAACAGGCACTCTGCACGCATGGCCAGGTGAGCAGTTGTAAACATTTGTGTTGTGATTCTTTTTTTTTTAGGTCTTCTAAGCAGATATTGGAGGAAACAGATGATAAACGTTGGAGTTTTTGTGTGTGTTGACTTGGTAGCTTGATCTTCTACCAGAAGATATTTCCAATAAATCCACTGTTTGGCTTTTTGCAGCCTTCGCCCTCGGGCGTCCTCCAGTTCCTCACAGTCTGAAAGGAGCACCAGTCCCCTGGTGATGAGCAGCACCCACAGCCTGGAGACAATGCCTCGCTTTGCCCTCTCCACCGACGACGAAGGTACACCCTGACCTTACACATCTTCATTCACAATTAGGCTACATTCACAGAGCAGGTAAATGTAGCCCAGATTTGTGCCACGTCCATACGTGGTACTAAATCAGACACGTATCCAATTGTTTTCAAAGCTGTTGCGGCACTGATGTGAGACATGCATCTTTATTCTGCACCAAAAGAAGCTCGATGTGGCAAATCCAGACTTAAACAAAGGCTGAAAATTATAATTTTGAAAAAATTCTGTCCGTGAAGCACATCGCATCACAATCCTACCACTCGTGGTTCTTCTCTTAAGAGGTTCCAGTTAATGCTCCACTAAAGCCTGTTGCTATTGGCTATTTGTTTTTATTAGTTTCCTTTGTGTTTTTATGATCTTGGGTTGATAATATTGGCTCCATTGCATAACAACTTAAAATTAATCTTTAGATAGCGGCAATCCTTTTGTACTGCCATAAACAGTTCGCTGCTGTGTGACTTCTACATTGTTCTTCTGCATATGTGGGCCACTTTGGGGTTGTAAACAGCACAGATGTGGTTGCTTGTACTAGTGGTATGCAAGACCAATACTAAAAAAAATGTGGATTTCAGAAAGAAAGAAACATCACAATAAAGCATCAAGATCTGTTGTGAGAACGTAGCCTTAGTTGCATCGTAAACAGTGGGAATATTATTTACCCTCTATGTTTGTCATCTGCAGCTGAAGTGGTGGTGTCAAACCTCCGGAGGATCCGGATTCGCAGCAACAGCACTGGAGCCAAACACTCGTCCCCCAAGGACCCAGCCGGCCCCCGTCGCTTCGGCAACCAGCTGGAGACACCGGACAGACAGAGGCTTCCCTGCGGAGGAAAGGTTCCCAAGTCGGCGTCTGTCTCAGCCCTGTCCCTCATCATCACTGCAGGTGATCCAGCAGAGCAAAGGATAATCTCAGCAGTTTCATTTTCTCAGATTTTAAACATAGTAAAGAAACAATTGAGAAGGAGGGGAAGGGGATCGCCAAGCTGAGATTTAGAACTTGGAATAAGAAAGTAGAGACTAATATCCTACTGTATTTTAATATGTTTGTTTCAGATGACTCACCAAGCGGCCTCCAGCCCAGTCCCATTTCTCCACGTTCGCTGTCTTCCAACCCTTCGTCTCGTGACTCGTCGCCTAACAGAGACTTCTCCTTCAGCCCCGCCAGCCTAAAGCCTCCGATCGTCATCTACACGTCGGGGAAGAAGTACGGCTTCACCCTGCAGGCCATCCGGGTCTACATGGGCGACAGCGACGTCTACACTGTCCATCACATGGTGTCGGTGGGTTCTTCTGTTTTTGCTTGTTTTGAATGATGTCAACCTTAAAGAGGCGATTATGTAATGCTGAAATGAAACTCCTCTGCTGGTTGTTTAAACAGAGTGTGGAGGAGGGCAGCCCGGCTCACCAGGCAGGTCTCTGTACCGGAGACCTCATCACCCACGTGAACGGAGAGTCTGTACAGGGCCTGGTCCACCCAGAGCTGATAGAGCTGCTGCTGAAGGTACTGCTGAAGGCCTGTTGGGTCGATGTTCAGTTGACCTTTCGTTTTTTTTTTTATTGAAAGTTGCTTTAATACCTTTATTCTTGTGAAACGTGCAGAGTGGCAACAAAGTGGCTCTGCAGACCATAGCCCTGGAGAACACATCAATCAAAGTGGGTCCAGCCAGGAAGACCAAACACAAAGGCAAGATGGCCCGACGCAGCAAGAAGAGCAGAAAAAGAGATAATTACGACAGGTAAAAGCTAAGCTATCAGATGCAGCTCTGCCGCCCAACTCATCGTCATTTGTTTACTTTATCAGACTTGTAAAGGACAGCAACGTCTCCACCTAGTGTTCGACTGATGGTAAAGTTTTATCATCTGCAACTTTTTTTTTTCAGGTTTTGCAACATTACCAGCACAAACTGCAATGTATTTATTGAGGTTTTGTGTAATACATCAACACAAAGTAGATTTTTAATTTCAAAAATGTGAGACTCTGCGTCCTTCCATTTTACAAGTGTGTACATCTTTGTGTTGGCTTCTCACATAAAATCCAACAACATAACACCGTGAAGTATTTATTGTAAGAAAATGTGAAGTGGTTCCAAGAGTCTCTTTACTTACTGTACTTTCTACAGTATAAGACATATTAGTCAAAAAACGATAAGTGTCGCGAAGAGGAAAAAAGCATACAGCACTGGAACATTTGAACTGTGGAAAAAAACCAAACCATGACTTATTGATATACTGTATTCTCCAGACTTTTAAATTTTGAAAAATGGAGAAAAAGGCCAGTTGAAATCTTTGAGTAAATTTCTTCCTGTCATATTTGCTCCTGTTCTGCTTTTTAGACGACGGACCATCCTAAAGAAGCTGTCCAAGCAGAGCACGGTGATGCACAGCAGCCGCAGCTTCTCCTCAGGTCTTCATCACTCCGTTTCCTCCAGTGAGAGCCTCCCAGGCTCCCCGACACACAGCTTGTCCCCCGGCCCCTCCACACCCTGCAGGAGCCCAGCACCAGATCATCAGGCTGCGGTGAGGCAACCATACAAACGTCCTGAAGTTCTGGTGGATTTAGGCAGAGTTAGAGAGTAGCAAGTTACATTTAGTTGAGTAACATTTTTTAAAAAAATTACTTTTAATAGTATTTTTACTACGCTGTATTTTAAGTTGTTTAATATTATTATGAGGTATCACTACTCTTACTTGAGTAAAACTTCTGCTCACTATGAGTAACTTCTCTGAATGAAGACAAATATTCATCAGAAACATACCTGCAGTTTTTCTTAGTTTCATAAGTTCTGGATTGAAATAAACTGATTTGGATAAATGTCTTTTTTTTGTTATTTTGTAATTATGTCACCTGTATGATTTATTTTTACTTTGATCTTGAAAATGTCAACATTTCAACATAACTTTACATTTTGGTTTGTTCGATGTTATTTTCAAATATCAAATTTTTTCTGTTTTGATCAGTTACTCAATACTTGAGTAAACATTTTTTACTACTGCAATTTTACTTGTAGTTGAGTAATTACTTGTACAGCTACTTTTTACTTGAGTAAAAATAAGCTAAAGTAGTTCTCTTACTTGAGTATGACTCTTGGAAACTCTACTCACCTCTGTATTTAGGGAGTTATTATTAGTGGTTTTTGCATAATATTTTTTATTTTTTTTTGTTTATTTTTTGATTATTGTCTTCTCCTTCCTTCTTTTCAGACAACTCTCCCCAGAGTACGTCTCCTTGCTCCAGTTCTCCCAGTTCTCCTGCTACACACATTCGGCCCAACTCTCTGCACGGTCTTGGCTCCAAGCTCAGCACGCAGCGCTTCACCAAGGTGGGCCGTCGGAAGTCCACCAGCAACATCCCACCCTCTCCTCTGGCCTGCAACTCTTCCTCATCCTCCAACCAGCCTCTGTCCCCACAGCGCTCGCCGTCCCCTCTGCCAGGCTTTGCCAAAACTCTCCACACCTATCACGGTAAAACCTTATCGCCGCCCACCATCATCCGGCACGTCGTCCGGCCCCGCAGCGCAGAGCCCCCTCGCTCCCCGTTACTCAAGCGGGTGCAGTCAGCGGAGAAACTGTCTGGCGTGTACCACACCGATAAGAAGTCGTACGCCCCCCGCAGGCACACGCTGGAGGTGCCGTTTTATTGCGAGGGTGACCTGCTGGGCGACTCTGAGGTAGAGGGGGCCTGTGGAAGCTTCTACATCGGCGCAGACCACAGCAGACTGGGAGCCTACGGGGGCGGTCAAAGGACGGAGCAGCTGGTCGTGATGCGCAAACTCAACCTGTCTGAGCGTCGGGACTCCTTCAAAAAGCAGGAGGCGGTGCAGGAGGTGAGCTTCGACGAGCCCGAGGAGAAAAGCAGCAGCAGCAGCTGCTTGGCGACGGGAATCGCCACATCTTCAGGATTCCAAACAAGACCCCTGCAGCAGCAGAAGCACAGGATGACGTGGAAGTCAAGTCGGCCGCAGAGCAGAGAGGAAGTGGAACTGGAAGTGCCGGTGGTCAGGAGGTTCACCCTGGTCCCTCAGATCGCTGTGCAGGGTTCAACAGAGAGCGAGGAACAGGATGAGTGGGAGCCCTGCTCAGACGGAGAGGATGGAAATGAAGACCCCGAGGAGGAGATCGCTCCGTCCCAGCAGCAACAATCAGAGCGTCCTGCGTCTGATCAGTCTCAGTCAGCGGGAGACGCTTCCTCAGCTCATCATCCCCAGAGCGCAGAGAGCAGTGAGGAAACCCGGCAAAAAGAAAACCCCAAAAACTGACGCTTTATCGCTTTACGGGGAACTTTGAAGGAAGCCGAGCTGTTTCCGCTTAAACCCAAGTGAACTAAACACACGGAAGAAGCTCCTACTTGAATTTTGTATGGGAAAAATGTGCAGACTTTCCGGTTGTATTTATTATGTTTATAAGAAGAAGAGGGATGTGGAAAGGTTCTCATCGTCTGAACAGCCAAGGTTAAAGCTTTTTGTATCCATAAAATGTGCTTTTATGTTTCTTGAATGGATTTTTGTTTTCTAAAAATGTCTATTTTTTAATGAAATTGTGGTTGCATCGAGGTAATGCTGGATAATTGTAGGACCAAATGGAGTGATAAGTCTTTATAGAAATTAGGATTAGTTTTTTTCCCCTCTGAGTGTCTGAAAGGGCAGCTCTAGATGTACTGATGACTATTAGTCTTTTACTCACACTGCGAGGTACATGAATTATTCAGAATTTCAGCCACAGAAGACAACATTGTTGGACTTTGTTGCTTGGCCTCTTCGTTTTGTGACTTTACAGCATTTTATTTTATTTTAAAATTGATGATTAGTGTTTCTTGCAAAGCTCTGCAGTATTTTTTTTTTTTCATTCACATTCAACCAGTCAGAGCAGAGCAGTGTCTCAAATCCCACTGAGACTCCCATCTGGGTGAAACTTTGAAGTGCAATCTGATGCGAAGACTAAAAGATCCGAATAGTTTGAAATGCCATGATATCAGCGCACTGTCCTCCTAAGCCATATCTCTGATGCTACAACCAACAACTCCACATGAAGCGTTTTTAAAGCTACTCTTCCCCACTTTCATCCCGATCTTCAATCATGAAGTTGTGGATGTTGCGGCTTTTCCAAGTGCGACATTGCTGTGTGTCGCACTGCGACGTCTTGCGCCAACCTGCCGAGCGGCCAAACTGGAAGAGTTTTAAAGAAAACAGGATTGTTTTTTCTTTTTTTTTTTTTTTTTTTTTTTTTGCTTATTTAAATCCTCGTTGTGTTTAACTTATGACATTTTTACCTGCTATCGCAATCAAAAAAACCACGTTGTTTACTTGTTATCTTTCTTCTGTGTTGTGAGAGAGACCAAGCATCATCGACCTGTTCTACGTTCTTTATTGTGTAGTGGTGTTTACATCAGACGGGGGAAAGTGCACTATTTTGACGTACGTTTTGTAACTAAATGTGAAAGGCGGCTGGGAATCGGCAGAGAGACACGTTTTCAGCTAATCCAAGTCCTGGAGCTCTTTGAACTAAAGCTGTTCTGTGTCTTTGTTTTTGTACAAATATTGATGTATATTTTGATATTGAAGCTTTTGTGCATCTCCAAATGTGTTGGAGGCGGTATTAGTGTATGCACAGGGACAATGACCAATTGAGGAAACGGGATTCAATTTGTTTGGTTAAATTTGACATATTTTCTCTAGAGAGTTTTGGGGTTGTCCTATTTTTCTCCCGGTGGTTCTGGTTTGTACCGATTTGTTATCTGTTAATTGTTGATGAGTCAGTCAAGCCCCTTTTCTCTCCCCCTTTAGGTCCTCAAACCCTGATGAAAATCTTGCATATTGCTGTTGTTACTGAAGTGGAGTGATCACTTTATGGCTCAGTTCTTTCTGCAGTCCGACTGAATTGTTTACAACAAACAAACATGCGATGTACTGTATGAATACTTTATATCACATGGCTGTATTTGATGAGACTATCCTCTTTGATACCATGGAAGAAAAATACAGACGTTGCATAACTGTTTTTCTATTGAAGTTATTTGTTCCTAGGGAGTAATTTGGTACTGAACTGTTTTTGTACGTTTACGTCCACATCAGTAGAAAGATCATAATTTTTTGTTTTCGCTGGGTCATTTCTGAGAATTCATATAAAAAGCACAGTGGAGTGGTGAAGGGAAATGTAGTTCAGGCCACTAGATTTGTTCACCTACAGAAGCCAAGTAAGCACTAAACCCGTTTTGTCACGCGATGGTTATCTCAGAGGACAGCTAATGTGTTAATCTTATAAGACGGTGTAACAAAATGAGTTCATTCATTGAAGTTGTGGAATTTTAATTATTTTTAGTGAAGATCTCCCATCACATGTTTTTATATGCATCATCACTGTGCTGATCTCCACCTACTGAAAGTTTAATGCAGCTGCCTTTAAGGCCACTGAAGATCAGCAGATGCAAAGTCGGCTGCTTTTTAAAAAGCTCTCAATGAACAAACCGGCAGGTTTAATAAGCTGTTGTACATGTGCACGTGTTCTCCTGTGGACTCCTCCGTTCAGTGCATGCTGCATGAGACAAGCACACAGCTGTAATACTTGACTGCATGGTATACCGGCGTTGCTGCCCTGTACTGTGTTTTCTTGTGCAAAGAATAAACTTTGTATTTCTCTTTGTTTTCTTGCCTTTTGATTCGTTGAAACCAGGTTTTCAGTCAAACTCTGGATGATGTTACAATAGGCTTCTGTTTATTGTGTATTTGTTTATCTATTGCAGAGCAGTAAGGTTCATGATATAAAATTTGGCAATATAAGAAAGTGGATTCAAGAAATGAAAGCAAATGTTCTGTACTTGCAGATCTTTATGTTCACGCACATGATGAATGTGTAAAATTTGCTGAAGTCTGTTCAAAGTAAATAAAATAATTAGGTTTCTAGATTACTTTTAAAACTATATCCCTGTTACTGCATCAGTTCATTTTTGGTTCCAAAATAGGTCATTAGTTCAAAAGGAAAAATTAACATTATAACTCAAGTAAATTACATATTCTGTATATGATCTTTAAGGAGCTGTAGATATGGATGGATGTGGGCAAGAAGGTTCTCCTGTAGTGGTCAGTATCAGAGCAAATCTGACAAGGCCTCTGACTAAAGACATAGTATTATGTCATCATGTAGAGCAGAGGTCACCAACTCCGGTCCTCAAGGGCCACCATCCTGCAAATTTTAGATGCGTCTCTGCTCAAACACACCTGGATCAAATAAACTGCTCGTTTCCAGCCTATTGCAGAGAGGAATGAACGTTGGTGAGGGAATTCAGACATTTTGGAGCAGAGGTGAATCTAAAGGTTGCACAATGGTAATAGCCCTTGAGGACTGAAGTTGGTGACCCCTGATGTAGAGAATACTCAGGGCTGTCTGTAACGTTTTTCATTTTATGAAAGAATCTCTTCTTCTACAGCTATCTCACCATTTCTTAAAGTGGTCCACCAGCTCTTTGTACTTGTCCATCTTATTCCCAACAACTGTGTCATCTGAGTGCTTCTGCAGATGACAGGATTCTGTTCTGACACAAGGTGAAGTAACGCATACATTTTAAAATTACATCAAATTGTGAGTCCTTAAGTGTAAAACAGGCACTTTTTATGTAAAAAGACCCTTTGAACACTATCTAGGTAAAACGTTGTATTGTACTTCTCTTTTAAATCCAGCAGTTCTCCTATGTGGCCGGTCGGTGTCACTGTTGTGCCGAGAAGCTCTGTGACACCACAGAAGAAGCGTCGTGTCCTTCACAACAACAGCTAGCATGGCTACTGCTACTAAAATCATCCAGAGGCTTCGAAATTTACTGGCTGGGGTAAGAAATAAAGTTATAGTCATCGCGCTAGAATAAACTTTGATAATATGGGACTTAATTTGTTAAATGGTGTGATGATAAATCCAGACGGTTAGCTTAGCTAGGCAGCGGTTCTGTCAGCTAATGTTGAGCAGCGTCAATGAGACGTAAACTCTTTGTAGATTTGAGTGAAATGCAACGTTTGCACCGACTAAACCTTCACTTTTTTATTTCCCAGCATGACCTGCAATCCAAGCTGCAGCTGCGTTACGAGGAGATAGCAAAGAGGTAATGTTTTAGTCCACCATGCTGTGAAATGTGGAGCTATTTTCTGCCCTCTAAAAACGCACAATTTAACTGAAAAGAAGACGTTAATTTTGATAACACCTGCAGCTACCGTTGCACGGTAGATGAGCGTGGAGGAAGCTGTCGTCCTCCTGCACCTTCTGTGTAAACACACCTGGATTGAATAATGAAGACATTACCACCTGGATCTTTAGGATACAAAGCAGTTATTTGATTCAGGCGTGTTGGACAAGAGACACTTCCAGAAGTAGCAGGAAACACAACATGTATTGCCAGATAGGTTGTCACAGCCACATCCTCTTTCAGCGTATATTTAAGGGTTTGTATCCGTCTTTAAATTGTACCCAAATTTGTTTCTGGTTCCCAAAGTATGTGCATGTTTGCCACTGTTTAAGGTTGGGATTTAATACAAAGAACATCCACAAAACCTCAGATCTCGGTGCTTCCAAATTTGTAATTTGTTGTTACACTGACTAACTACTTGCATGTTAGTCAGTGAACATACAGCCATTATATGCAGACAATTTGGAGTTACTTAACCTAAATTTCTGCACTCTTAAGACATGAATTGATAAAATGTAACAATCTGAAAATATCACCATAAAATATCACAATTAACTCCAGATTGCCACATACAGTCAAAGTACAAATCACGCACACCATCCTGCCAATCATGGTTTACAGATTGGGTCTTTACTACATTGAAAAAAGAAATATCACTTTAAAATAATTCAAAGTGTACATTAGCCCCGCCTACAGATTAGACAAATGTATTTTCTGTAGATAAAGAAAAACCATTAAAAGCCGATTTGAAGTTCCACGCAGGTTCAATGCAGTAAAATGTTTGAAGGCGGCGCTACTGATGTCTGTCCATGTTTTATAAGGACACAGCCACCACCTAAGCTGCCGGTAGGCCCAAGCCACAAGTTTGCCAACAACTATTATTACACCCGAGACGGCCGCAGAGAGTCTGTTCCCGCCACGGTCGTGATGTCTTCACAGAAGGCTCTTACTGCTGGGAGGTAAAATGAAATTGTCTGACTTTTTGAGCATGTTAAACTCCACCAGTGTTAAAGTAAACCATCAACAGTTCTTTCTTTAAGACAATAGATCTGTCGTAAGAGTTGACTTACTTTTCATGTGTCAATTTCTAATGTTTTCTTAACGATGTTTGATATGTTTCAGTGAGGTTGCTAAGACAACAAAGGCTCCTGTGACGCCTGGGACTGTTTATGAGCCCCCACCACTGTCCACAGATCAGCCGTACCTCTGAGCAGCAACCTGAGCCTCCTGATTACTTCTGCTGTTGTTGGATCTTGTACAATAGAATAAATTGTGAATAAAATATGCTATTTGTTTCAAGTTTTTGTTTCTGATTTATTCATCACAACTATATAAGAATTTGACATAATATTCTTTAACTCAGACATAAGAATATATCCAGTTGAACACATTTTCTGCCAATCATGTGAATTAGAAGGACAAGCTTTTTGTTAACTTGTGAGTCAAAAATCTTAACTGTCAACTTTGCCCTTAAAACAAAGTAAAGAGGGCAGATTGATGTTGAACGGTAACAGTAACATGAGAACATGTGTTTGTGAGTTGATGCCATTTGTCAAAACAAGTGAATAAATTGATATTGGAAAACAAACATGGTTTTTTAACATCAGAGCACTGAGGTTTATCACAAATGGATAAACTGGATAGTTGAGTAAAATAAACTGGTTTTTGTTTGTTTTCCTTTGTGTTTTTATTTGTTTTTGGTTGGTTTTAGGATATGAGAAAATATACACAGTGAGAATTTCTTACAAAAATATGTAAGAATATTTTATTTAGCATTTTATTTAATTAAAAAGCACCAAATATTGCTCTAATGAAATCCTCTAAAACACCACTTTATATAAAAGTTTGTTTAAAAGGAAAACTAAAATGTATGTGAAGTTGATAGGTCAAATAAGTAAAAACAATGTAAAATAACAATTAAACAATTGTTCATTGAAAAATTATGAAAAAGAATTAGTGTTGGGTTTTTAAATTTAATATCGTTTTTTTTTTTTTTTAAATATATAACTAAATACCCTTTAGAGTAATGTTTGCTTTAAATTATAAAACGTGAAAAATGTTGGATAGGACATTTGTATTCATCACTGTGGGATTTAGTCAGCAAATAATCTAAATTAGTTCAATAATCTATGTGTTTGCTTTAGTTGTTCACTGTAAAACAAAGCCAAACATGCGCATTTTATAAGAGAAATCACAAAAACGTAAAATGTTGAAGAAACTTGTAAACTTGTAAAGGTGGATGAGGAAAAAGACCACATCAATATTTCTGGAAAAAGAAATCAGCCCTTTTTATCCATCTGTTTAAGGTCTTGAATGGAAAAAAAAACTATGAAGTCTTTTAGAGCACATTTTGTTAAATATTTTAGAATTTGACAGGTTACAACGTTTAAAGCTGTTGCGTCATATTTCCGCGCCAGTCGCCACTTCGCTGCTGAGGACGCATCCAGCATGGGGCACCTTGGAGGCTCATTTCTGCTGATCGCATTGCTAATTTTGCTTCATATTCGGGGTAAGTTATACATGCACGACAATTACAATACATGTCTCCTTATACTTGTGTTTTTGCTCTGTGTGTGGCGGACTAAAATGTGTCTGCAGGCGGTCGTGTTGTCACTTCCCAGCCGGCTTTGCTTCAAACTTGTAGTTAGACTCGTGCAGTTCTCACGCCACGGTGTTATTTGCGTCTCCAGATACCTGCTGCAAGAAATCCAGATTTTCATTTTCATAACTTAGGACATGCGTATTAGGACTGAAATATGTATGAAATAAGTTTGAAATTAACTTTAGTTTATTTTGATGGTAAAAAATATAGCTTATGTAACCTCCGAATAACTTATGTCAACATATGATAGTACAATTCAATTCAAAAAATAATTTATGTATTCCAAATGTAATATTGTCCTAATTCAAAATCATATAAGTATCTTCAAAAACTCATTGTGTGTTGTGAAGCTGTGGGCATGAAGTATGTCCAGTAGCAGTCAGTTTTGCAGCAAATATAAGGAGAACTCTGATTGAAGACTGTCATACAGCTAAATGTCTGGACAGCAGAAATTATATTTCAGAATAACATCTGGAAGTTGTCCATCAGTTGTTGCTGAACACTGCTGATCCGCACCATTTGCTTCCACCACTCCTCTGTAAATCTCTGGCCCGGTAAAAAGAAAGCTGAGCAGAGAGATGTTGAAGTCGGGGATCTGATCCTAACCCGTTGTGATATCAGGAAGAGTTGATTTGCACGTCTTCCTCTATCTCTATTTGATATTTTTTTGTGCTACTGCATCCTTTTCAACTCCTCTGGGATTTTGTTTAGAGTTGAAGTTTTAATGGGGCCTTTAAAATGTTAATTCCTCTGAATCCAGCTGGAAAGAAATGCTTTTTAATCTTGAATCATTTATGGGTAATTTGCTAGTGACTCTTAAATATAGTTGTTGTCCAGATGGTGCATTTCTGTTAATACTCTGGAAGTTAATGAAAAAGTTTAGAGGAAGTAGATATTAAAGAAACGGTAACCTAGAATCCTTAGTATTGTATGCATCACCATTCCAGTCCAAAACTATGTTACAATAACTTACCACTACCTGTTACTGAATTTTCACTTGATAAAGATGCAAATCAGTTTTTCATATTTTGTTATATTTTTGAAATATAAGTGCTGGCAGCGAATTCTAGGATTCTTAATGAAATTATGGTAAAATGTAACAAAGCAAGGTTGGTATAAAATTCGATTTAAAGATAATTGACATGGTCAATATTTCATATCTAGCTTGATGCATCAGAAAAATACCCTTTAAAAGGTATTTTAAAATGATTGAATGATTTCACACAAGTATGTCTGAATCTTATTGTTTAGTAAAAAAAATTACAGAAAAAGGTATGTCTGGTTGTCAGTAAAGCTCCATTTTATGCAACATGAATGAAGTAATTCTTTAAGTTGTTAAAAATAGGAGGCAATTTAAGTGAACCTGCATTTTAATGATTTCAGTCAAACTCTGCTTTGTATTTAACACATTAAGAATCTTCTTAGCGTTGTGTTTGTGTGTTTCAGGTGCTGCATCTCACTCTTTACCTGCCTGCAACCAGCAGCTGGAGTTTACATGCAGTGATGGATCATGTTTATCAAAGCTGAAGTTGTGTGACGGCCACACAGACTGTGCTGATGGATCTGACGAGCACCACTGTGGTGAGTTCATGGTCTGCAGGGATTTTTGACTATATGCAGTCATGGTAAACTCAAAATACTCCTTCATTCAGTCCTACGGTCTTATGTGTTTGGACTCTAAATATTTAAATGAAATATCAAAATGGTCAAAACACATTCCAGATAGTCCATACTTGCTGAACAAAACAAAGCCGACATTGAGAAATGCATGTGTGAAACACTATGCGCACCCTTCTTGCTCTTATGGGAGATAATAAGTAAGCACTTTTTATAATTCATAAGCTTTTCATCATGGATTTTTCTCTCAACATATTACTGTCCACTCTTCATCATCACATTGGAGCCAAGTTTCAGTTTTTCAATGAATAGCCAGACATGTGAGATTAGATGTCAATGCAATGACAAAAAGAAAAAGTCATACAATATAAATGTATACTTAAGAGTACTATTTAAATGACCAAATTAACAAAAAAAAAACACACAGAATAGGAAGCCCCAGTCTTTTTAAGGCATACATTTATGTGAAAAGAAAGAGATAGATTTAATACAGGTGAATCCAAAAATTCCAAATGTAGCACCAGAGAGTCATGAGATTCAGTCAATGCCTTGAATTCATAAAGTACAACTAATCTGCACTGAGTTCAAACAAGTGTTGTCAGGTACAGATTAGATAAAAGATGAATTCCCAGAATATTCCCAGCTTCTCCAAAATCATTAGTGACATTTTAACTGAGCCCCCAAAGCCTAGCAGGCTCACATCAAGGCTTTATTAGATTAATCTGATTATGGTTATAGGTTCAGTCTTGCTGGTGTTTTTTTTTAAATAGCTCATTATTTAAAAAAAAAACACACAGTGCTTTCCAACATTTCTGCACACTATCTCTGAAATCCATTATGTTGAATTTTAAGCCTGACATTAATGTGATATTCAAGTTGCTTGGCAGGCAAAGTGTTGCTCCTTCTCTGCAGCAGAGATCACTACACAGATACTGTTTGGGATTATCATTTTTCTAATCCCTCTGAGGTCATTTGAGCCCTAAGTGGAAAGTTCCAGAGGAATCTGAAGTAAAGTTCAGCATTTCAGACTTGCAGTGCAGAGCTCTGCAGGAGGGAAACCTTCTTACAGCTTTCAGGTGTTAAACATTAACACTGATCTGTGTAAAGCCAGCAGGTTTGAATATCTGACCTACAGCAAGGGGCTCTAGGAGAACATAAAAACAAGCAGAATGGAAAAGTTGAAGAATATTTTCTATGTGAGTAAAAGATGGATCTATTTGGGCACAAACCGCATAGTGGATCCAGAGCTGCAAGGCTCTAAATAACCTTGACTAAAATTAGTAAAGAACTAATGTTTTTTAAATATAGATATAATCACAAATTCAGGTTCTAGCTATGTTTTATTTTGGTAAATAATTGCATTGAGTTTTCATAGCACAAGTCATACATTTTTAGATCATTTTCATTTTTGTTGAGAATTTCTTTTACAGAATTTTCCACAATCATCAGGATACATAGAAGATGTATAAAAAAACTTTTCTAAAGTAAACATTTATTTTAAAAAATGGTAAGTTGCTTTTATTCAGTATGTCTTGTGATATTTGTTGCTCTAAATTAAATTTATTCAGCTGGACAACTTGGGGGAAAAAATTACTTTTGGAATGTAAAGGCTGTAGAGATCGGCCCTAAAGGAATGTTTGGAAAGAGTCAAGACTAGGGATGTGCCGATCAGGTTTTTTTCTGCCGATACCGATACCGATCCCCGATACCGATGACATAGTTATGATTTATTTATTTTTTATCATAAACACTACTGTTACATTATGTGAAAAAAGGAACCATGAATTCACCTTAATTTAGACAAAAACTTGTTTTTAATAACTTTTTCCAAGAAGAAAACTAAACAAAACAGGCATTGTGCAAATTGAACTGCTATCAATAATACTATCTTTAACAGACTGATAACATATGAGGCTCTGAAGAAGCTAAATAATGCAAAGAGCCAAAATAAAACCTCTCAACATTGACAAAAAATTCAAGTATAAAACTTAACATTCAAAGGAAAATACAGGATCCAATGCGAAAACAATCCAGAGTTACTGAATGAAAACTTCCTGTTAGCATGACAGCTAGCTGGTTACTACTAGTTCTGATTGGCTGTTTCATAATCTTTTGCGTTATAGTTACACATCGCTTAGGATTTGTTGCTGCACGTTTGCGCAGTGAAGGAAAGACGAGACCAGCTGGACAGACAGGCTGGGAAATGAGATGCAGGTGATCGGTATCAGTAACAGAGCCAATGATCGCCGATCCTGATCATCACCGATTTCATGGAAATCGGCCGATTACGATCGGTTACCGATCGATCGGCACACCTCTAGTCGAGACGATAAGACAGCAGTAAATACTAGCTGTTAAGCATGGTGATGGCAGCATCGTGGTCAGGATATGTTTCCCTGAGCAACAAAAGACAAAAGAAAAAGGTTCATATCTGATGTTCAAAGGTTATTAGAGAGTTTGGCTTCTTCAAAACGATGTAGAATTGAGGTGATTATACTCTCTGTGTGTGTTGTAGAGCACAGTGTAAATAAAAACCAGAACCAGAACCCTTCTATATATTTTTAGTTATGCCTCCAGCGACTGTATCTCCCCACTTTATACCCTGACAGGCCACAGCGGGTGTGGGAAAGACGAGGATTCCTGTCACAGCTGCACCCCTGGATCTTTCTCCTGCGGGCCGGCCGAGGCCTGTCTGCCCAGAAACAAGCTCTGTGATGGGTGGAATGATTGCAAAGACGGACGAGATGAAGCCCGGGGCCTGTGCGGTTCAGTCCAGGCCTCTCCTCAGAAATCCTCCGCTTGTGCAGCCTCAGAGTTTCAGTGTGGAGATGGAGCGTGCATCCGGCATGCGTGGAGGTGTGACCACTCGCCGGACTGCGCTGACGGCAGCGATGAGGAAAACTGTGGTAAGTGAGGCATCTGGATGTACATTGCATAGAAGTTTATAAAATATTCACTTTGTAGAACTTATTCTACTTTTTAAGTCAGAAATACAACAACAAAATATTTTGCCATTGGGGAAATATTCAAATTCAGAGATTAAAGAAAAGAAAAAAAAACCTCCATATGTTAAAGTGTTGGCTCTACCAGTTCTGATTAATCCAAATGTTATTAATGGAGCCCTTGTAGAATTTCTATTTTGGTTCAAATTCACAACAAATAAAATATGTGAGGATAGGAAGAGGAGGAGAATCTGGAAATGATGGATTCCCCTAAGAGCAGGATAGAAATTGGGATTGTAAAGTTCTAGCAAGTCATAAATCTTAACAACTTTATTCTCCAAATGCTCATCAACCAACAGACAAGATTTTTGGTTAAAATGTTTTCAGCTGGTTTTCAAAATTTCTTGTGGAAATAAGGATGTTGCTGTTTTGGTGACAACCAGCAGAGGGCAATCAGGTGCTTCTTCTGAAACAAAATCAAATATTCAGGTTTAAACTGAGATGTAATAACCAACCATTTCATGTTCATTTCAGCTTCTCAGAAATTAACTTCCGTTGTTCCAGCAAGTGTGAATCCTCTGAAACAGATCTCTGTTGTCTGCTTGACTCTCTGCCGCCTGCTAACACAGTTCTAAGGACAATAAGTTTTGGACTTTTTTTTATTGTATTTCAGTCTATATGTCTATAATTATAAACAACAAGCCGACCAGAGATTACATTAAAAACATAACATTCAGTCCGTTACGATATTAGGTTTGCAGATTTGATATTTATTTTGCGATCATTATTAAGCGCTCCCTGAACCACAGCGGTGGTTGATTAGTTAATTTTAAATTCCTGCTCTGCTAGTTATTTTGGTAATGGAACCGAAACGCACAGAATTCCACAACACCTTGTTGAAACAATAATCACCGAGATTATTATTGTTGTTGGGTCATTAATTTGAACATGTTTTGTTGATTTTTTTGTTGTTGTTGTTGTTTAATAAAGTTACGAACGTTTTAAGTGAGCCAGAAGAGGATGTGCTGGTCTCGGCGTTCAGTTTGTCACCTTATGCTGAGATCCACTCAAAACTTTCCGCGTATTGCAGCCTGCTCTGGTAAAGCATGAACAGTTCAGAAACTATATGAAATGGGGGAAAAAAAAGTTATTTATTTACTCATTAAGTCGTACTTTAGATTGTTCTTGAAAAACTAATCAGTCACGGCTGATTAGTGGGTGAACTCACAGTTCCACAGTGAATCCATTGATCTTTTTTTTACAGCAGACAGTCGCTCCTCTCTCTCTTGCAGGTACTGCATACCCCGCTAAATCTTTTAGGGGTACGCAGTACCCTGCCGTACCCCCTTACTTTCACACATGCAGATACCCTTTAAAACAGTGATGTCAAATGTTTATGTAGCATTCTTCCACTATGTTGTATGCCTCTCAGCCACAGGCATATATAACCCTATCAAGTGTGTGGCATTGGTTGTGACCTTGGATGGTTATTTATAACCACCCAAGCTTAAAGGCTGGTATGTAAACCATGAAGATTGTTTGGACTGTGGTTATTTTTATGTTATGTTTAAAGCTGCTCTCATGTTATGTTTAAAAAAAATCAAAATGCTTCAGTTGTAAAAAGAAGCCCAGCATTTTAAAAACACTTCATTAAAACAGATAATGTACAGAAACATGAAAAAGGATGCATGTTTCCCTCAGTTATTACAACAACTTTAACACATTTTACATGAGTTTGAACAATGATTTGTGCCAAAAGGGATTTTTTAATCTGAATGGTGAAATTGCTCATCCTTACCATAAATGTATTGGGGGAGTTGGGATTTGTTGCCAAACCAAACCATTAGCCTTCCAAGTTTAAAAAGAATAGTATAAACATATTTCCTAATGCCAAAACAGCAGCCCTTTGTATCCTGTGACTGTTCTGCTTTAGGGTCAGAGATGCACCACAATCCTTGTCCGGCACATAAATGCTGCAAGCATAGGCTGCGCTGTTATCAATGTACAGATATTAAGTAGGAAGGGATGATGGAGGTCAAGGAGCTGTATCAGCAAAAAAAGCAGTGCTCTCTTGACCTTCTTGGCCAACCCCTGTGTTATCCAGTAAATGTGTTTATACTCACACATAGGCCTGTCACAATAAACGATAACTCAATTAATCACACATAAACTAAACCTATGACCTCATTTTAATTATGGGCTTTATTGTCTCTTGTCTTTTTTTTCTTTCTGTTGATGACACTGAATGAAAAAAGGCTCAGCTCCAGTGCTCTCCACTGACCCTCCCTTCCTATTTCCTTAGTCTAATTTCCAGTGCACACTACACGAGTTGTCGGGCCGATTGTCGACCCATTTTCAAAACCTGAGAGACACATTAGCCGACAGAAATCCTAGGCATAATGGTTCGACCGGATTCGTCGTGCCGTGTGGTGTCCAGCCACCTGGGCAACAAATAATGGCTACAAGTCCAGTTAACTAATTTTAAAATCAGGCATTGATCAATGCTTTGCTAGAATCTACCAGTGATGCATGTGGCTAGAGTCAGCGTAAAGTCCTGACTGAATGAAAATCTTTACAACCTATGTATGTCACGTTAATGAATAACAGCTGAAAACTTACCGGGTTTATCAACTGCGGTATAAATATGGCCCCAACTCCTCCCCTTTTCATTTCTATATTCTTTGCACGAAATGTTGAATAAATATTGATGTTGTTTCCACATATCATCTCCGAAGTCGCACCGTGTCAGCTGTTTGGGATTCCCCTCCGCAATTTCTCCTCAGAAAGCAGGAGGAGAATCCGCGCTTTCTAATTGGCTACCTGCCACATTCACCATTAAGCTCTCAGTCGAGGAAAACCCTTGATTTAGATCAAAGTGGCCACGACGATTTACCGTAACGCATCACAAACTGCAGGATGATCGGTTACAAAATCACCATCGTCGGTCAACGATCTAAGATTGTCAAAAGGGGAAAATATGGGCAAAAACTCGTGTAGTGTGAACTACTGCATTAGGTAGTCGGATGTGCCCATCTTTATTTAAATGTAGTGATTACTGAATATAGTATACAGACTTCATAATCTGCACTCTTTGGGTTGAATGCGGTATTCATTTCCACTTTGGCTTTATGTTGTTTAGATTTTATTCAAGTACATTTTTTGTTAATGGAGACTGAGAATCCATTCTATTTTTGTTTTTGGTTGTTTTGTTTATTTATTTGATGAGTTTCAGCGTTATGTGTTTGTTTGAAAATAAAGTGGCAGGAAATCGCATGCATTTTTAAAAAATCAATGTCAAAAGGTCTTGAAACAATATTATTGTTTATCACAATAAGTTTTTAGACAATTAATCGTTAAGCAAAATTTGTTATCGTGACAGGCCTAATAACACATTTACTATGAACACATTTACTATAAACTCTCTTCAGTAAAATAAACAACAGAGAAAAACAATGATTTCCTGCCCAGTTCTGTTACATTTCTAATAATAGAGGACAGAGTTTAGGAGCACTCTGCAAATGTGACCAGTCGGCCAGTAGGCCACATGCTGTTTGTTTACATTGCCGTGCATTGATAAAAAGCGATTGGTTAGAATAATAAAACCTGAAAACATAAAACCACAACTGAAAATACTTTTTTTTTTTTAACAAATACCTGAAACACACCTCTGATATTAATCAAAATCACAACAGATATAAAACCATGCCAATCTGGGTAGCCTGGGTGGCCAGCAGGCTAAATCTCGTTGTGGTGGCTCATATTAGTACTGCACACACACGTGTCCTGACAACAGTATTAACATTTGCCTAATCACTGCTAATCCTTGCAGTATTCCGGGTCTCTTTCATGTCATATATTTATTGCTTGGCTGTCTTTCTTCTCGCTAAGCTTCTCCTGTTGGTGACTTTAGTTAAGTATTTAATGTGTGACCTTTTGTGGGGTTTTTTTAAGACTGTTCCATTTTTAACCATTACCAAAATATCAGGCACATAGCTTTGAAAAGAAGTTCCATAAAAAAATGTATTTGCCACAAATCATCAAACTTATGTATTAGAACAAAGTCCAGATTTATTTGTACAGCATATTCAAAAACAATGCCTGCTTCTGTAAGACTTATCAAGGAGCTCAGAGATGAGAATACCTCAGCCTTCATTGACCAGAACATAACAAAAGATAAAAGAATAGGGAGGGACTGAATGAAAAATGAAAATAAAAACAAATATGCAAATCTAGTGGAATGCAAGTTAGAAATGTTGAAGAGTATTGTTGAGAATCAGTGATGTAGATGAGTGTTTGGTTTCTGTAACGGTTGATATTGCAGATATCAGCAATCAGGATGAATGTCAGGAGAATAACGGCGGCTGTTCCCATTACTGTTTGGACCAGCCCATTGGTTTCCTTTGCCGGTGCCCGGACAACATGAAGCTGGTCGAAGACAACCGCTGTGAAGGTGAACGACGGCCTCAATTTATTTTGCTGTGGACAATACTGTAACTCTCAGATTTTAGCCAATACAGGTTCTGCATCTGTTCATTAATGCTTGCATGTTTATATCATCAGGTTTTACCATGCAGGATTTTAGGAAAATTACAGAACGCTGTATGGTCGCTCTCCTTATTTTCACTCAGTCATTGTTTGCCATAAATGTGTTTGCTTCATGTCGTAGAAATTGATGAGTGTCTGGAGAGGGACATCTGTGACCAGCTGTGCGTCCACAGAAACGGCAGCCTCACCTGTGAATGTCAAGAGGGCTACCACATGGACCCACTGACCAAAGAGTGCAAGGCCGAGGGTGAGCCCAGTCGTTTCAATCAATAACCACTGACACCATTAGAACCTGCATGTGTTTTACATTCAGCTTGCACAACTCTTACTGGTCCAGAAGAGAATTAGGGTCATTAAGATAAAAGAATAATTTTGATTTTAATCCAAGATTTCTGATTCTGTGTCAATCTATGTCAAAGTACAAAGAAATAACCAAACATTATCAGGTGTGTGTAAGTCTGTCCAAAATTTGTTTTGAATTTTAAGACTAGGTTTGTCCGATGGTTCATGCACAACCTAAACATTTCTGATTCTGAGATTGAATCAGAATCAGAAATGTTTTCTCATAACAAATATGACAACTGAAACTATCCAAACACCAAGGTTAAAAGTTTATACAACCCAATTTTTCATATCATGTATTGCTCCATAAAAGTGCAGTTTTTAGTGATAAAACAATACTTTTCTCAGTTGGTAAAACTTTCCTTCTTGACAAAAAGCTTCCTGTTCCTGTAAATTCTAGTACAGTTTTTCATGAACTGTTTATTTAAGATTTTCTTAAAGTGGCTCAAAAATATTGAGGTTAGGAGGCTTTGATGGCATTTCCCGGTTTAGGGTTAACCAACAACTCGTCGGATTGACCTCTTTTCATCTTTTATGGGTTACTGTCACATTTTTAACGTGTTTTCCAGGAACGTGATGCCATTTCATAGGACAATCAAGTTACTACATTCCCTTCAGTTGCTATAAAAATCAGTTACATGTCAAATGTGACTTAAAGGAAATTTAAGTCCAGTCTGTCAGGAGAATGGAAATTCTTCTTTTTTTTTCTTTTTAGCCAAATCATTTTCCTCCTAAGACACCAAACTTTAGTTTTCTCACAAAAGTCACCACATTTGTTTTTCAAATGAGAAAAGTGTTGACTTATTATACAGTAATTAATGTTTCATGTCTTCTAGTAATTATCCATGGACCTTTGGATGAGAAATTGTCCCACAGCATCAGAAATCCTTCACTGTGCACAACAATTGAAAAGGGGGATTTTTTTAAACTTCCTGATTCAATTGCTCAGAATTGTGACACAAAAACACAGAAGCTTTGCTTTGGAACAAAAAATCCAGTAAATGTGACCACATATATATACTGCACTCTATCAAGTGCAATCTGCTCAGGTCTGTTCAGGTTTGTTCAAATTTGGTCTGTCAGGATCAGTGCTGGTTGTTCAGGCCAACAGCTGCAAGAGGAACAACCTATCATCTGTGTACTTTCAGGACGCATTTTTTTTGTTTATTTTTTTACTAAAAGAGGCTTTCCAATGCCATCATGATCCCAAGTGTGGGATGGGAAACATTGACCAGGAGTGACATTTTTGTAGTTCTGTCTCACACCACTTGCAGTGGGTTAGAAGGTCATCCCGGGGACAGAAGGGTCTTCCTGATCAGCTTATCTGTCATTTCCTGTCAATTTTTGCTAAGATGCTCTGGCAAACCTCGGCACAAAACAATGTTTCCCAACCCTGGTCCGTCAAGGCACACTGCCCCGCATGTTTTAGGCGTTTCCTTGCAGGTGATTCCAATTGACAGGTATTTATTGAACTGGACTCTGCTGAATCAGGCGTAGTAAAGCAGGGAAATGGATAAAACATGCAGGCCAGTGTGCCTTCTGGATCAGGGTTGGGGAAACAATGGCATAGTGTTTAATCTTGCTTTAAAAAAACAAGATTAAATGTAACCTTCTCCTCAAATTGTTTTAGTGCTATCTTTTTCCATATTTGGAATGGTATTCATTCCTCTATCAATCCTCCAGCATGAAATGACTGAATGAGTTACCACAGGAAAAACCTGGATCCTTGATGATAGGAACTCTGGTGTATCTGCTTTAGTGGGAGAGGTTTGGGAGAGAGGCTGGGAAAGCTGGTTTTATGAGAGGAGTCCCTGCAGTGGAGACATAAATAAGAATCTTTCCTGACACCAACTTGGAGGAAGTTGGTGTCAGGATTTTTACCCTCATAGCACAATAAAAAATAAAATAAGACAAACAACCCAAGACTTTAAGTTGTGCAACAACTCAAGATTGCAACACTTTGGATTACAACACTTGCTGAAAGTAATGGGTTTGTGGTCTCACTGCTGAAAAATCTTTCCTGCCCTCTTCTTCCTCTCATCAGATTTAAGTTGTTTCTGAATTGGCATCACTTCATTTTGTTTGACTGAATTAGACTGAATTACCATTAGAATATACAGCTCTGGTCAGACGTTTACATGCATTTTTGTGGTTTTGATTAAGGTAGAATAATGAGGAAACAAACAACTTTATTGGATTTTTAAAAGCAAGAACTGGATGTTCAAGTTTGAATTTATTATGGATTTTCTCCAATAAATAGAAGGTTGAAATATTTCTAAAAGCTTAGATTGTCGTAAGCTACAGAGAAACCACACCGTCTTTGTAGCCATCCATCTAATAAACATAATTCTGGCTGGATATTGGATCACTTCTCTTGACATTATTACTACAGTTCATTTATATATGTTTGTTTTATGGCTTGGATGCAGCTTTTAAGCATTCTCCCTTCATTTTAATAGCGTTTAGGTTAGGTTAGATCTTTGGAAAAACCATTCCAGAAGCACAATTCTTTACATTTGAAAACCGATGTCCTTGTTAACATAATTAGTCTCAGTTACTGATCATGTTTTTTACCACTATTGTTAGATTTTGAGGCTTGTATGAATTTTAGTGGATTTTTAGTGAATTATAGATGAAATTGAGTCAAGCAAGAGAGGCTACAGTGTTATCATTCTGTTTTGCTCAAATTAAATTAGGAAAATCTTAATAGTTATGTACATCTGTTTTCCAGGAAGTGAAGTTCAGCTGGTTTTCAGCTCTTCAAAAGGAATCCAAGTGAAAAACCTGATTAACAAGGAGTATTCGATACTGGTCCCACATTCACCGGGACACGGTCCAATAGCAGTCCTGGCTTCCTCCCATGATGTGTACTGGGCAGAACAGGGACGCGGCTCCATATACAGGTAACAACTGGAGCTGCTTGGCGCCTTTGACTTCTTCCTGAATGTTTTTCAGGTCGGACTGACATAACTTCTCTATTTTGTGTTTGATCAGAACTGTTCAACATGGTTAGTAATAAATTTATGATTGATGGTGTTGAGCTACTTGAAAAGATTTGTCTTCATGTTCACACAAATAAGTTAAAACACCACCGCTATGAGGACTTTTCTGTTTTCACTCCCAGTAGCATTTCACGGTTCTTAAAAGGAACTTTTCTCTGTGTACAGTGATGGAACATTCTTTCGCTTTGCTTATCATGCAATATGTGTGTGCCGTCAAACCAGTCCTTCATTTGCAACCATCAAAGTTGATGCAAACTGACACCCGGTCCGTGGCTGTAAATGAGCCTCTGCGTGCAGGACGACACACTGTAAAGTGGTTGGAAAGAAAGAGGTTTTCCTGTGTGAGTTTCCTTTCAGGGCGTGAAATATGTGCGTAAGCACATTTTGATGGCGGATAGCCTCCACACATGTTCCCCCTCTCTCTTGCTTCAGTCAGTAGTTCCATAGAGTTTCTGGTTAGCTTCTTAGTTGTTTTTGGTTTCTATTTTGTCAAACACATAGATGCTGCAAAGAAGAAAAATCTGTGAAATTACCTTCTTGGTTGTAGCTTGCATGCTTTTCGATTCTTTCTGACAAATTGCAACCCTGACACCTAATTTAAATAATCATGTTTTGCTTTATATGACTGGAATAAGTACAAGCAAACCTTTCATTGTAGTTTTAGTTTGTTTGCGTGTGTGATTTTAGGGGAGGTGGAGAGAAAATATGAAAAACCGGCTAACAGAAAACCAGCTTTGAAGTCAAAGCGGTTTCATATAATCAGTATCTCGCATCACTTCCTGTTTCCTGACTTTCTCTCTCTCTCTTTTTAAATTAACCTGAATAAGAGGAGTAAATGTCCTTAATTTATTCTTTCAGTGTTGAAATCTGATCTTTAAAACTTCAGATATTTTCTCTTTAAGTTGAGGATAAAATCATTGTCTGCTGTTCTTCAGGAAAATTATAAACTGATATAATATGTAAGCACGCAACCTGATGGACGAGATAAAAAATATGCACTATGAAATGAACAAATGCTTTGCAATCTCCAAAAAGAGAGTCTAGAGAAGAAAAATGTTCTATTTAAAGTAAATATTTCAAAATTTCTGTTATTCTTTAGATTATTATTATTATTATTATTATTATTATTATTAAAGAGGACAAGCAAAATAAAACAAGCAATACCTCACCTTGAGTTTTTGTTCTGATTTACAAATTTTTAGAAATATCACATCTTATATTTGTGTTTTGGAAAAATGTTAACTATGTGGATGAAATAATAGATTCTGGAAGGAAAATATAACAATTAATTCAGTAAAACATGCAAAAGAAAACAAAAGCATTGAAAAGAGTAACTATCCTTAGGTTTTATTATAGTGGTGGAAAGTTATGAAAGCCATGGGGAAATTGCAAAAGACCAACATTTTAATCTAACATCAAACAGGCAGAAAGAATTCAAATTCCCTGGAAAATAGAGATAACAAAATAAGCAAATGTTTTTTTTTTCCCTCAAAGTTTATCAGACACTGCTTCCTGGTTTTGTGTCTATTGTTTAAAGAAGGGACTTTCCCTTCGTCTGGTAAAAATCTATCGGACTGAAGGGAGTCGGCAAACAAAAACGGTGGCACCCAACTGCGAAAGATGAGAAATTGTAAGAAGTGTTGGAGATATCAAGTTTTCCATTCAAGCATGCTCTTCAGTGGAGCTCTACTTAAGTACAAGTTCAAACAAATGCTTTGTTTACTTCTGATGCGATTACTTGGGAATCTGAGAATTGCATCCACAGTGAACTCAGTTGTTGTTTATTTGTACGTGAGAAAGTACGTTTTAATAAGCTGGCTAACAACACAGAACAATCCAGCCATGTTCTTTTCTCCATTTGATTAAATTTAACACTAAAGCAACATGCAAAAATACCAGTTGTTCATTCATCTGTGACTTAAGGAAGATATTTCCCTATTTCACAGGTCATTACATTTGAATTGAAGTTATTAAGGAACCTCCAGTTTACCTGTTGACCCCTTGGAGCAGGAAAATTATAACTTCAAAGTAAATACACCATAATATGCTGAATATGCTAGGAAAGCAGGATAAAGTTTAAAAAATAGGAACACCTCTTATTCACCAACAATGACTAATTCAGTTCGAGTGACTGTGTGAAGGTTATTCCCTTTGCCGAGGCCCAAATGATCACCCACAGATGTGTTGGAGTTCATTCAGTTTTGTCTCTGTGCACCACCCAGGTTCGCTAACCAGTTTCAGGACCTGAACAGAACCAGTCAGTGCAAATTACCTTGAGAAATAATGAGATTTGGTTATACATTATAAAAAAAAATGATCAAATGTTGCAAATCATACACGTCATACAAATGGAAGAGATAGAGAGTTACATTCACCGTCCAGCGCTGGGGCCACACTTAGCTCACCAAATGGCAAGGATGTAATGTGAGTTTAGCTTTTAATTATTTTCTGCAACCTGTACCCTCCCTTAAAGGTCTAATCAATTTCAAACAAATACCTGCCAGCAGTCACACATTAACATTATTTTCTGCAACCTGTACCCTCCCTTAAAGGTCTAATCAATTTCAAACAAATACCTGCCAGCAGTCACACATTAACATGGTTATGTAAGCAGATAAAAGAGGCTAAAAGAGACGGAGAAAAATTCCATCTACTTTAATCTAGGTCAGAGTTATGACTGTTCCTTTCCCATTGTATTATCCTCCCACATTAAAGTAATATAGCCAAACTATTTAGTCCTTGGTAGAATGTTTCAGGCTTGGTTTGATTCATAAGTTGTCTTTTTAAAAACGGGACTACGTATGTTTTGTGATAAGTCTAGAGAAACTTGAGTCAATCTGATGCTGTTTCATGATTTCTGGTTTAGATCACGTAGTCAGTCTTGTTTATTACACCTGTTGTTTTCTTCTAGACAACTTAAGGTTATTGAGTTTAATGGAAAAGCAATTCTGTTTTCATGCCTGAGTGGAAGAAGAGAGAAATAGCCAGTGACGAGAGGTTTGTTCTACCAAAGACTCAAATGTTTCCATTTCCTTGGACTAAAATGTGTGCTTTTCTCTACTCTAAATCCCTTTCTTGATTTATAGAAGTATTTTAAATTCTAATGTTCAAGATTGATTATCACCTAAAACCACAGAGAAGTTAGAAACGTATCAACAAATCAAAAAATTCTAACCTATTTTTGCTCTTTGTTTATTTGCAGGGTTTCCTGTCTGTTGATGCTGCATGTCTCCTCTGTAAGATAAATTAATAGATATAATGGAATGAGTTGGATTTTCTATCTGCGTCCTTCTTTTTCTGTCAGGTCAGCATTAATGTGGGACGTTTTGACCGGTCATGAACATTAATTTTTGTCAACACAAGATTGTGTGGCGGTACTTATCTTACTAGGTTGTTTCGACTCGCTGCTCACGGCTGTAAGGTTTTAACGTCATGGTAGAAAATGTTTTGAGTTGTTACAAATGAAAGAGTAAAGTTTGATTCGGATATTAAGGCTCCTCTCTGTCGTGAAATGGGGTTTTGTGATGAGGTTAGATTAAATTAGTTTTAATGATGTCCAAAGTTCACACAATGCCAAGAACCACAGGCGAGAACAAACATGGACACACTCAGTCATTCATCTCCACACAAAAATGCATTTTCTCTCTGGGGCATATTCTCCTGTAAGGAAAAAATTAGTTAATATTCTGCCTGGTTTGGTGACCTGTTGGAGAAAATCTTGTTTCACAGATTCAGTTCAACCTTAGTTATAACAATAAGTTGCACCTTTTTCTTTGTTTTCTCATGTTGGCTGACTTTCAATGTTGCATTTAGAAAGAATTTCAGATTAAATAAAAGTAGTTGGAGATTTAATTTAAATTGATTTTTATCTGCAGACTTTAGTCAATCTATTTTTTTTTTTTTTTTTGCTTTCATGGAGTTCTGAGGACTGGAATATTTTCCGATCCTGTTTGATTGATATCCTTTGAATTGAACTGATTGCTGGTTTCACATGATTGTACAAAATATACATATATTGATATCCTTCAATTGATCAAGTCATTTAGTCAACACAGTGACCTCTGCTGTTTTTCCTATCCGGTCGCTGGCAGAGTAATGTCTATCGGATTCATTCTTACTCGCACCTGGTTTCACAAGGCTACCTTTCTGAGTTCCTTCTCATTTTCACAACACACCGTTCTGGCCGGCCCGGACGTATGACCCGCTATGTTCTACCAGAGAATTGATTTGGCGCACGCTCTGTAAAGATGCTAGCCAAGAAAGACTGAAGTAAAAATGTTCAACTGCCAAGATGAAAAATCTAATTACCTTCGGAAGAAATGTTTTATGGTCAGACAGGACAAAGACTTGAGGTATACACGTCCTGCATGGTGGTGGTAATGTTATGCTCTGGGCTGTTTTGCAGCCATTTTTACAGATTGATTGCACAAAGTGGATGAAGAAAGAACAGGACCAGTGCTGGTTGTTAAAATTTAAGTTTTATTTTGAACAAAATATTTAATCAGCCTTATGTAGGTGATTTATATGACATTCATTCCCAAGATGAGTGTCCAAAGATTTTTGATACAAGCTGTATATTCTCACATTTTATCTTTCAGGATCTCAGTAACTGAAAATACAAAGGAAGCTGTGCTGGTGTTGAAAGTTCAAAGTTCAGTGTCTGGGCTTGCTGTGGATTGGATTCACCAACTTCTCTACTGGACCGACGTTGAGGCAGGTTCACTTAACGTGGCGCTGCTGGATGGTTCGTTTCAACGTCAACTGATCACCGGACTCAACAAGCCCTCTGCGGTCACTGTGGATCCTCTCCAAGGGTAGGGTGATCAAAAATAGTAACATCTGATGGAGTCTGTTGTAGCTTGATAAAATGTTAAAGAGGCATCATAAGGGAATATGCTTTAATATTTCCTCACAATAGGCTTCCTTACTGTATGACCAGAGATACAACAGGCCTTGGATTGAGGGTTTTAGTCACTTTTTGTGTAATGTAAAGTATTGTTGGTAAATGGACTGAGTCAATGTAGTTTTTTCTCTATTGCTGATCATTCAAAGCTCTATGCTGGAGCCACGTTCACTCTTTCACACACATTTATACACAGATTGTTAGGGACCTTGGGGCTAAGTGCTTTGCCCAGGAGCACATCAACATGCAACAGAAAAAACTTGAAATTGAACTACAACACAATATTTTTTCAATAAAAAGTGAGGTAAGTATTGTAATATATGAACGCTCTTGAGTCATGGTTTGGTAGAACAACCTCAGAATGACTGAGGAAGACTTTGTCTGTATTGCTCAAATTTGATGACCACTATTGTTATCACTGTTGGGTGTTTTTCATTTTCTTCATTTACATCTAGTAGAAAAACAACAAAAAAATAATGATATGCATCTGTCTTGATATGGAGCAGCTTCATTTGCTTCAAAAATGCATAAAGTGGTACAAAAATCTGGCGAGATGAAAACTTGGGACACTTGAAGTACTGATTATTAGGGTCTTTACAAAAGCAATCTGAGTTTGTGGTTAAATAGATAAAGTTTGCTACATAAAAATACTAAATGAACCAATCAACCACTCCATCCATCTTGTCATGAACTACTCCAGCTTCACAACTTCCTCCCTCTGTGGTTCATGGTCTTTATGAGGCTTTCACACATTGTTTGGCCACTGGATTTTACTTATTTGTATCGGAGTTGATGTACTTTGCATAGATATTTTGCATAGATGAGGAAGTGGTATTGGAAAAAACAACCAAATCGCAGAATATTTTTATTTTCCCAGCTTCCTCTTCTTGGCTCAGTGTGGCGGCGCTCCAGTGATTGAGAGGGTCACTCAAGATGGACGGACAAAACTTCCTTTGGTCACTTTTTTAATCCGCCAGCCTGTTGCCCTGTCTCTTGGTATGTTGAGAATATTTGCACAGATAATTGTCCTGTGTAGAAATACAGATGAGCGTGCGGAATGTCTTAGGCTTCCTCGTTTTAATTTTACATATCATTTGCCTGCACTTTTTTCTAGAAAGTTTGAAAAACAGGAAAACCTGTTTCCTCTTTTTAACATGAACAGCTGCAGTGTGAATTTGAACTTTATCATCAGAGGTTCAGTAGTTTAGAGACCTGTGAAGTCATTCAATCCTTATCAATGCTCTTTTACCATTTAAAGTTGTTTTTGTGCTTTAATGTTTTATGGATTCCGTATTTTAAGATGTAACCACCTTTCTTTCAGGAAAAAAAATATTGAAAAAAAAACATTGATTTTCTAGAACACTGATGACTTTGTGGTTCAAATCAACATCTGATGTGTTGTTTAGATTTCATTACCAAATCAGAAGATCTCTGGCCCCCTTGATTTAAATCAACACTTCTGAATAAATGTGCGTCACTCTGTACCCCTGCTAATGCTGGTGTATAAATACATAAGCAAGGATTTTTTTCCCCCTTAGATTTGCCTCGACGGTTGCTCTACTGGTTTGACCAGGGAATGAGGAGCATCTCCAGGATAGATCTTGAAGGCCGCCACCGTAAAACTGTGGTAGAATCCAACGGCTACCTGGACCGGTTGTTTGGACTCGCAGTATTTGAGGTACAAAAGTCATAACTAGGTTATGTTCACATTTCCATTTCAAGGCCACAGCCTTGTCGTACCATTGTCTTTAGGGAGTAAATTCATTTAAAGAGTTTGGAAATTTCTTCAGTCATATGGAGTGTAATGGCAAACTCCCTTTACCTACTTGTTATGCCAAGGCGTCAGTCAGGTGTCCAAATTGACTGAACAAGGGGAACTCCTGTTTGTTGTCAAGTTACAATGACGACATTAAAAAAAACAACATTTCTGACATCCCAGTTGACATCCATGTCTGCTCATTCCTCGTCAGGGATCTTTATATTGGGGTGATGAAGCTACACACTCCATATGTCGTGCCAACAAACACAATGGCAAAAATCTCCAGGTGATGATGTCAAACATCACCGGATCTGGCAGCTTGGTCATCGCTCATCCAGCGCTTCAACCGAAAGGTAGGCCTAGTTAAAGTCTACTAAAGAACGTCTATGTGTCTGCTTTTTGTTGACTTTTTAAGATGACATCTCAAAGTAACCAATTACGTCTTCTCAGGAGCGGCTGCGTGTGGACGTCCAGGGACAGTGTGCCAGCACGGATGTGTTATCGATCTGATGTCAGAGAGTCAACAGTTCAGCTGTGACTCTCGACAAACAAGGCCCAACAAAACTCAAGTTCCTTCCGTCTCTCGCTCTGTTCCTGCATCAACTTTATCTGATCCAACTTTCGCTGGAATCCTGTCTCTTATCGGTAAGTCATAATTCCTCCAAATATTTAATCATGACTTCATTGTGAGGAAGGAAAGTTCACAAACATTTCATAAAGTCACCAAACAGAAAGACAAAGTCAGGTTTTTAGTTTCCTTTAAGAGTGACTGAAGGTCCGATATCAACCATGAAAGATGAGAATGGATATATATTTTTAAATTAAAAGTACGTGCCATGAGGCACTGGATTTTCTCGTCGCATTGTTGACCTGGTTTTCAACTGAGATACATTTTAACATGCGCTTGCGAAGCATACCTATTGGAACCAAACTAAAAACATTTTCACACAGCCACAAAAAATATGTCAAAGTTGCAAATCATCATTATGAGCTGTCTGAAGCAACACTCACAACTTTACTAAGTTAACCTCTAGATTTGCACAGCTAAGGCAAGTTTCTGATGTCATTGTAAATGTCAATGTTTGTGCAGTACAGAATAAATATTCAAGAGAACTTAAAGGTAAAACTTCAATACAGAGGGGAACTCCGTGGACCAATCCGCTTGACTGGGAAAGCCAACGTACGTTAACCTGCACAAATGAAATTCACACAGACGAAATGCAGTCGTGTTTCAGTGCAGATCTAGTTAAAACAGCAAAAAGTTTAAAACCTTTACAGTTCAGTATCTTAACAGCATCAGTGTTGCTGTAGAGCATTTTGAGGTCTGACTAAAACTAAAAAGCCAACAATCAAAACTGTGATCAGCGTGTTATTGTTTGTACCAATGATTGCACCATTTAGGCTAAGAAGCAAGACTGAAAAAAAGCACAATTATCCATTTTCAAGCAGTTTCCTTTTCACGTAAAGCCTGGGTGTCCAGCCCCAGTCTTCAAGCGTTGGGATCCTGCCAGTTCCAGGTACCGTGTCTCTGCCCCGACAGCCGACTCAAACCGTCCAACACAATCGCAAACATTATGATCTCCTCAGCATGTCATGGTGTTCTGCAGACGTCATTAGATTCATGTATGTTGAACCAGGGAACAAACTAAGGGTGCATTCACACCTTCCCTGTTTAGTCCACTTTAATGAAATTCTGGTTCATTTGCCTTGACGGCCCAGCTCTTGGGTAACTTTGAATGACTAATCGAGCTCAAAAAGGTGAACTCCGGTCTGCCTAAACACCTACATCTCGGTTCGGTTGAAGGGAACCCAATTCAAATGAGCACCAAGCGATCCGCAGAACACACTAAAAGCAGGAAGTGGACTGTTGCTGGCTAGCAAAAGAAAAATCTTAGTTTGAATGTTTTTCTTTACATCAAAAAGTTTGCACGTCAATGGACTTGTCTTGGATGGACATAATGAATCACTGTTGAGAAACTGTGTTTGAGAAACTTTATATGCTTCAGCTCTGCTGAGTAATGTTTGTGCACTCAGTGGAGGTGGATGACATCATGCAGAAACTTTACATCAGCGTCTCAAAGAGCGCTCTGCCAGGTTGGCAGGTCCTGCAAAGTAATGCTTGTCTCCTGCGTGTCTCTCAGTGCTCCTCAGTCTGCTGCTGGTGGGGATGGTTTGGTGGTGGTGGAGGGAAGAGTTTCATGCCTCCAGGTCTTCCACGTTGCAGAACGTTTCTCTGAAAGAGTCCCAGAACCCGCTCATCGATCAGGGGCCTCCTGTGGTCCCTAACACGACTTTAGTCAAGGTAAGTTCAGGTGAAACACATGATAATACACAGATGGAAAGATGCATTTGCCCCTTACAGATTTCTTCTGTTTTTACTCAAGTATTTCAGATCCCACCCCCTCACCCCCGCTTTAAAAGAAAACCAAACTAATTGTAATAACAAACATCATTAATATGAGGTAATGCAAAACAGAGTTGTAAAACTAGGATTAATTTATTAAGGTGGCTAAAAGCTGTCCAAACTAATGTGGCCCTATGAGAAAAATTAAGTCCCTCCCTAATCCAAACATCTGGTTGTGCTGACGTCAATATTTGGAACCGAAACCTTTTACATCACTGGGCAAAAAGAAATTGGCTCACTATTCTATATGAAAAATGAATTCTTCCACACTGAAGAGGTTTTAAGGATTAGCGGCCTCTTTAAATCATGCCACTGTACCTCAACCAGACTAAAAGACAGACTTTAAAATGGTTTGGACACACATCTTCCAAAATATTCTTCTTTAGCCTTCCAAGTTGGAGTGATTTTGATCCTGATGTCCTTTAGATTGGAGCTTGAGTTGGTGTTGCTTATTCAATCTTTTTAGACTACTTCATGTTGTCAGACCAGTTCACAGATGATGACTGTAGAGACAAATAAATGTGGTTTATCACGGATAATTCATAATTTTATAGGAGAGGTTGTTTGGGATAGTGTTTTCACTTAAAAACTGTTTTTTGTTTTAGATTATCTTTGATGCTAAAAGTAGTTTGATCAGAAACAATCGAGTATGAATGCAAACAAAAGCAAGTAATATTTGTGATATTCTTTTTGCCAGCAGTAATTCGATTTGAATGGGTGTGTTCACAAATACGAACAACGCTTTAGCCTTGAAAACTTGTAGGAAATATTTTATTCTCTTTTCAACTAAAAAAAATAATTATCCTGTAACATTTATACAGGTTTGACAAAGTCCATAAAGCTTTTTTATATGGTGACTTAACAATATGTCAATGGCTTGCCATGAAAAATACAGAAAAACAAGCCTTAAAATGGATAAAGTAAAGCGAATGTTTCATAATTCTCACTCAAGTTTCTATTTTTATTAAATGTTATTGTCACCAATTGTCTAATCCTCTTCAATGAGTAAATGCTGCTTTTTCTGTAACCACATGATAAGCAGGCGTTTCCTCTTCAAGAACCCAAAAACGCAAGAGTGTGCAACACCACCAGTTGTCAGTATAATCTGTTGTGCAGAGAGCATGAAAATGCTTTGACCTTTTGCTTCTTATGTTTCTGCTTTTCTCCTCCTTTGTGCAGTTCTTGTGATTTGTTATTTTGTCTCAAAAGATTCACATGATAAAAGCATGAGCTCAAACAACAATTAATTTAGATTTGTAACATAACTTTGAATTGTAACTAAAGCTAAACTTTGTAGTCTAAGTACAAAAGAGTCTGAATGTTTCCAGTGCAAGTTCCAAAAATAACGTGGCTCCCATTCCGACAGGAAACCCTTCTCAGGCTGGATTTGGACTCCGAGTGAAGGTGCGGCGCCAGCAGACAGCTGGCTGCGCCGCTCCTGCTGATGTTTCATCATAGCGGTAAACAGACACTCCCAGACTTTCATGACGTCACTTCCCAGCATCATTCGGGTGTGAACATCGTTGAAGTAATAACTTGAATATCTGTGGTCTGGGAGATGTGGTGTACCGCCATCATTACTTGGTTCCCTCAGTTTGAAGGGTAATAACTTTAAATTAAATCCTTTTGGATTTCTGCTGTTGATGTTTGTGATTCGCTCTGAGAGCCTTTGCGCACAAATGCTCAAGAGAATGTCAAATTATTAGCTAGGCAACATATTTATTAGGTTAAGAGTTGCAACCTGAGACTCTTTGACATGTAGTAGAAATAGGAACTGTTCAAACTCATAATTAAAGTAACCGGGTACCTGAATGTTAGAATGGACCACAGTTTTCTCGGATCAGATTTTCTATTATATTGTCTGAAGATGTTGAGGTGTTGAATTGCTGAGCGGGTTTAGTCGAGTTGTTTTTTGTTTTTCAGAGAGTTAAAGAACAGTACATGCAATATATTTAAGTTCACTTTGTCCCTGAGCATTTAATAGGATTATAAGTATTAAAGAGTACACTGGGAGGTAACTTGATAGTTTTCTTGAATAAAACAACTGTTCTTCTGGTTTGCTCTTATTACCATCAGCTCTGTGATTGTACTGTGACCTGACCTACCTGCTGCCCGATAAGTATTTGAATCCTTTAAAATGTGCATTATTGTTTTATGTTCTGAAGACAAAATGCTTGAATTAAATCTAAACTGTCAAAAGGTAGAAAAAAACTAATTTCATTGAGTCTAATCAAATATTGTCACATTCTCTTCTTTCCCCGTTATTGAGTTGAGATTTTGGTTTTCTGATCACATTAAAACTCTAATGAGCTTAAACTTCAAGTGGCCGTTTTCTCTTCACATAATGTGTCTGGATTTATTCTGCCTGAAGGCTGAAAGGAAATATTCCCGCATTACAGTACAGTTTCATGTAAAACGACAGGATTTTATTTTATCTGCCTGATGCAAATGTTTGTATCATTTTATCCCTAAACACACAATGTAAAAAAAAAAACAAAAGGAAATAATGGTTTTCTACTGAAAAATCTGAAGCATATGCCATCCTTCTATATTCAACCCCTTTAGTCTGGTGCTCTTAAATACAAATTAAATCCACCTGTATGTAAAATAAAGCTGTTTTGTTAGACCTGAAGTTGTACCTCAAAGTCCTTTAAGTATATCTTTACATGTTTTGCACAGACTCCCAACTGAATTTCATTCTGGACTTTGATTAGACCATTTTGACACATAAATATGTTTTGATCTCCTCCCAGTCTGAGGTCTTATTGAATCGCTACAGGTTTTCTTAACTATTTCATCAATACCAGTTACTAATTATACGATTTATAAAATATGTAGCGATATCGCAGTACAGGGGATGAATATCAATGCTTAAAAAAAGCACAGAAAACCACACATTATGTCCCCTCCTCTTCATGCAAAATTCGTGTTTTTGGTTATAATGTTTGTGTTTTTATTGAGATCAAATTTGGAACCCTTTTAAGGGGTTTGATTATTTGTGCAAGCAACTGTATAAGTATTATTTTCTTCTGATTATTTTTCTAATGCTTCGTTCAATTGTGCCATGAAGATTTTACCAACATTTCTTCGAAACGAGTGAATAATGGCAACATCTCAGTTTTGTTTCGTGTTAAACGATGAGCATTTCTTTGACTGATGGTTTGCTTTCTGAGCTCTTATTCCGAAATGGGATCACACAGCTTTTTGGGTTTGTTTTTTTTTTTACATTTCTGTGTTTGAACACCTGACAATTTGTTTAGTCTTTTATTTTTGTGAAAATCTCGTGCAGATGTAGATGCCTTCAGGGCAGACGGTTGAGAAATAATGCTGTAACTGTGCTTCTGTGTTCTACGGTTGGTATTTATATTTAAGGAAGGGTTTATTTATTTTGGGTGGAATTTCAGATGTTGTAGACGTTTATTTGTACTTGGTGCAACACTGCTGATGCTGTAGATGAACCCAATAAATTGTTTTGGGTCTAAGCAGTTATTTCACTTAAATTGTCTTCTTTCTGAGATCTCATTTTTCGTGTTTATAAAAACACACTTGTAATTAAATATTTCTTCCTTTACCATTTCAGTGACATAGCAAACACATCTTTGTGAATTTAATATCTTGGATAAAGTGACACACCTGCTTTGAGCCTTTAAGCCTTTTGTAAACTGAGATTACCTGAACAAGTTGAACATCCACAACTGTTTGTTCCAGATCTTTCAGCTCCCTTTAATGCATGTCCTTTTAACTAGGTTCATTCAAACATAGTTAAAATGTTTGTTCATTGTTAAATGAACATGTTAAATGCACATGTTCAGCAAGCACTGCATCAACGAATAACGTTGTTTAATTACCTGTAATGCTCCAAAATAAAAACTGCTTGCGGACTAAAATTATCTCTTTCTTCTTACATCATCTGATTTTAAACTGATTTTCCTATTTATGTTATTGACACGTTAAGATTATTTTCTGGTTCACCTTATTTTTCCAAGAAATCTTATGATTTGTTGAATTATTTGGTTTTGTAAGGAAAAAGACTAAATCATTGTGCGTTACTGATTCTCTGAACTGTAAAGCTAACTTTGCATTGACACATTGAGAGATTTCACAATGTCCTCTCAGTCTTAATTCATAATAATTTATAATTTATGCATGTAGGGAAATCTCAGTGAAACCGCTATTCCATCTTGCATTCTCAAATTCATACCACATTATTCCCTGTGGAAAGTGACACATAAACTTCATTTTTAATTTTTTTTTATGCTCAAAGATTCAGGGTCCTTTCTTAAGACAGTCGTTAAAAGTCCTTCTCAGTACTATTGTTTTATCACTTTAGGAGCTCTCTTTTGAAATAAAAAATAAGATGCTTTATGAATAACTTATCTTACTGAGGTAAAGCTCTAAGAAAAATCTTGCAATTCCAAAATGTCTTAAGAATTTTTCTAAAATTACACCAATATGAGCTACTTTTAGATTCTTTGAAAAAATAGGCTCTGATTCCTAGGAATGGAATGAATATATTCATTTTATCTAACAGGTAGACATGAGGTCTCAAACTCCAGCCTTCAAACGCTGGTAACTGTAACTTTTCAGTCGTGTTTCTTAAAAACTGATTCTGAGTCCTACTAGTGGTGCAGTTATTTGATGCAGGTCTACAGAAGCTGAGGATACAATCACAATTTAAAGATTAAGTTTGTTTTTCCATGGTTTCTGTGCTCTTGAAGATTATCACCATTTTCAGCATAAATACTCCCTTTACTTTGTTCACTGTCAAATTTTTCTGTTATCTGCATTCTGTTTTAAGTCGGTGCAACATATTTCATTTCCTAATGGTGTTTTCCATCAGATATTCTATGGTTTTCTCTCAGGCCTTTTTTCACTTTATCTTCAATATATTTGCATTTCTTGTTCTTTGAAACCCTCTTTGAACACTGATGCTAACTGAGAAGATGACTGCATTCACCCCCTTTGCGATACATAAAATTATGCTCTTATATTTTCCACTTTGTCACTGGATTTTCTAACTGGATTGTTCTTTTGGGGGGAAACTACACCTCAGCATAAAACATGTTTCCAGTTCCAGTCCTGCCAGTTTTAGATGTTTCTGCTCAAACACAGTCGTTTCAAATCATGCAACTACCTGTTAGCATGCCATAAAGTTCTGCAGAGGCCTGCTAATGACCCACCATTTCATTCAGGTGTGTTGAATCAGGGAAGGAACTGAAAACATACAGGTCCTTCTCAAAAAATTTGCATACTGTGATAAAGTTCATTATTTTCCATGATGTAAAGATAAAAATTAAACTGTCATATATTTTAGATTCATTGCACACCAACTGAAATATTTCAGGTCTTTTATTGTTTTAATACTGATGACTTTGGCATACAGCTCATGAAAGCCCAAAATTCCTATCTCAAAAAATTAGCATATATCATCCGACCAATAAAAGAAATGTGTTTTAATACCAAAAAAGTCAATTATGTTCAGTTATGATATCAATACTTGGTCAGGAATCCTTTTGCAGCCTTAAATGCGGCGCGGCATGGAGGCAATGAGCCTGTGGCACTGCTGAGGCGTTATGGAGGCCCAGGATGCAGCCTTAGGCTCATCCAGAGTTTTAGGTCTTGCATCTCTCAACTTTCTCTTCACAATAATCCACAGATTCTCTCTGGGGTTCAGATCAGGAGAGTGGGCAGGCCAATAGAGCCCAGTAATACCATGGTCAGTAAACCATTTACCAGTGGTTTTGGCTCTGTGAGCAGGTGCCAGGTCGTGCTGAAAAATGAAATCTTCATCTCCATAAAGCTTTTCAGCAGATGGAAGCATGAAGTGCTCCAAAATCTGCTGATAGTTGCTGCATTGTCCCTGCCCTTGATAAAACACAGTGGACCAACACCAGCAGCTGACTTGGCTCCCCAGACCATCACTGACTGTGGCTACTTGACACTGGACTTCTGGTAGTGTCATTTCCTTCTCCCCAGTCTTCCTACAGACTCTGGTACCTTGATTTCCGAATGACATGCAAAATTTGCTTTCATCCGAAAGAAGTACTTTGGACCACTGAGCAACTGTCCAGTACTGCTTCTCTGTAGCCCAGGTTGGGCACTTCTGCCGCCGTTTCTGGTTCAAAAGTGGCTTGACCTGGGGAATGCAGCACCTGTAGCCCATTTCCTGCACACGCCTGAGCACGGTGGCTCTGGATGTTTCTACTCCAGACTCAGTCCACTGCTTCAGCAGGTCCCCCAACGTCTGGAATTGGCTCTTCTCCACAATCTTCCTCAGGGTCCGGTCACCTCTTCTTGTTGTTCTGCCTCACTTTTTCCTTCCCACTGAGGTGCCTTGATAGAGCACTCTGCAAACAGCCTATTTGTTCAGAAATGTCTTTCTGTGTCTTACCCTCTTGCTTGAGGGTCTCAATGATGGCCTTCTGGACAGGAGTCAGGTCAGCAGTCTTACCCATGATTGAGGTTTTGAGTAATGAACCAGGCTGGGAGTTTTTAAAAGCCTCAGGAAACTTTTGCAGGTGTTTAGATTTACTTTGTTGATTCAGATGGGTTGATTAGGTTAACTGCTCGTTCAGAGAACCTTTTCATGATATGCAAATTTTTTGAGATAGGAATTTTGGGTTTTCATGACCTATATGCCAAAATCATCGGTATTAAAACAATAAAAGACCTGAAATTTTTCAATTGGTGTGCAATGAATCCAAAATATATGACAGTTTAATTTTTATCATTACATTATGGAAAATAATGAACTTTATCACAATATGCTAATTTTTTGAGAAGGGCTTGTACCAGCCCTTGAGGACTGACTTTGGACACCAAGTCAGGGGAATACTGGCACTCTCCTCCCATTCCACCTCCAGTCATCTTTGTCGAGGATTGTCCTGATTATTTGGAATGTGATTTTTTTTTAATACCTCTTCAAACAGATGTGGTCTGTGTTATTGAAGGTTTTTCAGGAACTATACCATCTTAACCTCCCACGTCTACATTGAGACACAACCAGAAAACAGTGCATTAAAGCAGAAGTTCTCAAGATACACTTAAGTTGTATGCATTTCCTTGCTGTTTCCTGTTTAATTGTTCTTTTCCATTCAGCATGACAGGTCTTTAAGTAAATATTGAGCAAGGATGCAGAACCAATATTTCCTAGATCAAATTACTCAACATCTAGTCTGACTGATATTGCCTTATTTGCTTTAGGCTTTGTTTGCTGTTCTTGAGCAAAGTAACGAGATATTTTCACCTGAACTTGACGTTTGTGTGTTAAACAGTTCCACTAAATACTGTAAATACATTTTGGGGAAATTACCACTCAGGTGGAGTTTTTTAAAGATCCGTATCCGATTCTCACTTCTCTGGTAGTTAATGACTGAATAAGAGCAAAAACCCTTTGAATAACGATCAAGCACCTTCCATGTGAGTCCTTTGTACCTGTTCAGCAGCCACATTACAATGCCATACACAAAACGACAAAGATCCAACATAACAAAGTTATTCAGCGTTTGTAATTGCTTAGTGTCAAATGGCCTTGTTGGTGCCTTGAAAAAAATCCTGGTGCACCTGCTGTGGTTATGGGGTAGATGATATCGACCTGCTACTTACTGTCTTCAGTTAATTTGCAAAAATTTGCTAAAGAAGGGTCTGAATCCTACTCAAGAATTAAAGTTTCAAAAAACTATTTTGTACTGTGACAGCCAGGGCCTTTCATCTGTGCATTTTCAGACCTTCTGTTATCTGATGCTAATGGAAACAGCTGAAGATTTTTGGAAAAGTTAACAACAGCATCACTTGAAATCGCCCAGGAAACCAGTATAACTTCACCGTCCTGTTTATTTTCTGTTTTTACACTTTTACCCAAATGAAAACCTAAAGTTCAGTGTCTCTGAAAATGTTAAATTATTATTCTCAAATAGACTTTTAAAACAGAAATGTGTGCATATTAAGAAGTACATCCATGTGCTGTTGTGTAAATCACCATATCAATGCAGTTTGGCGTAGAGATGATGACTCTTCTGAGGTGTTCAATAAGCCCAAGTGTTCTAAATGTCTGACTTCAGCTCACCTGCAATACTGGCTGTAGTGTTCATCTTCCTCTGGACAACGCTCCCTTGATGTTTTGAAGGATTTAAGTTGGGTGTTGTGAATCCAGCACAGTGTCATCTGACACTGGTTTTTCATGGCAAATGCAAAGAACTGCTGGAATATCAAATAGCTACCTCCGTAACTACACACGTGTTTCCTGATAGATGGCTGCCCTGGCTTTGGACTGAATAAAGTGAGACATAAGCAGACATAGTTCCTCTAATCATTAATGGTTTGAGGAACTGTTCAAATTTCAACCTGAATCTCAACCGTCTTGCGTTCTGTGCATCTGCACCATTTCTACAGACTCTGACACCATAATAACCAAATTAGATGAAAAGGGAAAAAAACGCCATCTTAATGTTAGACAACTCTCTTGAACATTTTGTATTTAGTCCAGGTCAGGTGCGACTTAAAACATCAACATAATGGTTGTAGCTTATGTCCTGGACACATCTGTGTGGGGTGGTTTTTGAAGCAGTCACAGTTCACACCTTCTGGAGAATCGCCATCTCTAATAGTCTTTGCTTCACAATTGTGTCAATGTTGTGATTATCTCTGTTTTATTTGTTCCAACAGTTTTTCCTTCCACCTAACTTTCTATTAATATGCTTGCACTGAGCATTGTGAACAGCCTGCTTGTTTAACAGTGACTCGACTTGCCCAGCGGTCTTTGTAAAGATTATTTAGATCATATTGGACAAAAGGTAACATTTACATATTGAATATATATATATATTTTTTTTAATCAGTTTCATGTAATACTCAGATTTTCCAAGAAAGAAAAATGTGTGTTTAAATTAGCTGCATGTTATGCCTGATATAACTGTAATAAATCTAAATGTGATGACATGAATTAAATTACGGAAATTAAACTGATGATTGTCAAATATTTTTGAAATAAATTAATTAGATTTTTGTATGAATCCAAATACAACTTTTTTAAAAAATAGATCATTTTAAACAGGGCTCTAGCAAAAATAAGTGGAGCAGAATGCATCTGTTAAACTTTATCCTGCTCCTGTATGAGAGCCGATATATAGGGGGGACAGACAGATAGACAGGCGGGCGGAACTCAGACACCGCCCAGCGTCTCCAGAGTACAGCAAGGCTGCCTTAGGAAACCACAGCTATGACTGATTTGACTCAAGTAAGAGAGGAGAGCGACGACCTGCATTAACAGGTAATAAAACTTCGAAACTTTTTCTCAAATAAATAAGGCTCATTTATCATCGAGGGAGCTGCGAGAGCGGACTGAGTTTGCGCATCGTATTATGAAGCCATAACGGAAAATGGCATTTGACCAATTTTTTAACTGCCTGAATCTTTATATTTTCCAGTTCATTTAGGAACCTGACTACTTCGAATGTCATTTGACTTTAATAAAGCCTCGATACACAATCCTCTGCGTCTCTAAAATAGCTACTCGTGTCAGCTCCGATGCGCTAAATATACAAATGTAATTGAAACTCTCGAGCGCTTTCGGGCGCGTGCAGTCCCGCTACTTTTTCATTTAAAAAGGAAGAAACTTTAGGTTTCAACACATTTTGATATTCGTGGTTCATAGATAAGAGACTAAAAAGAATAAATGAGCAAATAAATACATATAAAATAAAAAACGACTTTGGGATTTTGCTTCCCAGTTTTGTTCCCACAAATGTTAGTTTTCTTTTGATACTACTATGACTCATTCACCAACGTTTCCTCACTTTCAAATGTTGACTCAATTGTCCTTAACGTGAACATTGCCAGAAATTGGATAACTGGATAACTATTTACGTTTACGTTTTTTTGTTACTACTCCTCATATAATTAACAAGGAGCAAAAGATTAAAATGTATTTGGATTGAAAAACTCATTACACAAATACTGTACTCGACCTGAATGTCCACATTTGCTGAGCTGGAGGTGAATTCGGTATCCTCATTTTAGATTTCACCGACTGTATGGGGTAAAAATGATGTCTTCAGGAAAATGTATAATTTGTGACTATCGACCTGATTCTGTTTATAAGTTTGGTATTCCATCATGTCAACCTGAAACGGTTCAAACAATGAGAGGAAAAAAGAAGCTTTGTTTCAAGTTATGACCTTTTTTTATTTCCTATCTTTCTGCCAGTGGTTTTTTGAAAGTAGAAGTTATGGAAAGCCATTTGCGCCAAACTTAAAAATGGTGCGCATTTGATCTGTCTTTGTGTACACAATTGCTTTTGTATGATGGTTATTTAATCTGAGGCAATTTGTCAAATTAACAACCATCACATTGCCATTCTGAGAGGAAGATGGCTGATTTCCCATCCTTCCACTCAACAGCTGAGTCTACCGTTCAGAACCGGATCCATTACTTTGTAGTCCAGCTAAGACAAATCATTAGATGTCATTTAAAGTACATTTAATATAATCTATAGATTAAATGGTTAAGGTTGAAGCAAGACATTTCGTTAATGCATTACTTCACTTTATTACTCTATTAATGATCAGCTACTTATAAATCAGTTATGGTCGCAAAAAATTGACAGTTTTCTAAATTGTAGCTCGTGCATTTTATCCAGGCATAGATGTTTTTAAGTCTTATTATGTAAATTAGCAAAACTCCAAAAAGCAGAAGCACATATATATTTAGCAGTCTCTGAAAATATGCCTGCTATTCTGTTAGCTTGAGTTTTACAGTTGTCTGTTTAAGTTTCCATTTCCCCTTCGGACGATACTTAGTAAGTTGGGAGAGGCGCACACAATTTGTTCTTGCTTTATCTTTTGTACAATGATTTCTATGAAACAATATATACCATCTATTACTGTTACTGTCAGGCCAGATGCTTCTTAAAGAGCAAAAGGAAGCTCTGAAAATTAAAGCTCCAAAAATAATTGGCAGACTCTCAAATTATATGTGATATAATTTAGCAAAGTTTAAGAATATTTGCGTCCAGAAATGGGATTTGTTGGTTTTCTCTTTCTTAACAAATCTAAAAATATATATTTTTTACTACATTGTCATAATCTAGTGTTTCTTATTTTTAATGAAAGTTGGAATAAGGCTGTAGCATAAACTGTATGAGTGAAGCACTGTGAAAATGCTTACGGATGCATCTTATCACGTCTAACAGGTCTACTGAATCTCTCATTGAGACGTGATGACGTCTCCTGGTCTTATCTCTGATATAGCAGGAAAGCTGGTTGCACGTCAGTGAAGTGTGTTGAATCTTTCGTCTAAAACTTTACAGGTCAAACAGCCCCCAAAACTATATAAAAGATGAGAACATAATCAAAAGTTCTTCTGATTTTAAATTTCATGTTACTTTAGTTCTTAATTGTAACCATACAGCTTGGCAAACAATTACTTTAAATCAATATTAGATTCTTTTTCTCTTTTTTTTGCTCTTTCCTGTGGTTTGTTATTTTGTTTGTATTTCCTTTTAATTCCTGTGAAGCACTTTGTTTTGCCTTGTTGCTGAAAATGTGCTATATGAATAAAATTACAATTACCTTTACCAAATTGGAGAAAACAATTAAAAAAAAACAGAATGTAATACAATGGCTTTAGTAACTGTTTTGATTCTTAAATTTTGCTGTCATTTAGAGAGTTTCAAACTTCTGATTTTGCTTTGAGGAAGCAAAATTTGCAAAATGCGGTTTGTTCGCGTCAAGTTGTCTTGGTGGTAGGAACATACTTTTCATGTAATGACTCAATGTGTGACCCTGTCCATATACTCTAACTTATTCCAACCATTTTTAATAAATGTAAGAAGAATTGATTTTCCATCACACACCCAAGCATTACTTCATCTCACATTGGCTTTAATCCACAGTGTGGTTAAAAGCCACACTGTGGATTTGACCAGCAGAATCCAGATTCAGTCTATACAATGTTTTATGTTTCTATAACATAAATGAAAAACTGTAATAGTCTTATTTTTTAAATTAGCATATAAACCTTGTTAATTGAAGTGGTTGAATATCTAGTATATATTTTATTGGCAGCAAATATGCCAGAGTTGGAAGTTTTACCTTGAAGACAAACTAAGAAAAACATTGTCACATTGTCATTTAGTTTTTTTCAGCACTTTATGGTTCCTTAATTTCGGGTTGGAGAGAAACTTCTAGTCTACAGTCTCTTTACAGCCTGGTTGTTCCTATGGGGTGTTTTTGTCTCATATTTTTAAATGTTATTTTTGTCAATCTCTTGTTGGCGTGTTATGTTTTTTTTTTTATCTCTGTATGTTTTTCTTTTGGCACTTATTAGCTTTCATTCATCTCTAAATTTATCCCTCAGACTCTTTCACTTTGGTTAATCGGTTTCATGTGTCTTGCTACACTCATCACCTCCCTCAGTTTTTTTTATTACCCTTTGGTTCTATCAGTCTCTGCTGGATTATTATTTTTTGCCTGTTATCACCCCATATTCCTGGCCAAACTTTTTCTAGACAGATTATATCTGTACTATTTTTAATATCTTTTGATTCTCTATGAAACTTTTTATTCGTGCATTTTAATCATCCTCTACAACAAAACAGACACATAGATTGAATTGTTTTTCCTTTCATTTTTATTTTTATTTCTATAATCCTATTCAAATGAATAGGATTTTCATAATTTTTTCCATTTTTGGTACAGATGGTTTTGTTTTGTTAAAACAATATAACAGACAAGAAGGAAAGAAATCATGAAATATTTTAAATTCTCACAAGTCACACAGCCTGGCTATAATGCTGCTTTGTTAGTTTCCAAACATGTCGTCTTTTTAAAACACAAAGAAGGATATAACCAAAGTGAGAGGGTTCTTCATTGTGTCCTTTGAGGTTTTCTGTTAGCCCTCATCATGCTTCCTGTTTCCTCCCACGGTGCAGAAATATACATGGTTGTTTAATCTGTGATTCTTAACTGGCTTCATAAATTACTGTTTGTGAACTTTTTGATAGATTGGTGACGGGGGGGGGGGAAATCCTACCAATCTTTCCTCATGACACTTTGTCATTTTCTACATTAGCAACAGCTCCAAAATGTTTGATCTTTAAATACTTCCTGGACATGCAAATAGTTACCTGCAAACTAACATGAACAATTACCAGCAAGATATATACTTGAGAGCCTTATCCATGACTAAGCTAAATTATTTTTTTATTATTTATTGCAACCTTCTGAGATTCAAAGCCTTTTTCAAGACCTGCACTCTTACTGCACAAATTAGAGCATGATGCTTTTTTTGACATGGCATTTTCTAATTTGAATTAGGCTACTGGAAACCTGAAAACTTCCCACTCAGTATGTTCCAATGATTTTATCTGTTTTCTATACTCTGCTATATTTTTAGACCCAGTCCAACAATATGAAACAAGACAACTTGGCAGTCTGCCAAATCTTAATCTACTGTGATGTCCAAAGTCAGTCTTCTGGATCCCGCATATGTTAGCTTGTTCCCTTGTCAACACACTCAAATCAAGTGATGGCTCATTAGCAAGCCTGTGAAAAATATTATGACAAGCTACAGAGATAATTCCATCTTTTGAATCAACTGTGTTGAAGCAAAGATGCATCTAAAATGCAGGACAGCGAGCCTTGAGGTGCTGAACACCCATGTTTTACATCAAGAATTAACCTAGAAAATACTATGAGAGCCTTACAGATCTGTAACATTTTAGTTGAAAGCCACAGATTAACGGTGTGACACATGAGCGAGTGAAAGGAGCCTAGCATTGATGGTTCTGATACGGAAACCACTACGGGTGTTATTTGTTCCTTCTTCTGATCAGACAGGAAATTATACTTGCAGCACATGTTTGTCAATGGGTATTTAAAAATTAGCTGCTACAAGAACGATGTAACCCTTTTTACTACGTAGAATCTTAATCATTAACAGAATTTGCTGCTCATCTTTTATGAGCAGCATTTGGCATAGCTGTTCTTGTAATTCAACCCAAAAGCCAAACAAGTTAGTTTGCTGTATTTGTCTGGTCTTTTCATCTAATAATTTTAATTTTGTTCTGTATTGCTGCCATTGTATTGAGAACAATGGCATCAAAGAAGTCAGAAAAGAGATTTACAAGGATAAAACAACAACAAAAATCTGCCACAGATTGTTTTACTTAGTCGTGAACGAGGGGAATTGTTCAATTTTACAGGCTACATTAACAAAAAACAAACAAAAAAAACTTGCCAATTCTCAGAGATACTAATCCAGAGTTGCCATGATTAAAATTAAATAATAAGTAGTGTTAATTGTAATATATTATATTATTTGTGCTTAAAATAGTAATTGTAGTAAAAGTAAAAACTTCAATAGTAAAATAGTAAAGAACTGAATTTAATTTTAAAATCAGAATAACAAACCTGTGTGATGCAATTACTGGTAGAACAGCACTGCCACACTTTCAGATCATTGATCAATTGATAGTAACAAAAGTAATAACTTCAGATCCTTAAAATGCTACCAGGATGTGGAAAAAATCTTACATCAAAGCAAGAACTGCAACAATGCCTTGTTCTTTTGTAGTATCCTAAATGTAACATGTACCGTATTTTCCACACTATAAGGTGCACCGGATTATAAGACGCACCTTCAATGAATGGCATATTTTAAAACTTTTTCCATATATAAGGCGCACCGCATTATAAGACACATAGAATAGATGCCACAGGTATGTTGCCACCCGTCTGATATTGAACGGGACATGATTTGTTCCGTTCACTACAAATATGGATGTCTAATAATAAAAAATTGCTCCCCGAGTCCTTATATAGCCAGTCTGCACCAGTCATTGTTTCACTCACGGTTTTAGTGTTGCGAAATTGTGCCCAACTGCTTTCTGGTTAGCACAGACCAACCGACACGCTGCCGCTGCAGTCTCTGTCTCTCTTCCACCGACCCCCACGGCTTTAAACGTATAGGTGCTGGTCCCTTGGTAACTCTAGCCGAAGCTCCCCGGATAAATGTCTAAAGCTACTTTGTTTACATAAAGAATGTCAACCAAAACAGTCCGATTCCGGTCGCGAGGAGAGCCTGGAGAGCGACTGGAATGGGGCGTCTGGGCCGGACGATGGTCACCCTTCTCCGTTCGCGCTACAGCATGTTGGTGGAGAACGTGATGCTAGATGACCTGCAGACGACCTGATTATTAGGTGGGTAGGTAGATACATAGACATCGTCTATGGGTAGATAGGTCAGTCAAACTTTATTAACAAACCAGTTTTTTGACAACTATCCCAGCATGCACTGGACGCTTCTTCTACGGGGAAAATGAAGTCGGCAGCTGCTTTCCGGAGTTGCTAGACCTGTTGTGGCTCAATATTGGTCCATATATTAGGCGCACCGGGTTATAAGGCGCACTGTCGGCTTTTGAGGAAATTTAAGGTTTTTAGGTGCGCCTTATAGTGCGGAAAATATGGTAGTTTATTTGCTCAAGCTCAAATGTGAAAACAAGCATTTGTATGGCTTGTTTATGTACAAGTGGATCCTACTTATGTTAAGTTATGTTAGATATAGTCAGTTTAATTAATTACTTTATAGTTGTTTCAAATGGAAGTGGATTGAATCATAGGGCCAAAGTACATAACATACAATGAAACAGCTTCCGGCACAATGTTGCAAAATTCATTGTCTGATTAAGGTTCGGTTCATCATTCATTTTCAGTTTTGAAGAATTGAAACTATGAGCGCCGAAAATGTTTATGATGATCATGCTTCCTCCTCACTGACCTGAAAGAGAGAGACAAAACATTTCTCAAGCTAGGTTTAATGTTAGCAAAGAAATTTTATACAAAATCTAAACTGCACTCATAAAAGAAGAAGTACTTTCTTCATTTGTTTGTGGTTGACAAGCAGCTTATTGATGTTTTACAACTGGAACATTGGAAAGCAGATGAAGTGAAAGTATTTCTTTATTGAAATGTGCATTGCTTGTGAGAGCTTTCCAAATAAATTATTCAAAGTGCCATGAAACATGAACTCAAAATATGATACATATTTTTTTTTTAAAGTAATAAAATAAAACTTACACTTATCAAAGTAATCATGGACAACAATAACAAGCATGGAACTTGGAGCAGAAAGTGGAATGGTGTTACAATCATGAGAGCAGAAAACAAATTAAACCAGCACTGAAAAATGAACTTAAATAACAAGAAAGTCAGGCGAGTGGTATGAATGTGACGGGCAAAACACAACGAGGCTGACTAAACTTGATCACTGATTCAGGGTAGTAAAGTTGCATGAGAACCAAGTAGACAGAGCAGAAGAAATGAGGAAGAGCTGTGGCAAGAAGAAAACAGAAGAACTAGAGACAGTAATTAACCCAGGAGCAAAACTAGAACAACAAACCAAAAGCAGAAATAGATCTGATAGTCATGTAAGAAAAATTAATTCAAATGTACAAGAGACAGAAGATAGGCATAAAGTATGAAAATGAACATACAACAATGAACTATGCATTCATAAACATGGAAAAAACGTATTAATCATCATCTGTTTTAATGCTTTTTCTTTGTTGTAGCCATTTATTTTCAGGAATATATGTTTGAACACTTCTGGTTGTTTTCAATGTGAACATAACCCCATTTAATGTTTTCCTGTCAACAAAGCGTGTTGATTAGTCATGTAAGCTTGTCGCAGTAAGAAATTAAACAATTATAATCGCAAGGTGACTTAAAATGAGCTCAATAATTTCCATTCCGATGGTAAATTTTTTTTAAGTGTTGTTTTGTTTACAAAGATTTTGTAATCCATTTCCAGTTGTGGTTGTGTGTGGTTTTTATTTCCTTTTAATTTATTGTTTATGGTTGCTGTGTTTTATTTTTGAAATTAAATGGTTTTCTGTTCCAGTGTAGAGTGTTCTGTACAAATTTTAAACTACAGCAGTCTCTGAGAGGTTGACTTTGCATCATCAACATATTATAATTTCTGGGAAATTTATTGTGCAGCAACATTTGTTATTGTGACAGTCCTGCATGCACGTCCTGTTCTAAGTCAAATCATGACAGTTTCCTCAATTGCTTGCTAAATTTTGACAATTGCCTTATGTCATGACAGGAACTTCCCGAGATACTTAAATCTAATTTTAGTCAGGTGAAGATGACAAAAAATATGTAATTCTTGTGCCCATTATGTTCATATTGTGACCTACTGGATTTCCTAACATGTGTGCTCCTAGAATATCAGCAAACAGATATGCTAGATTTCACAATGCCTCAGTATTCCACTTTGTCATATTAAATTCCCCCATTTTGTCTGATTTGAAAAATCATTTTGATAAGCTATCTGATTACCTTTTTTAGCGTAGAATCTATGATGAAGAAACCACATAAATTATGAAAGCTTCCTGTATAAACAACCTATTGTTTCAGAGAAAGTGCAGATTTTGTAATGTAGACATGAGGTTGAGTCAGTACATGCGTCTGTTTTCTTAATCCTTCCTGGTCAAGTGGGGGTGCAGCAACGTCCCACACAGAACAACACAGAGACAAACAAACATGCAAACACACTTTATACCAAAGGGAAATTTAAATTGACAAAACATTCATGAGTTTTAACTGTGAGACCAAGCTGGATTACTCATACATGCACACAGGGAGAAACGCAATATATTTGTTTATATTTGTTTTGAGGCAACAGTGATGATGCTGGAGATTCAGAAGCAAAGGACTCAGTGGTTTGCTATCTATGCTATATTCCTGCCCGAAGTCAAGCTTGCCCTTATCTTTTCATGTAGGTGAACTTCTATGTCAAAATAATAAAATTAGCTTAGGTTCCTCTTTTGCGTTTGTTCATTGTTTTTGACAGACCTGTTGAAACAGGCAACTTAACACACTTTGGATCAGAGACCATGAAGACTGTTACAAAACACTCTTGCTGTTATGTTTGTCTTCAGAGGAAATTGTGTTTCTACAAATCAATTTCAAAATTGAAAATGCCAGACCTTTTATGATTTCAACATGCTGTTTATTACACAGTCCAGTCACATTAATGTGACCATCTGTCAAAAGCCAGAATAACCACCTTTCGCAGAGCGAACTGCTACGAGACGTGCAGGAAGAGAGTCACTTAGGTCCCTGAAGGTCTTCTCTGGGATGTTGAGCCATGCCGACTCTAATGCCGTGGCCAGCTGCGCTAGATTACGCGGTTGAGGATCCATGGCGCGAACAACTCGATCGAGATGGTCCCACAGATGCTCGATTGGGTTTAAGTCAGGTGAGTTTGCTGGCCAGGGGAGGACGGTAAACTCATCCTGGTGCTCTTCGAACCACGCACGTACACTGGCAGCTGTATGGCACCTCGCATTGTCCTGCTGGAAGATGCCATCATCCTGAGGAAAAACAATGCGCATGTAGGGGTGGACATGGTCCGCAAGGACAGATGCGTAATTGTATTGATCCATCGTGCCTTCCACAATAATCAGTGAACCCAGAGAATGCCAGGAAAACATTCCCCAGACCATAATGCTCCCGCCTCCAGCTTGGACCGTTCCTGCAATGGTTGCAGGGTGGTTCCTTTCAGAGGTTTCACGCCTTATACGCCAACGTCCATCTGTCCGATGGAGCATAAAACGCGATTCATCTGAAAACGCTACCTGTCGCCACTCAGTGGACGTCCAGCTGCTGTACTGGCGTGCAAATTCTAGCCTTCGTCGTCGATGAACACCAGTCAGCATAGGTGCACGAACCAGGCGTCCGCTTCGGAGGCCCAGACGCAGCAATGTTCGCTGAATAGTGGTTTGGGAGACACTTGTGGTAGCCCCTTGGTTCATTTTAGTGGTCAGTTGCTCAACGGTAGCCCGTCTATCTGCCCGAACGCATCTCCGCAACCGTCGTTCGCCTCTGTCATCTATGGCCCGTGGTGCACCACATTTGCCACGTCGTTGATTTTGGACAGTCCCATTTTGCCATGCACGGTACACTTTTACCACGGCGGCACGCGAACAGTTCACAAACTCAGCCGTTTCGGAAATGCTTCCACCCTTGGCCCGAAAGCCAATGATCATGCCCTTTTGGACGTCGGATAAATCGCTTCGTTTCTGCATTACGCCAACGATTGAAATGTTTTCCGAAGCCCACACACACCCTTTATATACGCTCAACTGCACTGTGCTGCCACCTGCCTTCTGTGATTGGTTATTTAACTCTGAAGTGGAAAGTACGTGGTGGTCACATTAATGTGACTGGACTGTGTATTAGCATTTGTTGCAAGCAGCGCGGCTTTTTTAGCCAAAACTACATTACCAAGTTATTTTTATGTCAAGGTCCTGCATTGTTCACACATTTCCTTTCTACTGGTGCCTTTGTACTCCATTCCTGCTCGACTTTACATAAAGCAGTCGAGTTGTTTATCACGATAAATATTCCCTGAGTTCACAGCCTCCTTCTTCTCTAGGGTCTTCTAATATGCGTCTTGAAATCAGTGACTATATTGCAGCCTTGGTGATTGGTCCCACTGGACACTATTCTCTAAGTCACAGCAAAATGTCCCCCTTGCACCTTAATTATATTTCACCACCAAACCCATTCCACCAGAGCTTACCTAAAGTATTAATCTTTTGTTTTTTCATTGTATTAATTTTCCAGTCATTGTGGGATCACTGTGTCACTTAGTGCTGCAGTGGTAGAATTATTTTTGTTTATTTACAAAATTCTGTTTTGGAAATTGACAGTATATAATTAGTGACCAAATGTTGCACTTGTTCACTGATAAGGGATTCAAATATCTTTGTGAGCACAAATAATTTAAAAATGGACACATCATTGTTTCAAGTTGGATCTCCTCCTCTTGAGAGGGAAATGACAAAAGGAAACTTTCAACTTAAAATAACATTGGTCAACAAACAGATTTAAAAATTTGACTCAAAGGAGCAGCTACAATTTCAAAAGCCAATTTTAGGTTCCAATTTATCTGAAATTTGGGGTTTTGGGGGAAGAAGATTTTTTTTAAGCTTAAACTACTTTTGCTAGAGAAAAAGGTGTTAAATTAAAAATCTGAACATTTCCTCAGGCTCTACCAGCCAGTTGTGAAACATCACTTTTCACTAAAGTTGAGCAAAAAGTTGTTGCTCAACTTTTTAGAGTTGAGACAAGACTAAACTTATTTCTAAACAGCACAGACAGAAACATGAGTCACTTTTGACTCTTTTAACTCTTGTTTCTGTAGAGCAATTCGAGCAGATGTGCTTGCATTAACATTAACATTCACCACTTCCTTGATTATTAGCGGAAGATGTACCTGTTCTGTGTAAGCTAAAGGTTTTTGTTAGGGTGTACTCGTTTTCTGCAAATATTTCTGTAGTGAGAAAATGAATGACAAGGTAGAATCCATGGTGTGTGGTTTTCTATAGTGGTTGTTAAAGTATGGAGAAAGTAAAAATAATATTTAAAAGACCTTAAAGTTATGCACATTTTAATAAGAATGTTTCTTCCAACTTTATAGTTGTCTTTGCGTATGATCACAAAATGTAAAAGATGGATATTTGTTTAAGGTCCTGTACTTTTTACAGGACCTTAATCTGAGATTGAAAGTAGATCTCAGCTCTAGAACCAGTTCTGTGTAGATCTCAGATCTACTTTCAGTCTATCTCTATTTTTTTTTTGTGCTTTTTTTAAGCAAAAAAAAAAACTGACACAATATGTTTGCCATGAGCTGCTGACTTGGGTGTGGGAGTTTGTTTCTCTGGTCATGAAAACCCCAGAAGGAATGCAGCAGGATGTTTATCTGGTGCTGACCATCCTCAGATTTCCCCACTCATCTCTTGAAACATCAACAAGAGCTGTTTCAAGCATAACACTGTATAATAGTGTTATGCTTCTTGTTTTAGGCTGTTTTCTTTGCCTGTTTTTGATGCAGAACCAATTCACCTGTATTGACCAATAGCTGAGTATGTATCTTAATCGGATTAACCAGGGGGAAAACCTTCATGTCTTTTTTTGATTCACAAGTACAGTCGACCCCCCCCCCCCCCCCCCCCACCCATTCACAGTTCATTTCAGTATTTGCAGATTTTTTGTGGAACTTGAGGACATTTGAGTTATTTGAGGACACAGTATTGGCTGCCACATGTAAAGCAGCCAATTGAGCCAAATCGTTTATTTCCCTTGACGCTCATTGGCTGCTCACCAAAACTGCAGATGTTAGCTTCTGTGGTATTAGGACAGCTCCCGCTGTTCATATTTGCAGATTTTGAGGACATCTGAATTATTTGAGGTTATTTGGTGTAGAAATGATTAAAATATGAAGTTGTACTCATTTTTAGAGAGTGCTATTCAAGGGAAAACCAGGAATCCACTGAGATGATAGCTCAACATGTTGTGTTTTAATATAATCCTGTATTTAACTAGATGCTTTTATTACATGAATTATTAATTGTTTTTCTATATTTTGTATTTTCTTGTTCTTGTCAGTGTCATCTGTTTTAATTAAGCCATTGTTTTGTCTCCACTTCAGAGCTTCCAAGATGAGAAAAATCAAGGCAAGACTTTTCTTGTTGGTTGGAGCCCTCGGCCTGCTGGCTTTCCCTTTCTTTAGGTATTCTGATTATCAGAAACGTTTCCAGAAGAACACTGCAGAGAATAACAGACAAAAAAAGACACTCATCAAAAACAACTCTTATTTGTACTCTTGGGAAAAATGCCGGCAAAATCTGACTGCAGCCAACGTCACAGGCTTCTCAAATCTTCCTCAGAATATCAAAGACTTTCTCTTCTATCGTCACTGTCGACATTTCCCCATGCTGCTGGACCTCCCTGATAAATGTGGAGGAGCTGAGAAATCGGGGGATGTCTTCCTTCTGCTGGTCATCAAGAGCTCCCCGACCAACTACGAACGGCGGGAGGTGCTGCGGAAAACATGGGGTAAAGAGAGGTCATACAACGGCATGTCGATTCGAAGGATCTTCATTTCCGGAGTTTCAGGTGACAGTTACGAAAAAGAAAGACTGAACAATCTCCTGAAGCTGGAGCAAGAGGAGCACAGAGACATCCTCCAGTGGGACTTCAGTGACACGTTTTACAACCTCACTTTGAAGCAAATACTCTTCCTGGAATGGATGGAGAGAAACTGTCCGAATGCTCGCTTCCTCCTGAATGGGGACGACGACGTGTTTGCCCACACAAACAACATGGTTGTGTATCTGCAAAGCCTCAAGAAAAATAAGGGAGCAAGCATCTCTTCACTGGTCATCTGATCCAGAACGTGGGGCCCATCAGAGCAACGGGCAGCAAATATTTTGTCCCAGTTCAGGTTCAGCAGTCAAACTCGTACCCTCCGTATTGCGGTGGAGGGGGCTTCCTTCTGTCAGGGTATACAGCAATGCTTATATACCGCATGTCCAAATCCATACCCATTCTTCCCATCGATGATGTTTACATGGGGATGTGTCTGGCCAAAGCCGGACTTGGCCCGTCCTCACACATGGGCGTGAAGACAGCGGGGCTGCACATTCCCTCCAACAAAATAGACAAATTCAGCCCGTGCTTCTATAAAGACGTTTTGCTGGTGCACAGATTCCTCCCAGCTCAGATGTACCTGATGTGGCACAGCACACAGAACCCAAAACTAAAATGTGACGACGCTTAGAAAAGACGTAACACAAATGAACAATGTCTCATTTAGGAGGGTGGAGCTTAGAAAGTGTACACCACCTCAAATGACCACGCAAGTGAACAGAAATTTGCATGGACAGAAACATTGCACTGGCACTGACTACTGGATCATTTCTATCCGTGTGTCAGGTGGATTTAAAACATTGTTTTTTCTTAGTTTCCTAATGAATGTTATTTCAGTAATTCATTAAGATTCTGGACAAGTTTCTCAGGGGTTGCTTTGCAGGTTCTATGCACTTGTTATTAGACCTTGTTAGCTGAGTGATACCAGAAAGATTAAGACCAACAATACATCTTAAATCCACACATTATAAAATTGTAAAAGTTTAAAGCATAGGAATGAAGCAATAGGTGATTCTCACTTAAATGTTTTTGAATATTACAGTGTTTAAACACTGACCTTTATGCACCTTTGCTGCAAAAAGGTCGGGGTTTTAAAGGACACATCCACCTTTCCTTATCTTGTTTGTAACTTTGCAAGCAAGGTAATTAGACAGTAGATCACTATGCTGATTGACAAGACTGCAGAATAATTTATAATAATAGTATTTTTCTGTTTTATCGTAATCTGACACCAGTAGCTCAACTTCCTATTTGCTTTTTCATAGATTCGTAACCATTAACATCTTAGAGGACATTTACTGGCTTTAAACTTCCAAGCTTTTCACCAGGCCAGTTTTTCCACTCGCATGTTGCAGCTGATATCCACCTATTTATTTGTAGAGTTAGAGTTAACTAACTGAACATTATTGGTTGAGTTGAAAGAAGAGATTCCAGCACAAGCCTTTTACCTACCTCTTTGTGAGTTCAAGAAGCAAGGGTTAAAAAGCATTTCAAGGAGCAGGCCGTCAATCGCAAACTGAACATCATGCAGGGTCAACAGGAAGGTGGGAGAGTGTGTGCATGTGTGAGCGGGGAATCACAGCACCAAGTCACAGTGAGAGCATGCATTCTCACACAAAGGTAAAAATAAAAAAGAGTAATAAACAAGTGCACAGTGTAAGAATTCTAATACTGTGCAATTATTAAAGAAAATATATTTCAGATTAAGTCTAAGGTGAAGAGTTGAGTGAGTTAATTTAGAGAAGATAAATGCTCAAGATGCACTTGAATAAGAATTAATGGATTATTTACAAAACATAATCAGTTGCAAACAAAAAAGGTTAGACTAGAGAAGAAAATATATGTGGGCTGCATATTTCTGCATGAGATTTCATGGCAAAAATTTTTTTATGTTTTGTGCCAAGGATATTTAACCTACTATTAAGTAAGCATTGAGCAATTCTTCCTGTTTTGTACTACAACTGTGTGTTAGCTGTATTTACAGTGGTTCTAAAACATGTTCCCAACGCTGCAGAAATATCTGGTTCTTTAGATTTAAAAAACTGAGACAAAGAAAAATATTTTTCAAACATTTTATATTTTTAATGTGAAACATAACGAAAGGAAGGTCCCAACTGGTGCTTCTTAAAACAATTTTATTCAATTTCAGCATTCTATCTTCTTCAGTCAGTTATGTAACTACTATCAGTTGTGGTGAAGATGATGAATGTAAAGATAAACTTTTTTGCAGGTTCTTCCTGTTTTTTCTCTTAGTTTCATCCGAGGTTACAACTTTATCTCTCAGACAATGAGTTCAACCTTTTGCGCAGCACTATAACATGTTTTGTTACAGAGCAACTGAGAAGAAGATCTTTTTTTTTCCCCTTTTGTATCTTGTCCTTTACTCATGTTTGTAATAATTTTCCGGGTTGAATATATTTTAAAATGAGGGATAACTCAGTGTATCTTTTGACTGCTATGACATTGAAGCCAGTTGATGTTGGTTTTGTTTTGCAATAAATTAAGCTTTTGTTTTGGTCAATATTTATTGTGGACATGATTCATGTGTTGCCATATCAAAACGACTGTATGCATTCATGAACTATACTGTACATTCAGATAGCTGTGGTGTGTTGTTTTCTAATTAACAATCAATATGAACTGTTTGCTCTGACAAGTTAAATTTTAATTTCTTGTGTCGATTAAATTTCATAATAGGCTGGGATTTGAGGAAGTGTGGAGATTTTATCTATTATATATTTTTCATAATAAAAATATCTTTGAAATAGTGTATGTTTGTGTATGTTAAAACTTGCTATTATTTAATACAAAGTTTTCTCTATATTATGTCTATATTATGTAGTCTTTTTCTTTCCAGAGCATGGCTAAAAGAAAACACTGAATGTGTACTTGAAATTGATTTTCTAGATAAACATGTCAGTCATCAAAGCAGAACTGAACAAACATATCTATATTTGGTGACCGGTTTTTCACAAGGCATTATAATTGACTCTTTGTCCTTCTGAGATATCTCTTGTAACAAGACACAAAGCCAGATGTGTTTCACTGTTTAACCTTTTTGAAACTCCTAACTATGTCTTTCTTCAATCCAGAGTTTAATATAAGGGTTTAATATCAGTCGGATGAATAAAAAGCAAACACAGAATGTCCATCCATCCATTTTCTGTACATCCTTGTCCCTTATTGGGGTCGGGAGGGTTGCTGGTGCCGATCTCCAGCTAACGTTTCAGGCGAGAGGCGGGGTCACCCTGGACAGGTCGCCTGTCCGTGGCAGGGCCAAAGCAGAATGTATTATCAATAATGTGTGATTGGATCATTAAATCTTTAGGCTTCAGGTAGCACACGTATGGTTTTCAGAAAGGAAAATAACAGCCAATGTAATTTGGTCAAAATTATAGACTGTACTGCCAAAACTCACATTAAGCTATAATTCAACTTTTTAAAGTTGTTGGGTACTCATAGAAAAAATGATGTAACAGCACCATCTAGTGCATAATAAATGGTATTACAAGTCCTTCCTTCTATCCTCCGTTGTTCATACCAGCTGGTTGTGTGGTTTGCATGGAGGTCATGGAGTGAGAGGCGGGGTACGTCCTGGACAAGATGACTTTTCCCGTCTTTTTCAGAATTTTTTAAAATAGGAGTTGTACTTTTTGTACAATAAATTTATTTTTCCTTCTTACCTAGAAATGACCGCCAACAAAATATACAAATGGGGTATATGCCACGCACTTCCGTTTTAGCACTTGTTACACACTCCCTGCTTCCGGTCCACAGGCAACTGCATGTTAATATTGGGTCCTCAGTCGCTGTAGGACTATTAATGATGCTTAAATAATTATTCAGACGTCCTGAAACGCTCCAACAACAAAGGATTTAAGCTGGATGTGTTAAAACTTCACAATAACTTCGAAGGTAAGTTAATAAATCGTTTGTATTCACCATAATGCCTGATATGTCAGATATGTCTAACGTGGCTAACAGGGACAAGCTTACAAAGATGTTAAGGTTAAGTGTTTTGATTATCTGTGCAGTGTGCAATTTACATACATATGGTTTAAATATAGATATAGATATATATCTATGTAAACATATATAGATCTGTCTAGATTGTGCCCAAGCTATCAGTCGCAGCTGAAGTTAGCTTCCGAATGTAGCATCTAATTCGGAAAATGGCTAAAGGGCGATTACACTTAATTTTCACTATCTTGAGCTTTTTTAATGTGTTGTATTTTTAAAACTACAACACCTAGACATTTCAAACCTAAATAGATTATTCTGTACTAACAGCAGAATAAATAAAACAATTGTAAAACCTTCTAATTGATTTGTGAAATTTGTAAAATGTCAATAATAGATTCCAGAACGCATTAGAGCTCAATTATTAATTTGGCATTATTTGTTGTTTTAACTTTCCGTTTTCTTTCTTTTTTAAAATCTTTATTATAGTTGGAGTTGTTTGATGGCTTCCTGGAGGGAGAGATCAGCTGAGCTAATATTGCCAACAACTTTTCTCCTGCTATTAACTTTTCTCCTTTTCTTTATATAGAAAGTATTTCTATCAGTTCCTCTTTTTCCGTTTTGTATACAGTTTTTGCTTATTCAGTATTTTTTTTATTTTTACCTTAATGCTTACCTGGTTAGTTGAGGTGGAAATGCCAGAATCACATGTACTGAGCTGGTTATGTCAGATCAATCTGAATCTTTATTTCTCATTAAAATGACTTTTTGTAATTTTAAGACATTGTTATAAAATTGCATCTTTATTCTGCTGTAACGATGACTGCATTCTTGAAATGAACATTTATTGTATCCTGACCGTAATGCTCCCTTATACAACTCACAGAACAGATGATTGAAATAAAGGCCCTTTTGAAAATACTTTGTGATTTTATTATAGAAATTGAAGACGGGAGGAATCGATTAAAATCAAACCTGGTATGAAAAAAAATCTTGCAACTCAGATCATCCAGCATTATTCAGTATATTAAATTATATAACTAACTACATATTATTTAATATTCACATTTCTTTGCTGGTGTTACCTGTAAGTGCATTTTAACATCTCACTTGAATTCCTGATCTACATGCAAATACTTGATATAATGAAAAACACAGAAAAAAGGGGAAAAAAGGTTTGTGAAATGTAGAAATTAAATTTTATTGTAGGTATAAACAACAGGATAGCAAAATGAACAGTCAATATATAATATGCTTCCTAGCATCTAATCAGACATCAGACTTGTTTGCCTTTACTGGTGATGAAAACTCGTCACTCTGGAGGAGAGGAAGATCAGCTCGGCCCAGTCCAGCATCACTGCAGTGTCAGGGTAGCCAATAAAGTCTGCAGGTAGATTTTTGCATATCTGGTGCTCTGGTTTCCAGATCATAGTTTAACCAAGTACTGTAAATAAAAGTTAGTCCACGTTGTGATGATCTGGCAGACGGTGGACTGATGGACGCCGTCAGCTGGTCCAGGTGCTTGGATCCAATGGAAAGGTAATCAGCACAGTGACCATGGCTCAGAAACGCATCACAAAGTGTTACGATGCAAACCTGAAAAATTAAAAAGAAAAAAAACCTAATAAGTGTTCATATATTTACAACGTAATCAAAATGAATAAATCCTCAGCTCTTTTTGAGAGTTTTGCTTGAAAATAAATTGACTATCTCAGGAAATTAAATGTTTAAGTGAAATAGTTCTGGTGTCACAAAGAAACTGCAAAAAATGTTTCAGAGGTGTAACATCACTGAAGTTACTAAGAGTGACTAAAATATTTACTACTTAGAAAATGGATGTTAAAATCTGAATACTCTTGAAAGTTTGAAGCTGAAATTAATTTAAACTACTAGCAGGTAAAGCACAGGGTTCGCCTAATATCTGTACCAACAGTAATACAAAAAAATGATGCATATAAGAGGCATTAGTGTATAAAAGTCTAGGCAAACCTAAATTTACCATTTTAAAAAAAAAGAGCAGCAGGAGGATGTAACTTCATAACTTCATCTTCTAAGCAGAATCTCAGAGGGAAAAAAAACAGAAATTACGTTGTGTAACACAAGAACAGATTATAGCAGCACAGTGGAAAATTCACTAACGTGGATTATAAGAATGAAACATCAAAGGTAGACGTCATATTTTTGGGATTCGGGAAATACGTGATTTGTCCCATTTGTTCTGTGGTTTTTTATGTGGATCGGTGCCACTTAAAGGTTTTGGACCTTAATCTGACTGACAGGCTGAACGTTGCTGCTCCCCTCCGATACCGAGGGGTATCGTCGCTCCGACTGCATGTTAAATGTATTTCATATAATTGTCACATAAAAAAGCTAAGGAGTTGCTTAAAAATAATTTCATACTCCGTATAACACAAATCCATACATCCATACATCAACACACGTATTGACTTACCTTGTGCCGAATCGCTGCCTCTGTTCTCAGCCTGTTCCTGTTACAGTGAATTTCCTCCGGCATTATTTTCCTCCAACAAGTTATTCCAGTAAACGAAGCTCGTTCTGCTCCTTTTTAACCTCCTTTAACATTTCTGACGCTTGATCTCCAACATCCTCAAGCTTTGAAACAGCAGCAGCTACAAACCAAATGTTAAAAAAACAACAACAAACAAACCGGATGTTAGCCGTAGTGGCTAAGTTTTGGCTACATTCCGCTGTCGCCTTGATATCAGCAGGAAAATGAACAAACTAAGCACTGGATGGTTCCGGCTAATTACTGGACACAACGGCTCACCACAAAACTCGATTGTTGAACCAGTAGCTCACAGATATTTTAAGTTTTAGGTCTTTTTCATGGTACAGATCTTGCAGCTTCAGCTGAAAACTAGGAAAAAGCAGGAACCGGAAACGATTTGGGTGATACAAATTCAAACGGAAATACGTCACCACCTCCCGAAGCATATACCCCATTCAGTCCATGCTTCTATAAAGACGTTTTGCTGGTGCACAGATTCTTAGTTAAATGGCCTAGTTAATTCAAGAGCCTACTCTTGAATTAACGTTATCCTCAGTGAGACACTTTATTAATACCAAGATCATGACAGGAAATTTTATTAAGACAACTCAAGTTTTTCCATAAGTTTCAACATCTTGTTTAGTATTTCATATTTTTTTATTATGAAGTGTAAGTCAGAGCAGGGTGATGTGGTTTTCAAACTTCACTCAAACTATAACTATATGCCAAATAAAAGCAGGTTTAATTGTTTTAATGTTTTCCAGTGAAACCGTCTGTTAATTATGAGGAAAAATTGGGGTCAGAGAAATATTTTTTTGGTCTTGGACGCTCTTCTTTTGATGAATAAACTACTTCACTGTCTAATTCATTGTTAGTGCTGCTCTAGTTGGAAAGTGTTGGTCTGTGTTATTTGCATTATAATTTGGTTAGCTTATTCTACTACAAAAATAAACTTTGACCTTGTTCAAGCTCATTCCATCTTAACAGGCTGAGATAAAAGTCAGAACCCAGAGGTGAATTTGCTTCTTTTTTTTCTCAGAAGTCAGATGCCATGTTTTGAATAAGTTTGAATTATTACTTACTGAAATTAATATTGTTTCCTTTGTTCTTGCTCGGTTTTATGAATGAATGAATGAATGGATGGATACTTCTCTTTTAATTTTTTTTAATCAATATATTTGCGTATTTTGTCACCTCTCAGCTGTCATTTTTATTACAATAGCTGTTTGTGCCTGTACCTTATAGTTACTTTTTTTTAAATTTTATGTGTATAAGATTAATAATACTACAATTACTCAACTTTTTTAAAAAAATCGTTTTCATATTCTGTGTTTTACCTTTTTTTTCTCTCCAGCCTTTCTGTTTCCATTTAGTATTTTTTATGGGAGTTCTTTTCTTTTGTTCAATGTTTACACAACTTGCTATGAGTACAGGTCATTTCGATAATGGAGGTTATTCATTGTGACAAAGGAATGTAAAATACCTTGAAGGTACCTGGAAAGGTGTGTCCATAGGACCAACACAACAGAAGCAAACATGGAACAGTCCCACCTAATCTGAATTTAAACTACATTATAACCAAATGTTTGTGTTTTGACTAGAGAGAAACCAGTGCACATGGAGAAATTTTCTATTAGTGGAAACTGCAAATACCCTTTTACTATCTTTTTCTTCAAAATATTTAAGAAATCTGTACTAGCGCATCATAATTCAGAATTAAATGGTAAATTATTATTTGATTAATGTTGCCTGGACCGTGAGTATATAGATGTTGAGTGTAGCCTAGGTCTACCTCGATCCTTGAAATTTCACTCTGCGCATGCCCAATGAATAGGAGGCAGCCTGACAGACTAACCTCAGGGTAAAAAAACCCCACACCATTATCTGTGACAGCTTCCGAAACTGAACACACTACGAAACCCTGGAAGTTTCTCACGTAAGCCAGGTGGCCTCATCAATCTTTTTACTGCCGTTATGAGGTAAGACTCATGTCTGGAAAATGTTTTGTGATTTCGTTCAGACTTTATTGTAAATCTTCAAATGCTTTTTCGCTATAAAATGACGTTTTTCACAGTAAAAAATGCTGGGTTATTTTCATAATCCAATTTCTGGGTAGAAGCTGTTGGGTTATAGGTTGGGTCAGTTTGACCAAATATTAGGTCAAAATTCATAATTCAAGAGTCGGGACAGAAATTTACCGGAAGTTTACAGCTTGAACACTTCTGTTGGGTCAGGGGTTGGGTAGATTTACGCATCGGTTGGGTTAAAGAGGAAACTTTGAAGAAGCCAACTCCCCTCTTCACAATCCTCCATTTTCAACAAGGCTGTGAACGTTCCTTATTGGACTTCTCCTCTACTTTGAAATAAGACATGGTAAGTAAAAATAACATAACTTATCAACGTGAATATGATTTTTACACATAAATAGAGTTTATTTCGAACATGCTTGATATTTATTTAATGGTTATTTAAAATGTTTATTACAGTAGGTTGTTCTGACAAAGAGCTTCGGTGTTGCTACAAGACGGTTGTTGGGGGGGAGGGGGGGAGATGAAGGGGAAGGGCACAATTTGTCAAGTAAATTAAATTCAGTTGTTTAATATAACCTCAATCATATTTGTTCGTAACTTAACATAGTACATTTTTTAAAAATCGATACAGTTTAAAAGAAAAGATAGTTAACGGTTTGTCCCCTGATTTTCGCGGGCTTAATTCACTAGCAGCGTACAATATGCGCGCGCATCCTCAGCGGGTTGGAACACCAGCAGTAATGGCGGAGGAGAGCAGAGCGACAAATTAGTTGTGTAAACCTGAATTATGCGCTCGGTTTATTAACATATAGCTTAATTACAAACATGTTCGGACGTTTTCGGACTTATCCGCTCCCCTGCAGCCGCTGGCTGGTCTCGCCCCTTTTTTCCCGGAATGTGACTCATAGCCTACTCGTTTACTTCCGCAAACACTGAGAACTTCGTTTTATGGCAGTTGGCAGAACAATGAGAACGCTGGGCTGGGAGTGTAAAATGCCAGTAAATGCATTTTTTTTTTACTGGGATTTACTAGGCTATTCCGAAAAATCCGATTTTTAAAAAATCGGAATTGGGTCACTTCGGGCTTCACTGTGAACGCAACGCACCCTCAAGTTGACCGGGTCACCGGGTGCGGCTCGTTAAGGCTCCTTAAGCCCAGAGAGAACGACAGCACCAGGGGCGGAGCTATAGGGGCGGGGGGGGGGGGGGCGGGGGGGGGCGGTCGCCAGGCCGGTGGGGACCCGGGTCTGGAGGAGCCAGGGAGGGAGGAATGGATTCAAGTCGCTCCAATGTCGGACTACAGACCGAGGGAAAAGTGCGCCCCCGCCTGTTGAGAAAGGTGTATCAATGTCAGTAGTTGTCCGTCCGCACCCCCCCCCCCCCTCAACGGTTTCCAGCTGCTGCACATGAGGGGCCCGGTGATTGGTCAGGGGGCTCGGTGATTGGTCAGGGGGCCCGGAAATTTGCCCCGCCCCCGGCCCGACGCCGACTTGTTCCGCCACTGGACAGCACTAAGTTAGTATTTAAGTTAAATTTTACTTCTAAATTAAATTATATATCACATTTATTTTATTAAGTGCTATATTTATTTTTAGGAACATAAAATTACTCTGAACATTTGAAATTGCTGGCTAATTAAAAATTATTTGCCGTGGAGACAGTTTGTAATTGAATTATGTCATTCTTAAAGTTTGATTTGGGATTTTGTCTTTTCTGATAGATTTTGTAATTTTACATCCAGGATGTTCAGGAGAATTAAGCGAAACCCAAACTCCTTGTTCTTAATAAAGACCTTCAGTATGGCCAAGAACTTGAGTCTGCTTCCGCAGAAGAAATGTTCTCTGAAATGTTTTCATGCATTTTAGTTACTGCAACATTTTAACACTAGCTTATCTTTGATACAGAAGATGATGTGTAGTCCTGCACCTGCTGCCAGTACTCCTCCCTGCTCCACCTTACACATTTGGGAGAAGAGTTTCAAACCCATCGGCCTGGACATTCAGATGGTTTCATTGATATCAAGCCTGTAAGTCAACCTTCATCTCTGAATCATGCTCAAATTGTTTGGCTGTTTAAATAAGTGCATCACTAATGACCTGTTTTTTTTCTGTCTTCTCTCTCTATCTGGTTGGGACAAACCTGGTGGCGCATCTACAAAATGCAACAACGTCCTCATGCAAGGAGATGGCAAAAATGCTAAAGTGACGATACAATGCTCCTTGTTTAATGGCTGAAAGTTTTACTTGTAGTTTGCTTTAAAACAGACTTTTTAGATTAAGCCGTTTTCTAATGTGTAGTAACAGATACTTCTGGAGTTGTAGCCAAATGAGTTGAAGTGATTTAACTATATACTTTTGAAACAACTTACTTATGTTTTGTAAATGAAATCTGCTGGCTCTCTCTCTCTCTCTCTCTTCTTCTCTCTCTCTCTCTATATATATATATATATATATATATATACACACAACATCACGTGGAAATAAAAGAAACTTTAAATTCATATGGTTTTTAATCCTGTTTATATATGTGAAATTTAAAATAAATCTTTTTTTTCTTTTAACCCAACTATAGTGGTATGATAACCCTTGTTTTGGGTGAGTTTCAACCCAATTTAACCAATTTAAACAAGTCAATTTAACCAAACCTTTTGTTAGTTGCCATGACCCAATGTGCTGGGTCAAACCATCAACCCAGCGTTGGGTCGGTCCATATTTGACCCAGCACTGGGTTACAAATTGGGTTATTTTTAACCCAGCAGTTTTTACTGTGGGAAGCAACCCCTTGTTGCTCAAAGCTTGAAATCAAGCTAATGACTAATACAAAAATTGGTCTTACAGATTCTGAAAATCTGACTGGATTGCATAGGAATCTATTGTATTTCCTTCTGTTTGAAATATATTTAATCTCCGACTTTAAGAATAACTATGAAAGTAAGTAAAACTTTATTTGTAGAGTACTTGTCGAGACAAAATCACAAAAGGTCTTCAAAATCCAACAATTCATGACAAAAAAATGTAAAATAAATAAAAGCAGAATTTATAAAGATATGATTTTAACTGGCTTTTAAGAGACTGAGTCCACTGATCTCAGTTTCAAAGGAAAAGGGAACTATCTCACAAAAGGCTCTCTTATTTTTTTGCTGCAAAGATAATTTCAGTTTTTTCTTCATTTAATTAAAGAAAACTAAACTGTCTGCCATCTAATTTTAAGAGTATGTTAGCACATTAAGAAATGGTAAATGGACTGAACTTATATAGCGCTTTATCCGATCATTTTTGACCACTCAAAGCGCTTTACACTAGTGTCCCATTCACCCATTTGCCCTCACAAACTGGATTTTAGATTTTTCACAGGGATGATATGAAGTGTATAATTTCATTCAGAAAGCAATTCATGCGGTTTCCAGTTTTATTAACAGTTAACATATTTTGTGTTTTCTTTTGCTTTTTTCTTACAGGATGTTTAGAAGAGTCAACGTTGCAGCTGTCTTTGTGCTGGGAACTATTTTTATGGTTATTTACTTCTATCAGATTAGTGCTGACCTTACAAACTACCTCCAGCCGCCCACTGACTCCAGCCTCCCACTGACTGTCTTTAATGTCTTTAATAATGACAGTCAATCAAAAACTGCCATCAAACTACACGCACATAAATTTTTAGTTCCAAAATGTGAAGCAAACATGTCGGTAGCTGACATGAAAGACTTCAGCTCTCTTCCTGATGCTATCCAAAATTTCTTGTACTACCGCCACTGCCGTATGTTTCCCCTGCTGCTAGACCTGCCAGGCAAGTGTGAAGGAGACAACAGTTCCCAAGAAATCTTCCTTCTGCTCGTCATCAAAAGCTCTCCTTTGAATTACGACCGTCGGGAAGTGCTACGTAAAACCTGGGCCAAAGAGAGGCTCCACAACGGTGTGTGGATTCGACGGATATTCATCTTAGGAACATCGGATTCCGATTACAAGAAGAAAAAGCTAAACAAATTACTGAAAGCGGAACAAGAGGACTTCAATGACATCCTCCAGTGGGATTTTAATGACACTTTCCACAACCTCACACTGAAACAGATGCTCTTTTATGGGTGGATGGAGAGAAACTGTCCAAATGCTCGCTTCCTGCTTAACGGCGACGACGATGTGTTTGCCCACACTGACAACATGATGGAATATCTCCGAAACCTCCCCGACAATGATGGAAGTAAGCACCTTTTCACTGGCTACTTGTTTGAGAACGAAAAGGTCGTCAGGTGGACAAAAAGCAAATATTTCATTCCAGTCCAGATACAGGAGTCAAACACATACCTACCTTACTGTGGAGGAGGGGGATACCTTCTGTCCGGCTACACGGCTTTGGTGATATACAGGATGTCGCAGTCCATACCCATCCACCCATCGATGATGCTTACATGGGGATGTGTCTGTCCAAAGCAGGGCTTTCACCTTCTTCTCACATCGGTGTGAAAACATTAGGGATGAATATGCCATCTAAAGGAGCAGACAATCTTGAAGCTTGCTATTTGAAAGATCTTCTATTGGTACACAGATTTCTACCAGCTGATATGTATCTGATGTGGAAAGAAGTTCATAATCCACATTTGAAATGTAGCCCTTGATTGAAAGGCAGATAAGGATTTCCAGTCTGTTAGATACATAGCTTAACGATGCCAAAAAAAAGCTGGATGTGGGTTTTTTTTAAGCATTTGGGCTTTTTTCAGAAGCTTGAAGGTTATTTGATCATTCAAAGGAGAATGTATTGAACTCAAATTTTAATTTATTGTATATGACTGTGTGTGGTTACAGGTTTATAAGAACGAAGTAAATGTCTGTTTTAATGACTCAAGCTAAAGAAAGAAGATGACCAGGGAAGGGAATGCTAGACATGTCTTGTTTAAATATTTACATGTTTTTTCTTTTTTATTTCATAGTCAAGTTCAAACATGAAAATATGACTGATTTTACCATCAGTCATACTGTGAAAGTGACACAAACTTTTGTTAAGATGTAGATATACGAGAATAAGTTTGCACAAACGGACAGCGTGGCTAACCCACAAGTGGTTTGTTGAAGGGCGTTACTTCATAATTACATGTGAAGTACAAGGAAAAGAGACCGTGTTGAGGGTAAAGTGCCTCTAAGCTATAGGTTAGCTTGCTGCTGTATAGGGTTTGTTGTTATTTTAGGTGTTGGTAATGAAGTAGGAAATGTCATCATTTTTAACTCTGTTTTACATGTTGGGCCTTGAAGTGCTCTCCAGTCAGAGGAATCAACCAGGTTTTACAAATGAGTCACCCAGAAATATTTTAATGGGAAAACTGGTTATTCAATTTAGCAGAAACATCTTGGAAGAGAGAAGGTAAAATCCACTTGCTTTGTTGTCAAGAGAATATAAACAGTTTTAAGGATTAGTGGACTTTGTCAGAACCGGTTTAAAACAGGTCAGTCTTCCAGTGAGTTGAGTGTTGACAGAACTCGTTTTTGCAACATGGTGTAGACACTTTGCAGGTAAAAATATGCTTGGCTTGTTGCAGCTTTTCTATGGATCGAATTCAAAACCCATAAAAAACAGTTGTAGTAAAGCTCTGATTTATTAACTTATTTGAGAACAGGGTGATATTGATCAGTTTTTTTTATATTATTATTATTATTATTATTTATACTATCTGTTAATTCAGTGTTGTACAAAAAATAAATGTGTTTCTCAACCCAAGTGGATTTGTAAGAGTAATTTGAAAGATACAATCTTTGGTTTGAATGTTGAAACATCTCTTATCTAGAAGCTGCTTTACAAATTTTTATTTCGGAAATAACTTAGTAATGACATTTAAGCCTTTAAAGACGGGTGTTTTAAGTTTAAATTAGGTTTCAAATAAGCATATGTATATAAGAACAAACATTTCCTTTTTATGATTCAAAATCCTTTTGGAAGGACAAAAAGCATGCTGTAGCTGACTGGATGGAGGAAAGAAATCAATGTAAACCACTATTTTGAAATTCACAATGGCTGATGTCAGTTCTCTTTGTGAGAGGTTGTTGAAATAAATCCTCTTTATGGGCAAGACCAGACCGGTGCAGCAGGTGGAACTGGCTGCACTGCAAGTTCAGGGAGTTTCAATGGGGAGGAGCAAAGTACATTATCATGAAAATAGTGGGACAAAGAGACAGTCAACTGTACTGTCAGCCAAACCTTTGACTCCCACAACGTTGGAGGGAAGCCCCTAATTACATCTTGGTCATGTAGTTAAGCTTAAGGCAGAGATTGCAGATGATTTAAGTAACTTTGACTTAGAAGTTCCTCTTGTGTTCATGTGTGTGTTTAAGAAATACTTCTAAATGAGGTCTCATTCCTTAGGTTTTCACAATTTTCCCTCTCCTTGTGACCATGAGGAAGGGTACAAGAATTAAGAGGATTTTGTACCTCTTCTTCACAAAAAGTTTTGTTTTGAACTTTGATTCATAAGCTTTAACTGGTATTTGGTTGCATAAAGGTGTTGTGGAACATATTGGCGATTATGATATAACCGTAGTGTGAAGTATAAGAAGATTACCGAAGGGTCTAAGTGGCTTTTGTTAGATTGTGATTTCAAGACAGAAAATGCAAAGTTATTTGGCAGTAAGAAGTGATAAAGAAGGAACCACTTTTAGCCATAAGAAGATCGTGGGAGATAAAGGTAAGTCAGTTTTAAAAAATAGAATGCAGTATCTTATTCCAGGAACTTGTTTTGAATAGATTAAGTGATTAAGGCTCAAACTTAGAGATGAAATGTAAGGGTGAGAAAGGAAAACATGAGCAGAAACTATGTTTTTCCAAAAGCAAGTAATTTAGAAGAAAATGAAATGTCATATCTCGGAGGCTAAAGATTAGAAGGATGAGAAACAAAGCCTTTTTTTATTAAATAAAGTCCACTGTACTGAAAAACACTAATGTCCCACTTGACAATATAACAATTTTATGTTATAGCAAATTTCCAGATGGTTGACAGCAAGTTATCTAAAATTCAATTAATTTAATTACATTATCTAAAACTACTTTTATGATTTTAATAGTGATGCATAGGCATAGGTATGTCATTAGGTGGCAGCAGCAATGCTAAAACTTAACAAACTGCCTGTTCAACCCAGTAGAAGAAGTACCCTGCAAAAACATCGTACAGAGCAGATGAAGTTTGTGACGGTGGAGGCAAGTGAAGTGACATCATGCATCACCAGCAAACAGACACAGGCAAAAGTTTGCAACAAACTTATCTTTAATTAGATTTCAAGACAAAATGTACATCAGGAGAAGGTTTATTCAAATTTGTTTTTATAAAAGAAATACAGAATCAATGGGACAGTATGAATAATTACTGAGAATCTGTTCAAACACAATGCAACAAACAGCATAAATGAAAATCCTTGTTATACTAGGTTATATATTTATATAAAGCAATAATATTAATAAAATAAAACCTGAAACTGTTTCACTTGCAATCAAATCTCTGCTTCTATAAACTTTTATGAGATTGACAAAATCATCTGTTGGATAGTTTTTATTTTATCCCCGTTGTTTAAAAAATATTTTTCCCTACATTTTGTTGGTTTTACAAATTTTTAAATATTGAAATGTTCTGCCTGATGTTTACATATTTTCTTATGTTGAACTTAGAAATAGCCTTTAAAGGATGTTATTTATTCATATATAATAACAATTAGACTACTCTGTGATTCTGTCAGATCGTTTAAAGAAAGCAAAAAAAGCTATAATTGGATTAATTTAATTAAACTGCATCATTAAGAGGGGATTTTACTTACTTTGAAGTTAACCATTTACAACTAAAAGTCAGAGAATATTGAGTGACACTAAAGAAACCTTTGAGAAACTCTACACATAGAAATATTTTAAGCCAAACTGTCAGTACTTGTCAAATGGTATATCTGCAGAGATTAGAAATAATTATTTAACAAAGCACTTATATTGAAATTAAACCCATATCTGTGCCATGAAAGTTTTTGTTCAGTCTTATGTTATATGCAAAATGTTCTGTTTATGACCCCTACAGCTTTGCATGTACACATTTTTTTTAAAAATCCCAGCAATATCATGTGATAAGGAGCATTAAAAAGCTGTACATTAACTTTTGCTGCTTTCACTGAAACCCATGTATATGATCCCATTACTCATTACCAAGTGTCCACAGGCTTCCAAATAAAGGAAAGAATGAAAATAAAGGATATACTGCTGAGGAAGACAATAAATAAAATGCATAATTTAATACTGCTGCTGTTAAACAATGTCTGTGTGGTTCAGCAATGCCTCTTTCTCAGCCTTTTGTGCTCTATCTATCATCCTGGATCATATTTTCAATCTTTTTTGACAGGTCAGAGAAAGATGGACGCTTGTCAAAGTCGTACGTCCAGCAGTCCTTCATCAAACTGTAGACCTGGGATTAATGTGGGAAAATGATAAGATGTAACAAATTATATTTGTAGAGATGTTTTTTTTTATTCAGGTGGTGCCCAATACTGAGACAGAGCAAACATACCTGCAGAGGGCAGTTTGGAGGAGCTGGCAACCTCCAGTTGCTCGCCAGCATGTTTGCCAGATGCATGGAAAGAGATGTACCTTGGACATTTTGTCCGATCTCCCGCAAACAAAGCTGAGCAGAAAAAAATATTATTGTAATTTAAAATTAGCATTAGACACCCTGCATTCCTGAATGTAACAATTTTCCACTTTCTTACTCTTTTGGGATTGATGCTATTGTCACAGTAAGAGAAGAGCTCATGAAGAACGATCCCGAAACTCCAGACATCTGATTTGTGGGAGAATTTATTTTCATTAAGGCACTCCGGAGCTAACCTGCAAAACATGCAGCAACAAGACTTTATCAAAAGCTTAAGACACACTTTTATTTTACGTTTCAGGTCAAGAACTTTGATTGCAAGATGTTTGTTTGAAACTTTAGCAAAAATCATGTCAGCTCTGTATGGAGACCCTGATCCACTTTGACTGTGCTGAACGTGGTATCAGCTATAAAGTATACATGCCCTTGAAAGGGAGTAGGTCCACTCAAATCCACTCTTTTTTTCTAAATTGATCTTAAATTTGAGATTCAAATATGACCTTTAAGCTAAGATCACATCAGGCAGTAAAAGAGAAGGAGGGAAATGTTTTCACATATTGATCTAGATAGTTGGTGCTTTAAATATTATAAGTGATGTTTCAATATTTTTGTTTTATGTTTAAGACTACTGGTTGTGCTTTGTTCTCTCGTTCATATTTCAAACAGGAGAGGTCATACCAGAAGAGGGGGCTCTGTCCAGGCTGAGAGAGGCGGTAGTATTCCTTATCAAAGGGAAGAACTTTCGTCAGGCCAAAATCAGCAATTTTCACCAGTGACTCATTGGCAACAAGAATATTTCTTGCTGCAAGGTCTCTGTGGACGTAGCGCTGCGTCTGCAAGTACTCCATACCCTGCAAAAGTTAAAACAGGTGAGCACGGAAAAGAATGTGAGGCAGAAAAGAAATGGTCAAACCTGTAATTAGTGAGCCATTTTCAGTCAGGGAGGATTTTTATCTCAGAGTTTTTTTTTTGTTATTGCATAATGTTGGACTATTAGTCAAAAAGACCTATCAAAATTCTTATCCTAGGGATTTGCTGCGTTACAGGTTCGGAGGAAAGAGAAGTGTTTCCTCAGCATGTTTGCTAAATTTAAAGCTGAAAAATGTTATGTTTATCCTACTTTATGCTAAGATCTAAACTGAAGTAGCACTGATTTGAGAGAACAAGCTGACCAACATGTCAGGTGGCACAGTCAGAATTTGCATGTGATGTTGCTGTTGGACATTTCTTGATTTGCATGTTTTAAATGCAATGGACATAAAAGTTCAAATTACATCATTATCTTTCACATATACCTCAACCACCATGAGTCATACTTTGTGATAGTAAAGATGTGATCTTTACATTTTTGTTAATCAAATATAAACCTCGTCCATTTTATGAATTTCATGAAAAGGCTGATGTCTGTGGCCTTTACCTTACAAATCTGAGAAGAGAAAAGCAGCATCCGCCTGGTGGGGATGTTGTGACGGTTAGTGCACACGTAGCCATTAAGGCTGCCATAAGGCAGATACTCCATCACTAAGCTCATGCTAAGGCGACCTGTGAACAACCAAGCAATTCAATTAACCAGGTTAGCCCAGTGCATAATGTCATATGTGCATAGATACAATGGTAAGTTTCAAACGTCTCTTGATTTAAACATAATGATTTGGCATAATCTAATAAATAACATACCATTTGATTATTCAGCAACAATTTTAGATTAAAAATGTTATCCTCTTTTAACGATTATTTTAAGGCTTTTTCTGTTATGTTCCAGTCCATAAGTGTGTGTCATTTTTACCCATGCTGTAGCAGACTCCTCTGTACTTGACGATGTAGTCACAATGTAAAACACTGAGCATTTTAACCTCCTTCTGGAAATCCTCTAGATTAGAGCCTTTGTTCGGCTGGAGCTTCTTCACAGCCACAAGCTCGCCAGTGTTATCACCCAAAGGGTCGTAGCGACAAAGCTCAACACACCCAAAGTTTCCCTGCAGATATAACCAGATGATTCTGAGAATGACCATTCTGCAAAAGTCAAGTACGACACAAGATTTAGAAGATAATTTGTGGCTTCAAACTTACTTTTCCCAGTGGGGAGATGTAGCATAAGTGTCTTTCCTCAAACAGTGTTTGATCATGTGGGACAAGGTTGAGAGCTTTGGACATGGGGCTCTGTGTCACCGGTTCAGTAGCATGAAGTATGACATAATCTGTCCACAAAACACATTAATACACAAAGCAGCTGCATTAGATACAATGTCTCGTAAATGTAGAAAATACTAGTATTTAAATGTCTTACTTTCAGACATTTAAAACAACAAAGTAAATCTAATTAAAATCTCACACAGGTAAATATTTATTCCACCTAAGCGTTTTAAAAAAAGAGATGAGTAGAATAACTGAGACCATAGCCGCCAACAGGAGTGGACAACCAAGTCGGTTTTCCCGGGTCAAGGCAGAGGAGACTTAGAACCGTACCCTCTAACTATCAAATTATGGTTCGATAGAATAGAGTATATTTTTTGCTTCATGGTGGAGAAAAATATGAGGCTAATATTTGGTTTGGTCTCCAACACAAGTTCTGGCTTGGAGTTCTTAAGCGTCTAGTAGAGTTTGAAATGCTACAGACAGCTTCAATCTGTCCCTCTGCTTTGAGTCAGCCAACCCCCATCACTTTGATAAAAGAAACAGTACTAGTTACTTGAGGAGCAAGTTGCAGCTACAGCTTACAGACTACAGCTAGACAAGATTAATCAGGCCTTTAAATGGTAAATATTAGTTAATATACTAATTACAGAATGTTATGGGTGTGAGCATCATGCCTGGGCCAAGGCTGTCAGCTGGGCTGATTGTGACTAACACTGCTTCCCACAGGTGGCGCTGGTTAGCAGAAATGTTTTACCTGAGTGTAGGTTACTACCTGATGTGATGAGACTGTTGAGCTGACGGATGATACTGCGACACGATGGTCTGAAGGCGGCGTCATAGTCCATGCACTGAGCGATCAGATCTGCTAACTCTGTCCACTGGGAAGGAGGCAGCTGATGCATGTTCTCATAAAAATTCCTCTTCTGCAGCAAAAACACAAACAAGCACATTTTATAAGTGCTTGGCAATTGGAAAGTTGCTGGTCCGACTATGTCAGTGTGCAAGGCACATAACCCAGAGCTGCCCATTGATCGATCTGTGAATGAATGTGTTCCCCTTGTGGGCTCTATTGTGAAAGTCCTTTTAGTGGTTGACATTATTAGACTATTATAGCACTATTATAGTAGTTTAGTGCTTTTACCATATATACCAATCCAGGAACACAACAGAAATATTCATGCAAGGCAGTATGAATAAATAAATTGTATTGTTCATTTTAAGTCTTGTATTTTGGAATATATATGGTCCATATATATATATATATATATATATATATATATATATATATATATATATATATATATATATATATATATATATATAATATAGAGAGAGAGAGAGAGAGAGAGAGAGAGAGAGAGAGAGCAGGATTATGTATTGGCAGAATCCCAATAATAAGTGCAACAAAAGATTAGTGAGCCATTGAAAATGCTATTGCTTTATTTTGTACTAACCTTCTAAAGTTTAAGTACCATTAAAGCACATAAAAGCATTTAAAAGCAGATGCTTGTAGCTATATGAATTCATGTTGTGCAAACAAACTTAAAATAAAGCTTGTGGTCATATTTTTAAGAGAAATGCCAACTAAACATTCTCAGTATATTGACATCATTCTCCTCCACATTACAGTTTATTCTCCTGTTTTTTGTACAAAGACATAAATCCACCTATCAAGAACAACTTGAGAAGACTTGATTCACAAAAGTGTTCCCACTCAGTCTCAACTGAATAAGAATAAGTAGTGACTCGTAACGCTGCACAGCCTCTGCATTACATGAATGACTGACTATACCTGATCTAAGTTCCAGCCTCTCAATGGGGAGTTTCCATCGTTGAAAATTTCCCACACAGTGGCACCAAAGCTCCACTTATCGCACTCGAGCGTCAGGTTGTCCGGGGCATCAAGCACCTCAGGAGCCACCCAGGGAATCCTGTCCAAAATAACTGAAAAAAGAAATTTCATTAATTAACTTTGATGTTTTTTATTTGTTTAAGACATGATGTGAAAAAAAATATGTGTATTTTAATGTTACCATCATTTCCCATCATGACCACACTGATGCCCGGGTCACTCAGCTTGATGAAGGGAGAGCTGCCCAGCGAGGGGTCGCCTTCTCTTGCCAGCAACAGGTTTTTAGCACAGATATTTCCATGAACAATGTTTTGCTCTTCCTGTAATGGAGTTGTAATTTTATCTTAAGGGCAAATATAAAGTTTTATTCTATTTTTCTGGTATGAGCTATTTCCAAAATCTATAAAGCTTTCACGTAAACAAATTTAACCTAACTTTCTGCAGACTCTGTTTTCCTTTTTGTTAAATGTCTTTCTTACCAGGAAGTTGAGGGCGCATGCAAGCTGTTTGGCTATGCTGAGTTTCCAGCTCACTGAGACAGATGTTCCTCTTTTCAAGTACAGGTCAAGGGCTCCATACTTGACAAACTCCTGAACCATGATGTCTGTAACAGCACAGCAAGATCTGTTTCTACAGCTGGGCTTCAAATACAAATTCTGAAATGCTCACTCACGTGCACAAGAACTGAGCAGGGTCACATAAGGACTGAGGGACACTAAATTATCACTGGACATTGTAACATATTGTGGCAAACGCAGTGGATTTGACCAAAAACATCAATTAAATTTCAGGAAGTTAAACTTTGTCACCAACATTTGATGCTGTTTTTGTCTCACAAGCTGTTTGGATCAGTTAAAACACTTCATTTTAATATTATAATATCATAAAACAATAAGAAAATGTAGTTGGTTTGAACTTACTTTGTGATTCATGTACACTGACTCCATATACATGGAGGAGGTGTTTGTGAGAAATTTGGCTCATCAAACTGGCAGCTTCGAAGAGTGACTTAGGGGGGGAAAAATTGTAATGTTACACAAAACATACATTTATAGGAAACTTGAATTTGCTGAATCTTTAATGACTCACACATTCTGCTTTGCGTCACAAAAACCCACCTCCCAGCAGTTCTTGTAAGCAGAGTCAAGCTCCTTTAAGATGACTTCAGTCATGTGTTTTTCTCCATCACGGAAGTCAGTTTTGTAGCCTTTAAAGATTCGGGTGAAGGTGCCCTGTCCAAGACTGTCACCCTGACATGAAATACCAAAGTCATTGCACTAATTGTTGTGAATGACTTAAGTGAGAACAAAACTAAAAATCACACAGCCCAAAGATGAAGGTTGTGCTATGTTAGTTTTGGTCCCACATCTAAATACTTACCCTGTTCAGGTCTCCAAATTTGATCATGTGGATCTGAATGTGACTGAACTTGTTTCTTTCAGGTGTTGGAGATCCTTGAGCTTCAAACAAGCTGCTGTTTCGTACAATTATGAGATTTGTGAGTTCTGCAGAGACAGAAATATATATGTTCACCAAATTGGCTGTAACTTTAGATCTAATCATTATTTCAAAAATATCTTGAGCTTGTATGATGAAAAGGAAACTAACATTTATTCAACTAATTTAAAAAATCCTATATATATATATAGCTGCAGACATTTCAATTGAAGCATTTGATGAAGCTGGACTGCATCTCTCCTTTTGTCTTTCAAGCTTTACATTTACTTAAGTGTCCCTGAACTCACATAACTTTGTACCTTTGGGTCGAGGTGGACAGCAGCGAGTTAACTTGACGGGTATTTCGGCCAACAGCAGCTTGTTGTGTTGGTAATAGTTGGTGAGTTCTCTCAAGCTGGAAAATGATTTTGTGAGACCAGGAAGACTGTAGCTCTCATTTTTAATAATGAGACAGTCCTTATAATCAAGGCCAAGAGGGGTCTGCAGAAATAGAACACATAGATTTAATTTACAATTTATAATAAGTTACAGATAAAGAAGTAGCATTAAAAAACAGGGACATCATCAGTATATAATGGCCAATTATCCTAAATCATAAAATTGATTGTGACTCCTATAATACTTTTTAAAGGTTTTTTCAGCAATATGTAAATGGAAAGACTTTCTCTTTTTGATGTCAGGTTATTGAAATACACAGAAGAGCTGCATAAGCCATTTGAAAATGAATGAGTGTATAATTCTTATCTCCTGCTGTCTTTACCTGAACACAAACAGTGAGGAAGAAGTTCTCGTAGTTCTTTGGACTCTGCCGGATAAGGAAGGTACCGCCTGTGCATCCTGACCGTTTCAGCTTGTTGACTGCAAACTCTGATCTGATTCCACAAAATGTAAAAGAGACATCTCAGTCATGTTCACATCAAAAATAATAGTCAAATGAAACATCTGTTCAAAAAGACCCACGTGATAGGGCCATGACAGTAGTTTTTGAGTCCCTCTAGAAGGCTTGGTGGAGCGATGTCTTGACAGAAGAAATGGCTTGAGTCTGTGGTCAGTCTGAAATAGCCGTCGATCAGCGACATAAACGAAAGGGCTTCTTTGCGACTCTGGAAACTAGCTTCCTATAATGGCAAATGAGCAAACCAAACAGTATGAGAATACAAAAGCAAAACTTTAATATAAAATACAAATTAAGAAAAGTTTTGGTAAAGAAGTATTTACCAAGCATCTGTCATCCTTCCGAGTTATCGTTACCATCCTGCTGTCTTGTGGGACCATCTCGTTCAAGATCCTCTTAATGCTGATGTCTACAATTTCATGGAAGTCACAGAAAGTCTGCCATTCCTAAAAAAAAGAAAAAGGAAAAAAAGCAAATGAACTTATTTTATAACAAAAACTCCTTCTCTACTAATGGTAACAAAGTAACACTTGACCAAAAAGATGGAAAGATTAAATCCTGAAACATAAGGGCAACAAGTTATCTGAAGATGTCTACAAGTGTTTGACCCCATACACTGATGGCCTACTGTTTCCAATCTTGCAATTGGACATTTTTTGCAAGATTTGGCTAAAAGTCTTTATACATTGTGCTAACCTACTTTGGGACACCTCAAGGTTTTGTCCTCTTGTGTACTTAATATAGATGTCCTCATCCTGGAATACACTGATGAGATTACAGTGTTTTGATTGACTGATTACAGTTTGGTTGAAATCCTTATGAACTTTTTAAAGGAGTGTTTAGTAGTTCATTCAAACCGCTTTAATATCAACATATCCTAACCAATGTAGTCTATGTTATAGGGTTGACTCCTTTATTGCTAAAGTTTTGAATTGCATGACTAGTTGAAACTCATAGATTTTGTTTGGACATTCAAGTGTGAAATGCAAAATTCTCGAAACTGAGGAACCCCTTGAAACCTAAATAATGTCACCTGTAATTCTGAAATCTCACTAAACCCAAAGGTCCTATTTGACACTGGCACTGCACCAATGTTTAAAAATACAGTTTTCATGCACTGAGAAATAAGACCAATTTACTGAAATTACAATTTGCTGATCTAAATATTGAACCCGCAAACACTTTGCTCTTACCAGGGCACCATCAAGTTGACCAGTTTGAATCCCTGTATCCCCACAGACTTGCAGAAGGGTGAAAGTTGCTTCTGACTGGGAGGAAGAACGATTGACACGGAAGGTCTCACTCCCGAGAGACGGCTCGATGCCAGCCAGTTCAATCAGGTACTTGAGCTTCAGGCTGTACTCGTCCACTGAGCATTTGCCAAGTTTCTTCAAGAAACGCTTCAGGGTGTTCCTGATTCGAAAACGGTCCAGGCGGTTTCGTTTCTGGATTTCATACCGATGTGACTTGGGGAGGCAGGATTTATAGCTGAGGAAGAGCAGTTCAGGTAAAACAAGAGACTTTAACAATATTTTCACTAGAAACGCTATCTATGGTGGTTCAAATATTGTAAAATAACACATTATGTGTTATTATGTGCTCTTTTGCTAGCTGCATACCTATATCAAAGACAACAACATCAAAAACTTTAAACTGAAAAACTGATTTGTTGTCATCTATTTTGAAAAACAAAAACAAAGCTTTATTCAGCTGTAAGTACCTGACAGTTTTGCAGAGCTCTCTTATAGTCTGGCGTCGCTCTTTAGCCATTCTCCACAAGTCCAGCACAGCAAGGCCGAGGCATTCCTCCTGGGCGCTCAAAGGTGGAACGATTCCTGCTTCACTCGCAATAAAGTCACTTCTCAACTTAACACCAAAAAAAAAAAAAAAAGCCAGGGACACTCTTTAATGTGACATACCTGCCTTACCTTCTGAGAAACATGCAATATTCAGCCTTTGTATTTTCTAACTACATTTTTACACTAAAAAAGGTAAAAATCTACAAAATAAGTTCTGCTCAACCTAACCATAGCCATAACCCTACCCTATGTTATTTATTTTTTTATCAATGTCGGTACATTAATAAGTATTTCTTTGAGTTGGAATTGAAAAGCTGCTCTAAACACACTTTTTGTTTCAGTCTACTCATTGGAACTGAGGATGTGTGAAATTGTGGGTATTAACTTCTGACTCTACATACACTGAATTAGCATCAGTGCCCTTTAAAAAACCTTATGTGAGCCTGTAAAATGTTTAAGAATGTTTTTAAACTACAAGGAAGATATTGTGTTTAAGTCACTTTTTTACAGTCTGCTTTCCTTTGCAATGTTACATCATTAATACACTGATATAAAATATAGTGAAGTAAGTTATTGCCTTTAATATTAATGAGCATGATGTTCATGTTCTTTACCTGAGCAAAAAGGTAATCTATGACATTGTAGTCAAGCACCAGACTGATTCTGTCCTTTGTCAGACTGTAGCGGTATGAAGTTCTTGGTCCTTGGCCAAACCAGTTTCCAAAGAAAAACCTGGAGACATAAAAGATCCATCATTGTTTCTGAGTCAAAGCAAACCGAAATGTAAGCCAAGTAATCACATGTCTTTCATTTAGTTGTTAACTTTCCAAGTACAGAAATTAATGTGAAATACTTAATTAGTATGGATTTTATGCAGCTTACACATATATAAAGAATTTTTTAGTAATTCAGAACCTTGTTGCAAAGCTTGTTGGAAAAATATTTCAAATCAACTCAGCCTTGTAGTTAGTGAAGATTTCCAACGTTGTTAGAAGCCCAAAGCTTACACAAAATGGTGCAAAGTGCAGTTCCTTAAAGGTTAAATGATTCAATAAGATATATTTGTATGGAGGTTTAACTTTTTCTCCTTCATTACTGCAGATGCCCATATTGTTGTTGATGAGCTGCATTTACTCTGTACTACCAATTTATGTAGCTTTAAGAAACTTTCACTACATGCCATTCTGACATATATTTGGAGGTATAATAATAGATAAAGCAGCTGCTGTTAATTTTGAATGTAAATCGTAAATCATTTCGACATTTAAGCAATAAAATAAGCAACAAAACACTCCACATTTGTAAGATTTTCACTTGAAAGGTTTGCATTTATTAGTGATTTTGTCTTCCTTGTAACTGATTCAGTAAGAATGATGATAAAGATCACATAAAATAGTTCTAAATGTATTCATATGGCTTTTTAAAACTGAATTTTGACTATTGAACTTACCTCACTCTAAATGAACCACCAAGTTTTCGTCTGAGTCGAACATGTGTGATGGCGGATACCAAAATGAAAGATCTGCAGAGGCTAAACCGAAAAGGCTCAGGTACACTGGTAAGATTCCTGGATAATAAAAAAATATATAATTACACATAACTTTATTTGGACAACCAGCACCTCAAACCAATCAGAAGTTCCTGTCTTATTCATCCATTCATTCTTACCACTTTTCTTTCCTGCTTGGATGCAAACATTTTCTGCACTTATCTGTCCGGATGAAATTTGTATCACTGTCGCATCCTTTGTGCCAGGAAAAAAGTAGATGTGTACTTGTAAGCCGGCTTCCACGCTCGAACTGGACTTCTGGCTGCCCCCCCGGTCTCTCAACACTAGGGGGGTCGACTCTTCCTCTCTGAAATTCATCGGCATGTCTGAGAACAAAATCGACAGTCGCATTCAGATATTTGCTTCAATTTAATTATAGGAGAACCCAATTTCAAGTCACACTCCCTCTAGTGGGGAGAAAACCTCAGCGAAATCAGCAAAAATATTATTTCAGGAAGAATTTGATGGGCAGTGGTGCTAAAATGTCAAGAATGAGAAATAAGGCCTTTGTGGGATTATTTTCTAAAAAGCTATGGATCTATGATTAGAAAAATGTTTCCCCTTCTCTTATGTTACTGTTCTAGGGGAGAATAAAACTGTGATTTTTCTAAATGTGAGTGAAAATGGATATCCAGCTCTATAAACAAAGTAAATATAAACATAAAACAGAAAATATAACATTGTCCTCATTAAATGTAAGAAGCTAGAGTAAAAATTATTAAAGTGGCTGAAGAAAAACATTTTAATATACAAGCCAATGCACTAGACATTGAGACTATCACTTTAGTTTCCATGTTCTTTGTTTCCAATAAAGTTTTTTTTTTTTTTTTCAAAATGTTGTAGACCAATATTTCCACAAACCTGCTGACGGTCTTTCAAAACTCTTTGACACATCTTTCCATGGTCTTCTTTGTGTCTTTGAAATTACTGATGAAACTAGTCAGGTAGGTGACAAAACGGTCAGGTTTTATTTTAAAATGTTTACATTTTGCTTTGGTGAGAAGAGCATTTCCAATAACTGTTTTGCAATTAATACCAACACGGGGTTAAATGAGACAAAATATACCATTAAACTCTGTCATAACTCATCTGGGTGTCAAATGAATCACTTAAATCAATAGGTCCCCTGAGACACTTTGAAAAATCCTCGAAAGTCCCATTTACTCAAAGCGACCAAACGTCTAGTTGTTATTATGAAAAGATGTGTCACCATACAGCAGTGTTTACAGTATATGGCCATGACTGTTATAAACATATTCAGTTTAATGGTCTTGTTAATAAGGTTGAAGAGGCAATGTATTTCTCTGCTTCAGTTATGTATTTTCCAAACCTCATTGACTGTATTGTGTCTTAAACTTATAACAAGGTTATGTCAAGAATACTCAATAAACTCAGTCCATGTTACATGTGTGTAAGAAATTACAGATGTTCTTAGTTCTGTACTTTAATTAAAAATCAGTTAAGACACACAGACAACTACTAAAATTTTAGAAGTATAATACTTAGAATACATTAAAAGCATATGGAAATGTGTAGTTTTGCAATCAACAAATCATCACACATAATGGAGCCGCATATCTCTCATTCTACACACATCAAAGCTGCAGCATGTTATACAACCCAACAATAATGCTTTGGGAGACACACACCTGCTACTCCTTCCTCTGACTGTTCTCAGATCTCTTGTCTAGACCAAAGGAAAAAAAAAATTGGAGTAAAGGTAACGGATTATTTTCAGCGCCTTTTTGGCAGCGTTTTTCTTCACCTTACATCGTCAGGAAAAAAAAAAAAAAAATCAAATTCTTCTAATTCTTTATAAAGTTCTAATTCAGGGCCAAACAAGACAACCATTTTCTAATCAGCATTTTCTAATTTTACTAAACCTCTGTCTCTCGGTCATGTCTGTTATTAGCTTTCATGCTTCCTGTGGCTTGGTTTATTGCTCAAGATGTTTAATCATTTGATAATCTTCATATTTTTTGGACCATTTATTTGCTTTGTTTGAAGCTGAATATAAAGCCATTTCTGAGGTTTTGCGATCAGAAAAGAGTAAATTTGAGAATCTGAAGCAATATGAAGCTTCACACTGACATGGTAGCAGTCTTTGCTTGTGCTGTACACTGTTGCCCCCCTGCCTTTTAGGTGGTGACGTACCAGACATTTAATAATATTCAAAGACCTTTGGGGATTCCCGCTGGGTTTTTGTGAAACTGATTGACATGCTCTGCTAGGTAAGGAGCAATTTAGCATGAAAAGTAAAGAAACCCTTTGATAACTTAAGTCACGTTGTTTCATGTTTCAGAACTGGCTCTTGAATTACTTATTTGACCCAGGAAATAACATCTACCACACAATTCACACTGAAACACATCAGAATAAAAAGAATATTGAGGCATTAAAATGTCTAAAGGTAAGCATTCACTGAACACACACACAGCTACAGCAGATCAAAACAGAGAAACATTTCAATGTTATTAGTTGAGAACAGTCGACTTTACCCAGCACATAATAACAAAAAAAAGAACTGCCTGATAGTCCCAATGTCAAGCACCAAACATAAATATTATTAAAACCTAAAGTCGCTGGTTAACCTGTTACCTTTCACATTTGGATGTCCTTATTTCTTCAGTTCATCGGTTTGTTCCTGTAAGTTCGTGCTTTCCTTTTTTTGACTTCTGCGTTTCTTATTCTCTGTATGTAATTGTCAGCGTGTCAGGGTGTTGACAGGAAGTTCTATCTGATTTCCTGATTTTTGACAAGCGTACCAAAAATGTCGACGGTGTCTGATCTTTTTTTTTTTTATTTCACAGTCACAAAACATGAAGAAAACTTTACTTTCTCACACAAAATTATATTATCTTCAGTACTTAGACAACTTAACCACAATATGCTGCACATTGACTAAAAAAAAGGGTATTTCTTCTCCTAAAATTGAAACTTCCTGATTCCTTTCCTACTGTTGCATCTTTCTGAATGAGCCTGTGGAGAACACTGACACATTTACAGCAAATTATCTGAACATTCAGAGCCTCCAAAACAGTTTAATTTTCTGTGTATGAAAACATTGCCTATTGTATTTCAGTCCTGTTTGTTCCAAATATGGACAGTTTCCATTCACAGTTTGCTGTATTCAACAGCTTGATTGTAAAAGAGCAAGATTCTCTTTCTGCTGCTTCCATAGAACAACAAATAAACCAGCAATTAGAAAATTAGACACCATGATTATGTTATTATAAGAACTCAAACAGAACTTTTTAATTTTATTTTAAAAGATTTCTTGATGATGAAATGACCATGAGAGAAGCTTATGTTTTGTAGAAGTGAACGTCCATCTTTCAAGAAATCGATTTATCTGACATTTCAGGAAAAGAAACCCAGTGTGGCTTCGCTTCTCAGCAGCGCAGCTTCCTGTTCTAGTTTTACCAAAACCACCTAGTCTAAGCTGCATTCACATCCACCTTGAACTATGATTTCAATTCATTCTTATTGCACTTTTTATGTTGCTGTTTGCACTTGTTGCAAATGCATAAGTTCTCCTGGTTAACATTATTCAGTTTGTTAAAGATTTGTTAAGATGTGTGCAAATTAGCTCCTGGAATCCTTTAGTGAAGTTGGTTTCCTCATAATAAAAATGTACGAAATACAGACTTTTCCTGCCATCATATGTCACTATTTGATTTCCTTGTTATTTGATTTACTCAGATTAACCACCAGTTTCCTGTTAATGCTAAATAAGACAACTACTCATGGGTCATCTCTTCTGTTCTGACAGAAAGGGATCAAAACAAGAAGCTGTGCAGTTAGACCATTTAGACATCTTTCATATTAAAGTAATATTTTACTGCAAGCAGCCCTACAGATATTTTACTGATACAGTAAAGTGTGTGTATGCCATGTTGCAATGGATATGAAAACATGTTCAGTGAAAAAAGTGTTTGCTCCTGACAGATTTCTTCTGTTTTTGCTGTTTTTGTCAGGCTTGTTTCAGATAATCCAAAATAAATACATACTGGATAAATATGACCTGAGTAAATACAGCAACTAGGGTATGGAGGTGAACCAGCTGTGTGATGTTAGCTCTATTGCATGTGGGGTGTCCAATATGTTGTTTTCTCATTCGACGTCTCTCCCATTTCTCTCCACAAAGGTCAATAAGAGTCAAAAGACAAATTTTAGGCTATACAATATTTTGATTGTTTTACATAATTTTATCCGTCATTTTCCTACTGGCTACAATAATCTGCACTGACACAAGCTGAACAGGTCTTGAATCATCAAATGCTGTGTTTCTTGTGTAAGAGGTACATTAATAACTAGTAAACTTAGTAAAACCACACTGAATACTATAGCAGAAAACTGCTACTGTTTTGGAATCAAAGTAAATTAGGGAAAAGTTATTTGTTTCTATAATGACCTTTTTGATCATTCGTCATTGTCAAAACTTATAAAAACTATTAAAGGTCTCTTTTTCTCTGGAAGAGATACATAACCTTAAATATTCCAATAAAGTTGGGACTTTCACAATATCTACTACAGATCCTCATTTAACTGACTTTTGTGTAGCAGTTTTACACGAATCAGATCTTCTTACATGTAGTATGTATTTGGGTCAAGGTTTGCTGTAAAAGATAAAGATAGCCAAGCGTTTACAGTCAAATGTTTAAAGCTTGTGATGAATGAAGCATCAGAACCAACATTGTGAGTTTTATTACTCTGTTTAAACTTAAGATTGAACTCTACTTTGAGTTTAAGCTTCTTACAGAGCTTTATATACAATAAAGCCAGTGCTTGTAACCACAATAGAAACAATTTACAGTTACACAAGGGAGTTATCTAAAAAATGCTCTATTACAGCAATTTGTGTCACTTCAGGAAAGGATGTGTCGGAAGCCTTACAATAAATGTCTTTCACATATCTTTAGCTCTTGCTGGGATTGATGTCCCAGCAAGAGCTGAAGGAAGTCATTCATGAGTTAATCTTTAGTTGAATAGATTACTACAAGAGTGTCTTCAAAGGTCTGCCTAAAAAGTCAATCATACTCTGCAGCTGCTGTTGTCATTTTCAGTTTCCTCATCATTTACCTTTACCTTCAAATGTTACCTTTTTCCCTTTAACTGTATTATACTTCTATGGACATAAACACTGTCTCTTGTAACTATACAGCATTCCTTGTACTCGCCATTAATAATAGGGACTTTTGAACAGGATGACTTTATTGCTCTTTTTAGATTGAATGAAAATAATCAATCTGAGAGAGAGCTATTGACATAAAACTTTTCTGGTGGGGAGTTAATGATCATTTACTGTATGTATGTATGTATGTAGTATGTATGATATCAAATTCCAGTAATCACTATTAGAAAGAAGATAAGATACTGTTTTTACTGTTCTTCATTTTGTTAGAGACCATCTTTTCAAAAGGATGGTATAATTTTGGTTTTTGAGCAGTTGGAATTATTCTTTGCAGTTTTGTTGAGTATTTTAGGATTCACAAATTTATTGGTTTGGCAAATATTTATCTAACATGTTTGCTGGGAGGTCATACTCTGTGTCCTGATTTTGGAATAAATCTAGAATACAATGAAGTTATACCCAAATATCCACAAATCCCTCCTTTGTATATTAATGTTTTCTGTTTGCAACATTCTAAGAGATATTTATGCTGTCCCATAAATATTTAAAATAGATTAATTATGCCCTCTCTCCAGGTCATGTCCCACTTATTCCTTTATCAGCATACGTATATATTTATGTTTGGTTGCACACTGTAAACCTTCAAACTTTTATTGACCCTCTCCTCTGAGTGCCTTCCTTAAAGGAAGGTCTCAAGATGTACTGAGGCATTACTCACAAACACAAGTGTGTCAGAGAAGGTGCACGGATATCTTCCAGCTGCTGAGGGGTGAAGTTGGCTGTCAGCACATTCTTACTTCACAGACTGGACTGAACTGACATAGGGTGAGTCTTAAATGTGTTTATTGCATTATTTCATAAAACGGAGCTTGTCTCTTTTAGAGCAGTTCCATTGGAATTAGCCACCTACTTTGTAGTTGATCAAAACATGTATTTTAAGCCTACAGTGTGAGTAAAAGCAACTTTGGCGTTGGTTATTCAGATGGTAAAGATATTTGCTTTCTAAATGAATAAAATTGTGACATTAGTGTTTAAACTGCATATGTATGCTGCATCTTTTTTCAGAAATTTGCAACTAGAAACACATTTACAGACAAACTCAATCTGAACGTGAATTTTAAAAAATGTTGTCAAAAGTATTATTCTTTGCTTCTGTTTTTTTACATTGGAGTAGGAGTATTTTCTGATGATGTGCTGAGTTTTAGAAGAGTTCCCACTATTACTTTAAAAAGCTAAAAGCTACATACAATTCTAAATGTAATATTTTCCATACATTTTTTTAATTATTTGAAATCAGTTATTCTTGTTTCTGACTTTTTATTTACCACTTTCTTAATCTTTTTGGGGTTTTTTGCTTATAAATTACCTTGGGATTTCTCCCTTTTCTTGCACATTAGAAAGTTAATCAGTTTCTTATTGGATTTGTAACTATACTCAAGACTCAAGTGCATGTTAAGACAACTAGTGTATTAACGTGAGTAACCCATATTCTAAATAAGTTACATTTGGATTAAATCCTTTCAGGGCCCCAGGGAGGTTGGCATATATGTCCAGTGGTCAACAGGTTTGCCTTTAGATGTAACCAGTCACATCTAAAGGCAATCTGAAGTGACCAGGTAATCTAGTTTGCAGATTTTTATGTAGTGGAAGGAAGCAAAAGTAACTGGAGATAATCCACACATGCACATGGAGACCATCCAAATTCAAATAAAGGCAAAGGCCACAGATGAAATTGAAACCCAGGTCCTTATTGCTGAGAGGGTCCAATAGTAATTTTTTTAAAAACAAAATTCATACTTTACATACAACTCTTCTGAAAATAGCTCCAGCACCTATCCCAATATTCGGCCATATTGGGATAGGTGAACATAACTAGCACTAACTTGCAGTAACTAATACTTAGTAATTATCAGATTGGAAGCAAATTTTAGGTCAAGTGAACAGATTTGTTCAGCGTGAGATCCTCGTCCATCAACACAACTTACTGACATGCTTCTGTTTTTGTGTGGCTTCCACTGACAGATCAACTAAACATCTGGATTCAGAAGAGACTTAAAGACCAAAAGATCCAAATTCAGCAATGGAGGAAAACGTTGACAGTAATCCAGGGTTTGCGCTGGCTGACTACGTCGTCTTTGCTGCTATGTTGTCAGTTTCCATGGCGATTGGGCTTTTTCAGGCTCTGAAAAAACAACGAATGGATGCAACTGCAGAGGCCTTCTTCACCGGAGGTCGGAGCATGCCGGCTGTGCCTGTTGGTCTGTCGCTCTGTGCCAGCTTCATGTCAGCTGTCCAGGTCCTGGGTGTTCCCTCAGAGGGATTTCGCTATGGCTTCAAATTCCTCTACATGTGCCTCGGACAAAGCATCAACTCCCTGCTGACAGCTTACCTGTTCCTGCCAGTTTTCTTTCGACTGGGCATCACCAGCACCAACCAGGTCATAATGAGTCTCCACTTTTTTTTGCACTAGTTATTTCATAAAGTGAACAGGAATGTACTGTAAGGTTGGCCAGAGTAACAAGAGCTGAATGTTAGACAAGAGGATTAATCAAGTCAGTTTATTTTGTGTCCTTATTTCAAACAGCTCCGATGTGTATCCTGATTTTTCAGTTATAAATAGTATTAAATTACAGTAAAGATACAGGGCTACGATGTCTCTGATTAAAGTCCAGCTGATTAAATTCCCCTGTTGCTCATCAACACAGCTTAATATGTGAGGTGAGGAAAGATGAAGGATGTGTGTTACCCTGTGATGTTCTGACTCCAACCATCTGCCTGTCACAGTATCTAAAGATGAGGTTTGGCAGAGGGATGCAGCTGCTGGGAAGCGTCCAGTTTATTCTTGCAACGGTAGGGGCAGCACTCACATTTCAATGCTCCTGAGCAGAATGTTACACGTTATATCCGAAAATGCTCAGATTCACTTTCCTTTGAAGATTTGCTTGTAATGTGTTTCTCTTTTCTCAGCTGCTTTACACTGGGATTGTCATCTATGCACCAGCTTTGATCTTAAATCAAGGTACGGGAGTGAAATTTGCTTTGGGTGGAAGAAAAGAGGGAATATTCTCATCAATTCATTTAGAAACCTCAAAATATTTTTAGCATTTTAAGATTTTTTTTTCCCATGGATCTTGATATTAGTATATATTTTTAAAACCACAAACTTGTTGCAGTGAAGTTTTAAGTTTTTAACTATTAATTTCACAATAAGTGAATATTTGCTTATAAATAAAACTTATACTGTAGAGTAAAACATTACAATTTATTTTTTGTCATGAAATGTATTTTAAATATTAAATGTACTAAGACTGTTATTACAGCTAAACATATGTCCATCTTTCATTTCATTTCAATACCAGTTGAATTTATTTTTGTTGCTGTTGTTTTTTACACTTTTGAAAAAGTAGCAAATATACGACAATAGTTAAATTTAGAAAGTGATAAGTTGCTTAAATAAATAAATATTTTGATTTTGCAGCTACTGGACTCAGTATCTGGGTGTCTCTCTTTTCCACGGGGTTCATTTGCACCATGTACACCACACTGGTAAGAACAGTAAAGTATTCTCAAAGGGCATAAATACTTATGCAAACAGGGTTATTGCAACCTTTCTTATATTTAATGTTCTTCCACTGGACAGTGCAGTGGAGCAATGCTGCCTTGTAGCAAGAAGGTCCTCAGTTCAAATCCTGGCCTGGGATTTTTCTGAGGGGAGCAGGCTCTCCCCTGCCTGCGCAGAACCGTGCCTGACATCATTCCAGGTTTCTCACTCTGTCTTTCTCCTCTAATGTTTGTGTGCAGGGCGGCATGAGGGCTGTTATCTGGACCGACGTCTTCCAGATCGTTGTCATGTTATCAGGCTTCATGGCAATTTTCATCCAAGGGACAATTCTGGTTGGCGGTCCTGCACAAGTACTGGAGATTGCCAGCAATGGATCACGCCTTAATTTCAACGAGTAAAGGCCTTTTTGTATTGATCCATGTCCATTTCGAGGTCCAGTCTGCAATTTGATCATTTTAAAAATAACAGTGATTATCACAAACGACAAAGATTAAAGTCACTGATTAGAAATAACATCCATCCATCCATTTTCTTCCGCGCGGGGGCAGCAGCTTCAGAAGGGAGGCCCAGACTTCCCTCTCCCCAGCCACTTCTTCCAGCTCCTCCGGGGGAACCCCAAGGCGTCCCCAGGCCAGCCGAGAGGCATAGTCCCTCCAGCGTGTCCTGGGTCTTCCCCTCCTCCCGGTGGGACCTGACCTCCTCACCAGGGAGGCGTCCAGGAGGCATCCTGACCAGATGCCCGAGCCTCAACTGGCTCCTCTCGACGTGGAGGAGCAGCGGCTCTACTTTGAGTCCCTCCCGGATGACGAGTTCTCACCCTATCTCTAAGGGAGAGCCCGGCCACCCTGCGGAGGAAACCCATTTCGGCCGCTTGTATCCGTGATCTCGTTCTTTCGGTCATGACCCAAAGCTCATGACCATAGATGAGGGTGGGAACGTAGATCGACCGGTAAATCGAGAGCTTCGCCTTTTGACTCTGCTCTCTCTTCACCACGACGGACCGGTACAGCGCCCGCTTCACGGCAGACGCCGCCCCAATCCGCCTGTCGATCTCCCGCTCCCTTCTTCCCTCATTTGTGAACAAGATCCCCAGATACTTAAACTCCTCCACTTGAGGCAGGACGACCCCCCCGACCCGGAGAAGGCACTCTACCCTTTTCCGGCTCAAGACCATGGCCTCGGATTTGGAGGCACTGAGCCTCATCCCGGCCGCTTCACACTCGGCCGCGAACCGTTTCAGCGAGAGCCGCAGATCACGATCTGATGAAGCCATCAGGACCACATCATCCGCAAAAAGCAGAGATGCGATCCTAAGGCCACCAAAACGGATCCCCTCAACACCTCGGCTGCGCCTAGAAATTCTGTCCATGAAAGTAATGAACAGAATCGGTGACAAAGGGCAGCCTTGGCGGAGTCCAACTCTCACCGGAAACGAGCCCGACTTACTGCCGGCAATAACATTCCATCTCTTATTAATACCTCAAGCTATATTCAGCACAAAATGTATTTTTAGGTTTCTATTTGCGCTTTATTCTGTTCTTGATGTTGCTCCACAGTTTTGACGTCGATCCACGGAAACGTTACACCTTCTGGAGCCTCAGCGTTGGGGGCTCCATGGTTTGGTTGTCCATGTACGGGGTAAACCAAGCACAAGTTCAGCGCTACATTTCTTGCCGATCAGAGAAAGAAGCCCAGTGGTGAGTGTTTTTATAAATTACTCACATGTTCATCTATCCATTATTGATTGCTTCCTCGTCCTTCCTGGATCATGAGGACGCTGTAGCCTATAGATAATGGCTAATTAATAGGCAAGAGGCGTAGAACTCCCTGGACAGGTTGCTAATCCATTATAGTTGGGCTAGTTAGTTTTAATTGATCTTGTTAACAGTACAAAAGCATAGAACATGGTTTGCAGATTCCAGAGATGAATGGAAGTTACTCAAGTGTTTGAGGAAATCTCAGTTCCCCCCCAAAAATATGGTTTTACATGTAAAATGTTGAAAAAATAAATAAATCTAATACACAGCACTTCAAAATAACAACAACCATTATTGGACAATCTTATGTCTTTGCGCTCTTTTGCCACATGGCTCTATGTTTTTGAACTTATGAGTTTTCTAGATTTCTTGTCATGCCTTTGCTGTTTAACTTATCTTAGTTAATCTACTTGCATCTTATCATTCAATAATAGATATGACACACATAACTGACATTTCTTTTCCCATATTTGCCTCACTTGACTGCTTAGAACAGGGGAGGGCAACTCCAGGCCTGGAGGGTCGGTCTCTTGCAACTTTTAGATGTGTCTCTACTTCGACACACCTGAGTCAAATAATGAGGTCATTAGCAAGACTGACTGCGCTGAGAAGGTGCAGCTATTGGATCCAGGTGTGTTGGACCAGGGAGACGTCTAAGAGTTGCAGGACACCAGCCCTAAAGGACCTGGATTGAATCACACAGGATTCATTGTAATAAAGAACACTTTTTTTATTTTCCAGGGCTCTGTTTGTAAATCAGATCGGTCTGTGCCTCATTGTGAGCAGCGCAGCTACCTGCGGTATCGTCATGTTTGCTTATTACAACCTCTGCGACCCGCTGAAATCTGGGAGGATTTCTGCACCTGATCTGGTATGCTGATGACTCTGGGCGAAGGCAGATGAATTTGCCTTACAATAACTCAAAAGTAGTGAAGTGTTTCAGCCAAAGTTAATTCAGTTTCTGGTATTATTGAAGTATGTCGTGGTTGTGCTCCAGTCAGTCTTATCCAACCATGTTTTGTAATGCAAAACAATAAACTTGTAATTCTGTTTTCTTGTACTCTCAGTTTCTAACTAATGATGAGAAACATATAGAAACAGGTTTATTTCCCAGCTATATATATAATTTAAGGGTGATCATGGTTTCCTCTACAACGTATGAAGTGCTTTTGTCAAACGTTACACACTAACACTCTATTCTATTTTTCCTGTTCTGTTCTAATAAAGTACATGCCATTCTTCGTGTTGGACATATTCAGTAATCATCCAGGATTCCCAGGTCTTTTCCTTGCCTGTGCATACAGCGGGACTCTCAGGTATTCACAATCAGTTTTTTCTCAGTTCTGCTGCCTGATGCTCTCTGAATACACTGAATTTTTTTTTAACTGGAGATTGTAACTTTTGGGTGGTTCTTTGCATGGTTTCTTTTAATGTATCAGATATTATGGTTCGACATGGGTGGATGTAACCTCTTCATGAAACATTGTGCATAATCCAACCATGTAAGAAAAGCTGAAGGCTTCTGTACTTTTACAGAAAAAATAAAATTGTTTCAGCTTAGTCTTATTTATTAAAATATAATTTTATTTAGGTCCTCTTCCTATTGCTGCTGTGACACCCAAGGAGCATAAAAAATATTTTTTAAACTCTTATGACATCCAGAAGTGAAATGATTGGTGTTGTTTTTAACAGCACTGCCTCCACGAGTATCAACGCCATGGCCGCAGTGACGATGGAGGATATACTGAGGCCTCATCTGCTCCAGATGAAACAGAAGAAACTTGTCCTGGTTTCCAAAGGACTGTGTAGGTTTATTCTTACTAAATAAGTGAAAAGGATTTTGATTTTGGCACCACTTCTTAAAATTAGTGCAAAGACTGGTTGAAAAGTCAAAGACAGGTCTAAAATCCAGCTGAAAACCTTAATACTGGCATCAAGCTGCTGGAAGTCTAATGCTAACTTAATTTAGTTTATTGGTGCCAAATTAAAACAAATGTAATCATGAGGTTTTTCACAAAGCAATATCTATCAGTTTATGTGCAAGTGCATAAAAACAAATGTATGTAAACAAATCAATCCCATTCAGAAAAGATTCAAAATGATCATTCTTATGACAATCATCTTTCATGCCACCAGGAACAAAACATCTTTTCCAGGAAAGTACAGCCTTCTACTGATATCAACTCTGTAATTAACAAAGAAAGTATTAAAAAAACAAATATTTTATTTCAAACATCTTTATGAGTTCAAGTTGACCTTTCAGGTTGCACTTGATCAGACATATCTAAGCTGTAAACCACTTCCTCCATTACACCGACAAGTAAGTCTAATAGAGTAAACCTTTTTCCTTCTCTTTCTTAAAGCATTCCTGTATGGAGCTGGATGTATCACTGTAGCAGCTCTCTCCTCCTTCCTGGACTGGGGGGTTCTTCAGGTATGTTATACAGAAATATTTGCCTCGCAACAGGAATCTCCTGGGTTCAATCCCTGACTTCCTCTGCATAGTTTATATCTTCTCTTCTTGTACATGTACTCCAGCTTGCACCCAAAAAAAGGTTATCCTAGGATAAGAACTGACCCGATAAGCCCATTGACTCTTGGGAAAAAAAACTCCCACAGAATGGATGAATTAAGTAAATAAATAAAACTGTTGTGAGTGTGATGTTTGCATCCAACCAATTGGTTGTTTTATTGTCTGATTTGAAATAAGTTTCAATTGTTACTTTCATCTTCACTCCTGGATTTGAATTGGTTTAGTTTTGAACCCAGAATGTTGCTTGTCTTCTTTCCTCAGGGTTCGTTCACTGTCATGGGTGTGGTCAGTGGTCCAGTTCTGGGCGTATTCATTTTGGGAATGTTTGTCCCAGGAACAAACAGGCTGGTGAGTGTTTGCCAACCCCCTTAAAAAATATATGATTTACAAAATACAAACTCTGACCTTGGTGGTAGTAAATATACAATTGCTACCACTAGTCAAGTCAAGCAGCAGAAGGGCAAAAGCAAATAGATGGTGCATTTAATCCCTCTGGTTTTTCCCAGAAAAACTCAAACTTGGGTTCAAATAGGTTCAAATTTAAAGAACATTTTCTTTAAAAATAATCAAAAACACATTTAAAGTCATTATTATTATGATTATGACTATGATTATTATTATTATTAGTTTAAATTAGCTTCTGTACTACTTCTGCTACCACTTGAACATTAACTCTGCTGCCAACTAGTGGGTAAATATAAAATTCCATGAAAACGTTTTTATTTTTTTGAAGGCAGAGGCTTAGATTGAATAGGTATCAATGTATGTACAGGGAAAAAAAATATATATAATTTAATTGGTACTGATTGAAGACCTATTGGGTCCTATTACTGCAGGGTAGCTGGAAATGTAAACTGTGAAGGTGTGACGTGAAGTGAGATGACGCTTTTTAACTCTAACCTTTCAAAAAAAAAAAAAAAAAAACTAATGCAATTAGCAAACTACTGACTTAAAATGTCAAACATGGTTTGAAGGCTCAACTGGACCCCAGAATCCCTGAAGGGTCATGTGTACAGCAAACTGTTTTAGTAGAAAGATTTTCAATTGCATTTGTCTGTGTTTTAAAGTAAACACTAAGGTGTTGTAAATGCCACAATATGTCTTTGCTGCTATCTATCTATCCCACAAAGAAGGTTTTCTTGTTCATTAACCCGACTTTTTTATGATGTACAATCAGAGTAAAGGTAATAATTTTCAGACATGACCTTGTGCACATTGATCTCAGAAGCTGTACGTAGTCATATTAACAGGAAGATGGACTGACTTCCTGTTTCCTTTGTTTTATTTTTTATCTGTTGAAAGAAGCATTATCTTTTATGATAGCTGCATTGTAGAGTACTTGTTCTTCTGTTTGCTGATGAAGGACAGTCCAACGCCTTTTTTAAATCAGGCCTTCAGGGGTTTATTGGGGTTTTTTTTTATGCAAAGAAATGCTGATGGCCTGAAAAGAACAAATTCATTTTTAGACACTGTTAGTATTCAATAATACTGCAGCCGATTATTAGGGTATTTTATTCTTTATTGCAGGGCGCGTACTCGGGGATATTGGCGGGATTCTGTGTCTCTCTGTGGCTGGCTGTGGGTTCAACTCTTCACCCACCCAGTGAGGAGACCATGGGAGTCCTGCCCAGCTTCACAGATGGCTGCAGCTTTGCTAATGGCACAAGAAACAACAGCTCTGACCTGGATGGGGTTTCCATCTTGACCCCACTTCATCCTAAACACCAAGGGTTAGCGGACGCAGTTTTTCAGATGTTGATCTATTTTTAATCATTAAACATAAATCTTTTCTTTCAATCTTAGCTTAACTACTCACATGAAAGGTTTATGATTGCTATACACCGACTGTGTAGAGAGATTATGATGAAAAAATATAAAATGTCTTAACTCTTTTGTTGTTGCCTTTGTTTGGTTTTCTTCTAAAACCAGTGGCCTCCTCAACTTCTACTCCATGTCTTACCTCTATTTTGGAGCCATGGCCACCAGTTCAGTCATACTGGTGGGACTGATAGTGAGCTATGCAACAGGTAAAAAGATAATGAGTGTTACTTAAGTCAATGTTGTGAAAACTACAGGGTGTATTTTGAAAGCGTTTTATATGTTGTAGATGTTGTCACAGCTACAACATTATAGTTATAGTTGTGAGGTGACAAAATATGAAACATAATGGGTGTGAATATTTACAAGAAGATGGAGCTCATATCAGTCCAAAATGCTAAGTTACGGGCTTTTACACAGAGCTACTAAAAAAGGATGAAATGTTTTTTTTTTTTTTTTTACGTTGTATGCATGTATGAACAAACTCTCATATTTCTATCGCACACAGGGCCAACAAAGAGGAGTCAAATAAAAGATGGGTTGCTATGGTGGGACCTGAATAAAAAGGAGATGGAGATCTCGTCAGAAAGCAGAGTAATCATTTTTTTTAAACAGAAATAATTGTTTAATGAGCGGAAGTGCCATAAATTATTCTGATCATTTATGTAACCATTTATATCTATTTATGTCCCTCTCTATACTAAAAAAGTCTAGGGTGAAATTTTTTTTACTGCTAAATATATATGTATGTGAATTTAAACTTGACTTAATTTAGAGGTTTCAGCAGCTTTTATAGATCTCAGACATGCTTTACATTTATGACAACTGTCTTTTAAGAACATTCATTGACAGTATCTCTGTTATTATTTTTTTGTCTTAAGACCGATGGGATATCCAGGATGTTCCCCTGCTTCGTTCAGAATGCATGCAGGAATACACAACAGATATCTGCGGTTCACATAGGAAATAACCAGGTAAAGAAACCAAATTTATGGCAAAACTGGTGTAGAGTTGTTGCCACTGTTTGTCAAGTTAAAAAAAAAATTGAATATTATCTGTCAAGTATTTGAAAGGTTTTTGTTTATCGTTCCAATCTGTTTTTCAGGAGGACAAATTAATAGAAAACCGACTGGTGGTTCCTATGAAGAGCCTACCCAGAGACGATGTGTTGTAAATGGAAAAAAAAGAGGATGTAGTTTTTAAATGGTATTAACCTCCAAATTACTCATAGCGAATATTGGAATTTCCTCTGTAGTTGCAGTAAAGTTGTTTGTTTTATTGGGGTTTTTTACTTTATCATTTGAAGTTTCAAAATCCTGACACATGTTCAGAGTCATTGATCTTTCAAAGAGCCATAAATATATATAGTATCCAGTACAGTAAAATGTGACTTTCATTTCCTTCTGGTATGTACCGTTTCGGGAAAGATGTGCATCTGCAATGTGTCAACACAAGAATGATGGGAAGCAGAGATAACGGTTTAAATCTGTGTGTACATTTGCCGTAATTTAGTGATGGTTTCCTTATTTCATGCTCTGTTATCTGTCCTTTGTTTTTTTCTATTATTGGAAGCAAAGTGGGTCACAGCTTCAAATGTAAATGAGTCAACATGGTCATATACAAAAGATCAGTTGACACATCTTTATTGAAAACAGTTTGGGTTACTTTTCAAAAAATATATGAAAAGTGAACAGTAAAATTAATATTAACAAACACAAAGAGCAGAGACTTGAATAACTACTACATGTTTATTTTGTATGAAGTTACCATTTTTAAAAAGTTTTATTTTCTAAAAATAGTGTTATGCTTTCTTCCTTTCTTTTAAATTATATTACAATTTCCAATAGAGTTGTCAGCCAAAACAATTTTCTATTTTACGTTTATGCTACTTGGAAAAGTGCTTCATTGTGCTTCAGTCTCAAAATCTGTTCATAGGTTTCTTAATCAAAGCAGGATTCTCTTGTGTTAATTGTCAGGACACTGGAAATTGTTTGTGATGGTTTTTGTGTCACTTTTAAAATGATGGGATTAATAAAAGTAACAAAATAAGGAATGTGTTGGCACTTGAATTTACAGTTTATTCCTTACAGCTTAACTCATCCTAAAAAGTTAGAACATTGTATTTAATTGTGTCCACTTAGGTTGTAATGTATGTTTCAAAGACTTAAAATTTATACCACTTTGTTACTATTTAATAAATTTAGATCAATTTCTCAGGTTCCTTGAGAATCTAAAATAAATGTGGTTAAATGTAAAACCTAGTTTTGAACAGTTTTTTATTTTTCCAAAACAATCCATACCTTGAAGCCACTTATCCACTTGTGCTTTGTGACATCTTAAAAATACAATTTACAACTACTTAAGTCATTTTATCCATATGCTAGAAAAACATTTAAGTGATTTGAGGTTTCTCCTCCTGTATAGAGCAATGCAGAGCTTTTTAATAACTTCTAAAAATTTTAAATTACCTCTATTCAACTTTTTTTCTGCATTTTACACCAATTTCAGTAAACCTGCATATAAGTTTCACGTTTCTACAGTATTTTTAAAAGTAACATTTGGTGTATTTGAAGGAAATCTTAACTATTTATGAAAAGGCTGACATGTTAGTTTTCTTCATAGTAAAGCAGCTGAAACCATCATGGCTGCCAGACACACAATGACACACCGAGTACAAAGGCGGTTCATCTCACATGGTGTTCTTTTATTGCATTTTTTTTAATAATTCAAGCATTCAGACAAAACATAATATCCCCAAACACTCCTGCTTTAAGCTTTCATAAATGAAAACTAGTATTCCAGTCTTTAATGTTGTGAAGATTGTGCTTCCGTGCACGTTGGTCCTGGATCCTCCAACCATCTCCGTGCTGCCGCGGACCGTCAGGCCGAGGCGCCTCACCAATCATCCGCGGCCCTGTTCGAATCCTCCTCGGCTACAGCACAGTCCAGGCGCTGCACGCCAGGGAGCGCCAGGTCCCTTTCGTTAAGTTTTTCCAGAAACGAAGACAGAAGTCGTTTGTTTAAATGGTCCGTCAGCGTCCTTTCTTCTTCCGCCCGCTGCGTGGCCACGTTCGTCCCCGGCTCCACTCCTTCCGCCTCCGTGTCCGCGCCGAGCTCCATAGGCGCCGAGCGCTGCTGGCTCAAGGGCAACCCGTTCGGCTGCTCACCTTGTCCGGACTCCTGCTCCGTCCAGCCCCCGGCGTCCGCCCCAGATTCTGTCTCCATTTGTGATATCAAGCTGGTCTGCAGGGCGGCATTTTCCAGTTCTTTGAGTCGTTTGCTGTGAAGGCCGCAGGCGGGCGGTTCGTTACCTGCCGGGATGTTATTGCTGTGAGGGGGTTCGCCAGTTTGCTCCATCATGCTCTGCGTCAGTTGAGCAGCCCATGGTTCCAATGGACTGGTCGGAAGGAGAGCTGACAGGTATCGCCTCCTAGTGGATTGCAACAGTACTGCAGCTTCACACAATTAGAAACTAACATACTTTTTGTATAAATAAACAAAACAAATGCAGTTTTTTTGTGCAGTTTTTTTATATTTGGAAGTATTTTTTTAATAGAAGCATCCTGTTTCCGCCAATATTTGAAAACAAAATGACTCGGATCCCATAATGGCTATCTAATACTTTTGGCCTAGTTCTCAAAACAATAAAATACTCTTTTATTATAGTATAGCTTAGTCAAAATAATACGTTTCTCCATCACAGGGGCGGAAACAGGTTCCCACAGCCATGGGATTTAACGAAAAATATTTGCCCCTTAAAATTATCTTGTGTTGTTGTTTGGTCAGTGTAAATGTTTTAGATTATCAAACAAATTTGCAGCATACAAATGTAGTCAGAGTTAGTTTAAATATATGTTTTAAAATTATTATTAACTAATCTAGCTTTATAGAAAAATAAAATTGGCCTTCATGATTTAATCCATTAAAAGGAACATAACTGCATCTTTGGTTCAGTGTCTCTGTCTGATTTTAAGTATTTAAAACAATCACTAAAATGGAGCCAGTCTGACAAGGAAGCAGGCAACAAATATTCAGTTTTTGTTTTATTTAGGAGTTTACTGGAGACCATAACACCATATCTCTCTTAAACTTAATGGTTGAATGGACACATCTGTAAATTTAGTAACAAGTTAAAACAAAGTTAATTAGCAGGCTTAAAATTAATTAAGATTTTCTGTATAAGACAATCTAATCAGCATCTTTACGTTATTTTATAAATAAAAACAACGAGCCACATCTGCCATGGGAATAAAACGGTGTTGAAAGATGTTACCTGAAAGTTAAATGGCTATATAAGGAGATTTCTGATTGCATCATTTGGTCTGATAATATCTGATGAACACCAATCGATATTGCTGTTTACACATTAGAAAGTACATATTTCACGTGTTTTATAAAATTTTGAGATATATCTGTGTTACCTCAAAATGTAACACATTTTTAAAGGAACCTTTGCTTCCACAGGGGCAAATATTTTTCGAACAACAGTTCTTTGGTTTGTTTCTAACTTCCAATAAGTTAGAAACAAACTTATTGGTTAAAATAAACTATTTTTAAACTTCCATTTCTCAGCGGTGTGAACTATTCTCAATTTTCGCTTCGAACATTTGACTGCTTTGACTTTCCGTAGAACAGAATGTGTTTCCATAGCGACCATTTATAGCCATCGACCACGGAAGCGTCTTTGTAACGGTACCAGGTAACAAAATGATGTCTGTAAACGCCTTAGGACATATGTAATATATGCGAAGTGAGTTGTAAAAGATGCAATATTATAGATTAGCATCTCTTTAGCCACTCAAAGAGACACAGATTGTTAGCTTTCAGCTAACATCGACCTAATGAGTAGCTATACAGGCTTAGCTAACACAGCTGTGAAATTAAATCTACAAACTGTAGATATGTTTTTATGCTTTCGTTTCTTCTACTACTTAGAACAAGCGTGAAACGTTGCTTGTTAAGAATAACATTTACTGGATTATAAATAAGGAAACAGTAATTCTGATAAATGACTATGAAAACAAGTCTTTTTTTTTGCTTCCTTTCGTTTTTCCTTTCTTTCAGGTCAACATGTCCTTCAGAGATTTAAAAAGTAAGTGAAACCTTGTATTTCTCCACTTTTGATCTAACAAACATTATTTTTGCTGCAGATGTTTGAATAGAACTGAATTTGTGTGTGATTTGGCAGACTTCACAGAAATGATGAGGGCCTTGGGCTACCCTCGCCTCATATCTATGGAAAATTTTGTAACACCAAACTTCACCCTAGTGGCAGAAATCCTAATATGGCTCGCAAGGAGTGTGTTTCAGCTTTTAATATCGAAATGCTTCATGTAATAACAACACTTCTGCTCAGATAGTTATTCGCCTTCATGTGGTATCATTGTACCTTCCAGTCAAAGTATTTCTTCTAATCCTGATTAACACATAAAATAGTAATTGGTTCTCATGTTCTTTTTCTCTTTACTGTAGATACGAGCCTCACGTTGATATTCCCACTGATGTGGACACAGAGTTGGACAGAATATTCTTCATTAAGGCTTTGGTTCAATTCATGGTGAAATACTATTTGGACAGATAATATGTCCTTAACTATAGCTAACTAACATCCACTCTGTTTTAATCGTTGTCTGACCCGGTTGCAGGCAACCAAGGCTCACATCAAGCTAAACACCAAGCATCTCTACCAGGCTGACGGCTATGCAGTGAAAGAGATGCTGAAGATCACATCGGTGCTGTACAATGCCATGAAAACCAAGCAGTTGGCTCTGGAGGATGCAGTGGAGGAAGACAGTAACAAGTTCAAGTTTGATCTTGGCTCTAGGGTGAGGCGCATTTATCATTTAAATCTGATGTGTTGCTGATAGCCCACTAACTTAATTAATTAAATGTCAGTTTTAAGAAGAGTAAAGAAAAGAAAAAAAAACATAAAGGAGATATAAGAGTGCTTTAGATAGTTAATAAGACAGTTAATGTAATGTGCAGTCAAAATAACTTTGTCTATCTAATTGGTAAACAGCGTTCTGTCTATGTAAACCCATCCAAATGCAGCGAGTCTTTGAAAAGGGCTGAAAATGTAGTTCATTAACATTTATTGTAAGAACTCACAAGAACTTCACCCAACATTCTCATGGATTTTACAATACTTTTAATGACAGATGGAGTTGATTTCTTGTTGTACTGTTTGTGTTTCAGTGTCAGAGATTTTAAACTATTTAAACAGCAGGAAATGCTGTATCTGATATTAGTGTAAATGTACCTTTTCTTTAAATTGATTTAGTTCTTTGGTTGCAGTATTCTCCTGAACATCAATTTGACACATACCTATTTGCCAAGCCTGCACACTTTTGTTTTGTTATTTTTTTGCACATTGTCTACAGTGTCTCTACTTTTCTCATGTTTTCTTTTCCCTGAAATAATTTAGGTCTTTAATTCCTTTGTTACAGAAGAAAGAGTCAAATGTGAGTCAGCTGATCTCTCCATGTCTCTTCTGCAGATCTCTGAGCTCAAAGCAGCTCGTCAGCTGGCATCTGAAATCACATCCAGAGGAGCATCTCTGTATGATTTACTGGGGAAAGAGGCAGAGCTCCGGGTGAGGGAAAGTTGGTTATTGTTTCATAATAGTATATTGGTAAAAGAAAAAAAAAAATAAAGCTAGACTATTTCGAGTTTAATATCGAGGAAGAGATTTTTCCTGCATGATGGATATGTTATTCTCAAGCTTCTGTAAACGCAAATGTGGCTGGAATGTTGCGAGTAGCTCTGAAGTTGACATAATGTCAATAATGTCAGATCTCTTTCTGCAGTCATGTTTGATACATGAGTGACCATCATTAATGCTTTTATTTCGTCTTCACTTTTTTGGTGTTCGCAGGAAATGAGAACTGCTGCCATTGCTCGACCTCTTGAGATCAATGAGACAGAAAAGGCACTGAGAGCTGCTATTAAAGAAACTCTGGTGAATATTCCGAGTGTTTATCTTTTTAATCGCATTGGTTTTCATTTTCATTCGCTTAAATACTTCAAACTGTGATTGTGCCACATTGCCTTTGTTACCAGGAAGATGTCGAAAAGATCAAAGAGATGCTAAGTAATGTCGTCTCAGACGAGACCAGTCTGGACGCCAAGATAGAGAAGAAGAAGCAGGATCTGGAGAGGCATCAGAAGAGGCTGCAGACTTTACAGAGTGTCAGGTCAATTCTATTTTTTTTTTTTTACATTTAACCATCTTAAGATTTACAATTTCCATTTGAAATAAGTATTGAAACAAAACCCATTGAAACATTTCTCAAATTGTGTTTGGATTTTTCAGGCCAGCATTCATGGATGAATATGAAAAGATAGAAGAAGAGCTGCAGAAGCAATATGAAGTCTTTGTGGAGAAATTCAGAAACCTCACCTACCTGGAGTCACAACTGGATGAGTACCACAGGCTGCAGCAGGACAGGTTTGAGGTGTGTGGATGGAATAGATATGCCATGTAGAATGCTTAATCCTATTGATAATCCCTCCGTTTAAAGATATATCATATGTGATGCAGTATTTGTATCTTTCTGCCTGCCTGCGTTTCTGTTTTTCTCATTAATTCCTTGGACATTTTTGCTGCAACATTGTCTGGATCTTGTAGATCAACTACATCAAGTTTTATGTTAAATATTTGAGTCTTGTTTCCAAGTTTAAAAATGTTCAACTGGCTCTTCATCTAAAACGGGGTTTCTTGCGTACGCATTAGGAAGCTGAAAACTGCCTGAGGATAATGCAACACAAACTGAGGGAGGAGGAGAGAGATCTGATGAAGGGCTCGTGTGAGTTAAACAAGAACCAAACCAAGCAGAATTAAAACACAAGCTTTTTTTTTTTCTCTCCGTCTTAACATTTTTGTCTTTGTGCTTGACAGTGAAAGACTCTGATTCTGATTTGGATGTTCCAGAGGACGAAGGGTCAGATAGCGACCTTGAAGAATCTCGTCCATCTAAGCCACAGCCCTCAAGAAATGCCCCCATGGCAGGTATGCAGATGGACTGCAGCCAAGATAGTGTTAAAAAAAACTACAAATTAGACAAAATTTATATTTTTAATTCTCATTCATCTCATCCCATGATAACCAATTTATTTAAAAATACTTTGAGAGTTTTTCATTTAAATTTTTTGATACCATTATGCACAGCATTCCTATATTTATTTTAGTCTCCATCGTCAAGAAGAATAGAGGAACTTCCAGTTCTTCCCTCTAGTTTCTTACATATTTAAATTATATTTATTTGGTTATTTTGATTTAACAGGTCCACCTAAAATTCTACTTTTTATTAAACATGGTTTTCAGAAAACTCTTTCTGTCCTAAAAATTCATAATTGCTTGTGCTTTTTCCTCTCTGCGAAGGAAGAGGAGCACAATTCATTGGCAACATGCAGGGTGATGACAGTGATGAGGTAAGTGATGTTCTTATCTTCGCACTGATACAATGTTTCTGAAACCAGGCTACATTATTTCCTGTTTGCCGCCAAATTCTCTCAGCAGGGCTCAGTGTGAATGATTTTCCTGTTAACCTTCATTTAAAGATTGTTCTGTTATAAACTGACCAGATTTACCACCTTTTTTGGTTTCTGGCGTATCTCTTCATTTGCTGTTTCATCAGTCTTTGTTTCCTTTTGCTATTTTCTTGTCATTGTCACTTGGATTTTAAAGAGGCTTTTAGCAGTCTCCAGAAGGTCAGTCCCTGAATCCAAAAAACAGCGGAAAGGAAAGGTTTGTTCAGGAAAAGGATTCGGTTAACCCTCATGTCCCCCGTATGTATTAGAAGGAAACATCCATTCGCAAATTTCCTATTTGACCCTAATGTTGAAAAAAGTGTTGTCAAAAATGGTTTATATTATTTTTTACGGAATTGTGCTGATATTTGTAATAGTTCTAATGTCTGGGGTAAGAATGTATTTTTCCTTCAAATGCAACAGATGCTATTTTTTTCTTTTCAAAGTTTTTTGTGATATAGGAGTAAAACCTTGCCAAGGTTCTGTGTTTAGTTAGAATAAAAACATGTTCTTTTTATTTTTTTATTTTAGTGTTCACAGTATGTTTGTGTGTGTCTAGTAATCTAATTTTCCTGGAAAAATATAGTTTGACATGTTATATCATCCAACAGTCCTATCATATGTAGTCTTCAACCTTTTACTTGTTGATGTTGTTATTGCTGCTTGCTTCCTGTTCCAGAGTGATGACAGTGAGATTGATGCAGATGAGGATGATGAGGAAGATGAGGATGAAGACGAAGAAGGTGAAAAAGAAGAGAGGAGGCAGGAGAATGAGGAGGACAACAGGACCTTACAAGTCCTGTTGTCAAGGAGTAATCGACCTCCTAGGGGAGGAGTGAGACCGGCCCTGTCGGAAGAAAGTGATGATGACTTTTGAGTTGGGGACACAATCATGAGCTGTGCACTTTTTTTATGCCCGAGCTGAACTCACTTCTTGGAAAGCTCCACTATCATTTTTATTTGCAGATATATCCCCTGTTCTCTGCTGACAAAAATAAAATTAAAACTTGTGTTTTAATTTTTGTTCTTTTCCAAATATAAGTTTTATAAATAGGTTATCTATGTGGCAGTTTGCACATATTTTGGCAGTTTTTTTATTGTATGCTGTACTTTCTAAGGGAAAATATTTGTGACTATTAAACAAATTCTAATTTGAGCTCTCTGTAAATCATTTCAGTGGAATGTGTAATAATAGGATACACTCAGCAGTACTTAGGAAGAAAAGAAAGAAAGTTTGAATAATTTATCAGAAAAATGTTTTCTAGGTTTTTAAATTGGTGAATTCAAACAAATGTAACTTACAAACATTTTTCCCAAAAAAATTTAACAGTCTAGCTTTCATTGTGGCTTTTTGGTAGTTGTTATATAGTGGGTAAAAATAATAAAAATAAATAAATATGGATGTTTTATACAATAGAAACAAAAATATTTAGTTATACGATTAGTAGTAGGAGAGCTTTTCAATTTTTTGTGACGGCTTCTTCGGAGGAAATTACTAAGTGACCGCTTTTAATAATAGTACTCAAGTAAAGGCAAAAAAAATATATACACAGTCCAGTCACATTAATGTGACCATCTGTCAAAAGCCAGAATAACCACCTTTCGCAGAGCGAACTGCTACGAGACGTGCAGGAAGAGAGTCACTTAGGTCCCTGAAGGTCTTCTCTGGGATGTTAGCCATGCCGACTCTAATGCCGTGGCCAGCTGCGCTAGATTACGCGGTTGAGGATCCATGGCGCGAACAACTCGATCGAGATGGTCCCACAGATGCTCGATTGGGTTTAAGTCAGGTGAGTTTGCTGGCCAGGGGAGGACGGTAAACTCATCCTGGTGCTCTTCGAACCACGCACGTACACTGGCAGCTGTATGGCACCTCGCATTGTCCTGCTGGAAGATGCCATCATCCTGAGGAAAAACAATGCGCATGTAGGGGTGGACATGGTCCGCAAGGACAGATGCGTACTTGTATTGATCCATCGTGCCTTCCACAATAATCAGTGAACCCAGAGAATGCCAGGAAAACATTCCCCAGACCATAATGCTCCCGCCTCCAGCTTGGACCGTTCCTGCAATGGTTGCAGGGTGGTTCCTTTCAGAGGTTTCACGCCTTATACGCCAACGTCCATCTGTCCGATGGAGCATAAAACGCGATTCATCTGAAAACGCTACCTGTCGCCACTCAGTGGACGTCCAGCTGCTGTACTGGCGTGCAAATTCTAGCCTACGTCGTCGATGAACACCAGTCAGCATAGGTGCACGAACCAGGCGTCTGCTTCGGAGGCCCAGACGCAGCAATGTTCGCTGAATAGTGGTTTGGGAGACACTTGTGGTAGCCCCTTGGTTCATTTTAGTGGTCAGTTGCTCAACGGTAGCCCGTCTATCTGCCCGAACGCATCTCCGCAACCGTCGTTCGCCTCTGTCATCTATGGCCCGTGGTGCACCACATTTGCCACGTCGTTGATTTTGGACAGTCCCATTTTGCCATGCACGGTACACTTTTACCACGGCGGCACGCGAACAGTTCACAAACTCAGCCGTTTCGGAAATGCTTCCACCCTTGGCCCGAAAGCCAATGATCATGCCCTTTTGGACGTCGGATAAATCGCTTCGTTTCTGCATTACGCCAACGATTGAAATGTTTTCCGAAGCCCACACACACCCTTTATATACGCTCAACTGCACTGTGCTGCCACCTGCCTTCTGTGATTGGTTATTTAACTCTGAAGTGGAAAGTACGTGGTGGTCACATTAATGTGACTGGACTGTGTATATAGTGCTTTTAAAAGTAATTTTCAAAAAGTTACTTAAGAAAAATTAGCTTTTACTATTCACCTGTTTGTGAGAATCAGCCAGTAACAAAATGCGTGTAAGGTTTAATGTTTTAAAAAAAAATTATTATTATTGATGAAATGTTCAATAATTTTAGTCTGGTTCCTTGCATAACCCCCCCCACCCCCCCACCCCCCCGCCAAGTCTATTATCTTACGTATTTAAAAAGAAATATGAAAAGCTAAACGGATTGCAGTATTTTCGTGTGTTTTGTTTTTGGCTCATTAGAGTCGACATTTATCAAAAATAATCATAACGACCAAGTTGTCTTGCGGCAAGAACTAAAAAAAAAAAACGTATGGAGTTAATAAAAACATAAAACATATAAGTAAACATAGAATATATATAGTAAGTCAATAAGTAAAATAAAATCGACATCAATGTTGTGTTTTGTGACGTTAAGGCATCGATGACGCAATCATTGTGCGCCCTGCGCTAGGAGGCGGCGGCGGATGCCTCTTCGAAACAAAACTGCCTTTTACCTAGGACTTGGTTTTCCTCTCATCCTGGTATGAAAACGGCTTGTAATTGAACAACTAAGTGGTGTGACGACTGTTCGTTTAGTTACAACACAGGCAAGTAGATGAGAGCGCTGTGAGCTCCTTGATAAGTAAACAAGCCTGTTTTATCAGAGGAACAGCGGCTAACTGATGCTAGGTCGCTCCTCCTGACAAACACAATGCTGACTTTTTTTTTTTTTTTTTAGAATATTTGAGCTTTAATTTATGAGTTTGTAACCCATCGGCTTGTCTGTTTGTTAACCTGTCTATTTGTTAAATGAGCTACACAAACTACTCATGCTTTGAGATATGAAAACAATAATTTGTATCACATTAATTAGACGTTATTTTTGGTCTTAAGTTTGTGGGGGGGTCGTAAACTACCGTAGATGTCGTTTAATAGAAGCTGTGGCGCATAAATGAACATGGAGATTGTTCACAGTTGTCCTCCTTTACATAAGGCTGACAGCCATTCTGATGCTGAATGATGCTGGAATGCGCCATCATTGTTCCGCCAGGCGTTGCATCATCCACAGATGGATCTTTGTACAGTTATCTAAACCAGTGTTTCCCAACCCTGGTCCTCAAGACACACTGACCTGCATGTTTTTAGATGTCCCCCTGCTTCAACACGCCCCATTCAGATGACTGCAATTCAGCAAAACCCTTTGAATCAGCCATCAATTGAAATCTATGTGTGCTGAAGAACATCTAAAACATGCAGGTCGGTGTGACTTGAGGATCAGGATTGGGAAACGCTGATCTAAACCACATTTACTTTATGTAGTTTTTAAAATTTAAACAGCAATGCCACAAACCGAGATGTAACAGCGGTTTGAGTGTCGTTTTTAATTGTGATTAGAGCAGTTTCATTAGCTATGCATATTGACTCGCTCATTTAAATGATTGAATTAAGGTATTCCACCAATTTCAGTGCCACAGAGCTTTTATAAACATTTCTCAAACATTGGGTCACTCTCACTGTTACAAGATGCACCTGTGCAAGAGGTTGCGTTATAAAAATCTACTCAACTTAATATTCCAGTCAGTTATTAGCAGTATTCTCATCAGAGAAGTCAAGCACCCAAAATTATACTCGAGAGTAGAACTACGTCAACATATTTTTACTCTAGGAAAAGCAAGAAGTAGCCATCCAAGAAATTATTCAAGTAAGGGTTAAAAAGTATTTGCTAAAATGTAACTGAACATAGCATTTGATGAAATGTTTATAAATGAAATAACCAGACAATGAAAAATAAAAGACTCAGTGGAAGTTCTGGTATTTTAAAAAGTAAAATGAACAAATAAAGGCAAAAAATAACAAATTCAGCCAAATGTTTTCTTTTTTTCTGTGTAAAATGTATTAAACTAATTTGCACAGGAGGTTGTATGTATGTTAGAGGGTTAAGGTACTTCCAGTGTTCACTTTATCTTCTTAATTTACAAATGATACAACAGGCTCAGCAGAAAGAAAATAACAAATGAAGCTTGTGTACAAACACGAGGATTCACACTAATGCAAACTGTCTGACTGCGTCTCATGCATGCTGGCTAAAATATTTCTGTTGGTCATTCAGCGAAGTTGCTCCCAGTGGGTAGAGTATCAATATATTTTACTCAAATAAGAGTAATGACATTTCATAATAATATTACTCAAGTAAAAGTAGCATGGTTTAGTTAAACTACTAAAAGCACATTTTACATATACGGGGCTGGAAACACTTGCAGCTCCGGCCATCATCAAGTTCAAGTGGCGACTTGATCAGTGGAGACGTGTTTTCTGAAGTTCCAAATCAATTCAGTGGATACGTCGTCTAGGTTTGGCTGTTGCTAGTACAACAGCTCTTCCTGGACTGAACCTTGTCAAGTGGAAAGTTGCTTTCTGGTTGTGTTGGAACAGTTTTGAAAACATTACTGCACACCAGGGCACAAGCTGATACCTCACAAAACATCTTTAGCATGAATTAGGATGAAGACTGCAAGTTAGACCTTCCAACCAGTGTCTGACCTCACAAATGCTCTTTTGAAAGAACCATTTAAACATCCTCATGAATATGCCCATAAACCTGGGGGGAAGCCCTACCAGAAGAGCTGCGTAGGGTGGGCTGACATGTTAAACTCTATCTGAATCCTTGTGAAATGTAAATTTGCAGTCGAATTTCACCTACATCTCTTGAGTTGCTGACATAATTGCTCTTTGTCTGCCTAGTTTGATGTTGTGATACCAGTTAACCCGTGTTTATGTACTGAAGCTTTGTAAAACTCAAGTTCAACTTCATATTCCAGTATCGCTAATTGCACAAGTAATTGGCGATACTTGTGCACATAAACATAAATATTCCATTTACATCTTCCATTTTTTAATCTAAATAACTTTGAAAAAGGAAGTTCACTACATGTAGAGTGTTTTAATGAAAGCCTCCCCTAGCTCTTCTTATTTCACGTTATCTCACCTCTCCTTGTCTTTCAGCTAAAGAGCAGCTGTCAGGATGCCAAAGAAGTTCCAGGGTGAGAACTCCAAGGCGGCCACTGCCAAAGCCCGCAAGGCTGAGGCCAAGGCAGTGGCAGACGCCCGTAAGAAGAAGGAAGAAGAAGACGCCCTTTGGCAAGAAACAGACAAACACGTACTTAAAAAAGAGCAGAGGAAGGTGAGCAGAGATGTCAAATCATAGTTTACACCCAAATTCATCACGGGACGCATCTATCGTCTTTTATTATTCACATCAGCTCTTTGACTATTGTGTTTTCTCTTGTCTGCCTTTTGTTCCCCTTTTTATTTGTTTATATAGTGTGTAAAATGATGGTTGCAGAAAATGTTAACTTGCCAAATCTAAAGTGTTAAGTTAACAACCTGAAGACACAACCTCCATTATAAAACACGGTAGAGACAGGAAGAGGGAAGCCACCTGGAGTTGATGGGTATATAGACACCAGACTTAAATTACTGGGGGATTCCCAGAGTTCAGAAGCACAGAATCAGAGCTGAGAGAGACTTGCAGCTGTGTTTGCTGGTGACGATGGCTCCTCATGGTTTGGCTCAGGAACATTTCATTCCAATGCAGACCACACTTATCATATCTTAGTTTGTTAAAAATGTTGAAAACCATCTGTCTACTTCATTCCACTTCACCGTCATGTATTTCAGTGTTGGTCTACCCAGTCAAATTTTAACAAAATGACCTGGGATTTGTGGTTAGTATTATGACAAAATGTGAGAAGGTGCATCATGTATGAATACTTGCACAACAAACTATATATAAGCAAATGACGCTCAACAGTATTGTTTCATAGGAAATATTTTAAGGATAACCATTTCACTTTTGCAAGGATTTAATAAGGAAGCTCTGGTTTGTTGCATTGATAAAATAAGTGGAAACACTTTCTCTCTTCCTCCAGGACGACAAGGAGAAGAAGCGGTTGGAGCTTCTTGAGAGGAAAAAGGAAAACCAGCGGCTCCTGGATGAGGAGAACGCCAGGATAAAAGGAAAAGCACAGAGGGAGGCCGCAGCTGCTGGAAAAGTGACTCGGGCTCAAATTCAGGACATACTTCAAAATGAGCAGCAGCAAGAGCTGGAGATGAAGCCGAAAGGTAGGATTTGGTTTAGAGATCCTGGGCCACATGCGTTTGTGTCAAATAAAATGAAAACCCTTCCTTCCACACAGAGAAAAGCCACCTGGAGACTCCTCTGGAGGAGAATATTAACAGAGTCATAGCTGAAGAAGGAAGTGTGGAAGCCCGAACAATCGAGGAGGCCATCTCTGTGCTCAGGTAGAAGACCTGTGGCATTGTGATGTTGCTGTCATTACAGAGGTTGTTGGCCGTTTGTCATCATTGACTCGTGTTGTTTTGCTGTCTCCAGCACGGGGCCGGAAGACCTGGACCGCCATCCGGAGCGGCGGATGAAAGCTGCTTTTACTGCCTTTGAGGAAGCAAACATGGCCCGACTAAAAATGGAGAACCCCAACATGAGGTTGTCGCAGCTAAAGCAACAGCTGAAGAAAGAGTGGGCCAAATCTCCCGAGAACCCTCTGAACCAGCGTTTTGCCTCCTACAACTCGAAGTGAATTCATCTTTTTCACAGTGTCGCTTGGAAACTCTGCTTGCTTAGGCAAATTAGAGACTTTGATTTGAAAAACTAATAATTTCACTGAAAATAAAAAAGTGTCAGTGATGATGCTTCATCAGCAATCACCCGGTTACACCTTATCCTGTGCCAGAGGACTTGACTCTTTTGTTTAATTTAGTAGTAAGAGGAACTGCTTTTCATCCCCCAAAAATAGCAACTGTTTATCATGTTTCTGAACATGGCCTTTAATGAGGCAACTCAGCATCTCATTAATTAAATGACTTATTCTTTAGCCCTTCTGGGAAGGTGGGGAGCCAGATGTTTTGGGAATAACTTATTAAAGTTCACAGCTGAATCATCAACAGTTTGTGTTTCTTTTTTTTCTTTTTTGTCTTGTCTTTTTTTGTGATTCACAAACTAATAGGAAACCAGTGCAAGTCATGTCACATTTGTTTTCAAGATGAAGGATGAGTATAGGTTTATGTCCAGCTTACATAGGGCACGACAACCATTGAATTTTAGGAATATATTAGTTAACGCTAAGTTTTTGTACACTAAAAGTTTACAGTTTGATTATTTAGTTTAGTTTTTTTTACTTTAAAACCCAGAAAGATAGAACTATACATACTGATAGAGATCACTAACATATCTTTCTCTATAAGGATGCTGGTTATTTCATGTCCAAGTCAAATTTATTTACAAGCAACAGAAGTTCGCACACATAAAAAATAAAGTAATGCACTAAGAAAATACTGGTAAAACATTTTGGACAGGCTATAAGATAAGGGGAGTATATTGAAGTGTAAAGTTTGTGAGATATTAGGGAGTAAAGGACTTTTACAAGGTTTAAATATAAAATAAATAACTAGAGCCCTAAGTATAAAAATGTTCATGGTCAGTGTAAAGTCACTACCTTTATTAAGAATTAATAAAAATTTTTGTCTTGTAGAAACTTCAAGAAAAAACGTCTAGGAAATCAAATGCTGTTCATACTCACTTTTCTTTGCCTGTCTATTCAGACCTGAAAGATGATAAAAAAAAACAGCTTCTGACTTTTTTCAGTTTCATTTAGGGAACATCAATTTTCTACATATCTTAGACATACATCTGGGGTTACAGCCAGCATAATGGTTAAAGCATTAAAGAAATAGAAATGTAAAGGATTTTTTTCATCTAGAAAAAAAATTAATTGTGTTGCTTCTGCTTCACATAAAAAACCCAAACCAACAAAGATTTGATTGAATAACCTCCACCTGAGTTTTTGTTTCTTCTTTCTTACTGGTGATTTCAAACATGTTTCATTAAACACTGATTGCTACAGTATATTGGACCTGAAATTGCATTTGTTAGATCTTCTGAGGCACAGGTGACGAGGCCTTGTGCTGCATGGCATGATTCATTCAGAGACAGGTTTAAAAATGGGCATTTTGTGCGGCAGGTTCTTGTGGCGGAAGAGATAAGAGACGTCGCAAAAGGCCTTTGAACCACAAGCTTCAATAACAACTTCAAATGACCTTTTATTTACCACTTTGCTATGAATGCTAGCAAATGGCCTTGTTTTCCCTCTCAGCCTATCTGTCTCCTTCCAATTTATTTCCGTGTGATGTCCCACCCTAAAGCCGTGGTCTGATGTTACAGATTTTTTATTTTTCCCTCCCTGTCCTTTACCTGCACCCTCTCACTCCCCTCCATTTGCATGGCAACCCTTCATCAAGCAGCTGCTGCTTATTTCTTCCTTCATTTTGAATTCTAATCATTTCTTTCAAAGGAAAGCATCTTTAAAGCTCCTTCATCAAGTGTCCACACTGGGAGCAGGCAAGCGGCCATCCAACACCCACTCAGGCTGCTCTCCTTCTTAACACATTACTACTGTTGATGGGACGAATATTTGTTTGCAGGCTGCTTCTTCAAGTTTGGATAAAATCGAAAGAAAAGCAGGAACGAGGTAAGAATCACCTGTAGCTGTAGAGAATTCGAAGCAATTTTTATTTTACAGAGAAAAATGTTAGAAGAAACAAGTGAATATGTTTACCGTTGCCTTTATGTAATGACTGAATTCAAGATTGAACATTGTATTTTAAGGGAAAATGCCATTATTTCACTGTTTTGGCATAACTCAAGGAAAAGTAACTAGCTTCAGAATTATTTTGATTTTGCCATTTTACATTTTATGTTGTTAGAATAATACGGTGATCTGTTCATTAGTTAACATTTACAGATCATAAAGTGATGCTTACATGTCATGTTTCAAATTTCTAATAAATTAGAAATGTGTTGCATGGAAATTAAACTGGTCATGCTTTTCTCAGTCTTTATGGTTGCTAAGTTTGGTAAATAAAGAAAACAGGGCATGGGGGGGACATCTGATTTTGACAGTTTGATTCATATTCACAGCCTCATGTAAAGACAACCTGTAATTAAATAAATAAGCACTTTAACAACCATGAATACAAGCCTTGAAACTAATTCAGTAACACAAAGGGGTCCCATTATAACAAGTGCCTCTTGAAACATAATACTTTCTTTGAATATATTTTTGGCCTCTGCATGCATAAAAATCACTGTGCAGATTTGTCCTTGGCAAAAAGTCACAACTTCCTCACAGAAAAATACTTTTACTCTGCTAATGCTTAAAATTCTTCCTTTAAACTTCTGGATTTTTTTAAGCTTCCCTTTATTATTTGATGATAATAAATATCTTCAAATACCAGATATTTACAAACCTCTTCTTTTTTGTGGTTAAAACAGGTTCTTGTTTTTATATTGAAAATACAAAATATGACTTCCTCATTCCCAACATCCCCTACAACCTGTCCAAATATAGTCTACACTAATTTATTCAAAGTAAAACCTGACTTATTTGTCAACTCTTATCAACTTTTCATCAACATTGAATTTGCTGTGCTTTTATGGACACACTTTTAACCTCATGTTTACGGTGTTTAGACTCAAAAGCTATGCTATTTTTTATTGGTTTTCTGCATATTTCAGGGCATAGACACTGATTACTGATCTCAACTCTAATAGTCAGTGCTGAACGGCTTTCAATAATATTCAGTGGATTAGATGGTTAAAAAGTTTGGGAACATCTATGGTATTCTTATAATCTAGAGATTACAATAACTATTGTATTTTTTCTTTTTTGGTTTCATCAGAAGTGAATGTGTTTTTTACTCAAACGGACATCATGTCTTTTCCGTCTTGCAGAGATAACATGAGGTTGATCCTGGTTAAACCCACCAATGCAACAAGACGTCTTGACTCAACAGTTGAAGCCTTCCAAGATGGAGAACATCAGCACTGTGCTACAGGAGGTCCTGAGGAGAAGCACAATCCATTCTCTGGAAGCCCAGAGAAAGCATCTTCATCTCCTCAGAAGAGTCGCTGCTGCGCTTCATCTTCCCTCCATGAGAAGTCGAATGGAATCAATCCTCCAAGAGGCTCGGCTCAGAGGTCGCCTTCAAAAACACAGAACCTTTTACTGTCACCGCTGAGTGACAAAGACTGGCAGCTGCTTTGTGGGGAGGATCCACCCTCAGTAGGAAGAGCTGAAGACATCGTGGAAAATCCAAACCATACGGACAGATGTGGCTGCCCCTGTCCTGATGCTCTCCAACATTCTGACATCTTAAGTTTACAGCCACAGTCAAATAAAGAAAGTGTCCCGAGAGGCAGAACTAAGAGAAGCATTTCCTCGCCTCATACCCTGCCTTTCCTTGAAAGCGCACACCCATCCACCGCTTGCCAAGTTTCAGGACAGCAAACAAATCGCAGAGATCTCTGCAGACCTCCTACAAACCACCCGAGGAACATCATCGTGCCTCAGTGCTCTGGCCAAGATGAACGGCATTGCAATCATCCAAAAGTCAGAAACTTCAGCCAAGCAACTCATTCTAAGTTGTTCAACATTCCTTTAAACTCAGGTCAGTGTGCTGATAGAAATAAGAAACTCTCTGCACTCAGCTTAGATGTCAACTGGAGAGACCTTTTTGGCAAAGAACCACTTTTGGTGCAGCAGCATCAAAGGAATGACTCTCACTGCTCCTCAACTGATGATCAAACATGGAAGCCATCCGGAGAGTCATCTTTTGCACTGAAGTGCCGCCATCTTCCTTACAATCGCCTAACCAGAACGCCATGGGGAAAAAGATCAGCTACACCAGCCAGTCAGAAAAGTTTCACCTCTTTCTCCACCAGCCAGTGTAGTTTGCTTGAAAACCAAGATTTGGTGGAGAGAATAAGAGAGCAAGAAAGTCAGGTAAGTTACCTTTTTTCAGCATCCTTTCTGTTAATTTAGGGTTTCCAGAATGTTTAAATGGAAAGAAAATATGGCCTTCTCACATATGATTTATGCATGCTGTCTTTGATTGCGACAATTGGCAATACAGGTGAACACAGACGCCTTATTTTGTAGGAACCCTCTCAGCATCTCATCGGATCCAAACAGTCCCTCCCTAAACCCTGCCCTCCACTTCCTGACACCTTAGAAAGTGGCAGTGTCCAAAACGGGGATGCATTGCGACCACTCAGCAGCCTGGGCACTCTAAGCTCTAGTTTTGCAGATTTTCCTTCAGACCAGCAGCAACTTCAGCTGCTTCACAGTGCCATTCTTGAGGACGCCTTCTCCAAGGTCATCGGAGACGACTCCAGTAAGGCCAACAGTGAGAATCTGATCACAACAGAGGGAAGCAAACCACAGAAGAAGACCAAGGACATCAGCTACCGGCTGGGTCAGAGGAGAGCTCTATTTGGGAAGCGCAAACAGTTGAGCGACTACGCGTTGGTCTGTGGGATGTTTGGTATCATCGCCATGGTCATTGAGACAGAGCTTTCAAGAACTTTTTACACTAAGGTAACCTATAACTACTGAGAAAATACTGAAACATGATTGGGTCACTCTTTTAAAAAGACATGTTCAATGTGAAATATGTACTATTGTCAAAAATGAACGACAAAGTTCATTACCACTGAGGCACTCAGATATGCTGATATTCTCTGTCCATTGTGAACAGGAATCCATCTATTCTTATGTGCTGAAAGGATTGATCAGCATTTCCACTGCAATTCTTCTTGGACTCATTCTGATGTACCACGCAAGGGAAATACAGGTATGATCGATGACTGTTCAACACTTTCATCGTTGCCTAAGATTAAAAGCCAATAACTGTAAAATGAGAAACAGGTATTTAATTAAGGAAAAATACATAAAATGTTCAAGCATGGTTTATGTTCCCTATAGTCACAGATTTTATCCTTACTTTTTGCAAAATTACAGGCATAATGTTTGAATAATTTTTTAAACACATAAAGACTGTATAATGTGGTTGAAAATTGGCTGTGATTACAAAAAACTTGTGCTTCAAATTTATTTTTAATTTAAAATCAATTATCTCTGAATTTTGGAAATGTCAAGACAACCTGCTCCAGCTTATTGGGATGGGAAAAGAATACATTGTCACTTTGAACATTGGGTCAATAAATAACAATTCCATGCGACCATATTTTGACTATATAGAGAGAGACCCATTGTCCCATGGTTTAGTGTTGAATATAAACTGATTTTAATCAACCAGGTCTTTTGGATCAAGTAAAATAGATTAGATTAATTTACACTGAATTAATTTTACAATTGAGGAAATTCTATTTTTTATTAACTTTGTTCATTTGTAATAGTTGTTCATGGTTGACAATGGGGCAGACGACTGGAGGATCGCAATGACCTTTGAGAGGATCCTCTTCATTGTGTTGGAGCTCCTTATCTGTGCCATCCATCCAATCCCAGGGCAGTATGTGTTCACCTGGACTCCCCGCCTGGCCTTCAACTATACAGCATCTGTAGCAGATGCTGATGTAGACATCGTCCTTTCTGTCCCGATGTTCCTGCGACTGTACCTGATCGGACGTGTCATGCTGCTGCACAGCAAGCTGTTCACAGATGCTTCGTCACGCAGCATCGGGGCCCTCAATAAGATTAATTTCGACACTCGTTTTGTGATGAAGACGCTGATGACCATCTGCCCCGGGACTGTCCTGCTGGTCTTTAGTGTCTCCTGTTGGATCATTGCAGCGTGGACAGTGCGTGTATGTGAGAGGTATCATCTCAGAGTTGTTATAATTTGTAGTCTTACAGACACTTTGTGTATAGTTGTCTTAAATTCTTGTTGATGCATTTTCATGGCCAACATTATACAAACATGCTCACTGATAGTTTGCAACGTCTGCCACGACCAAAAGTGTTGACATACTTAGGACTTGTTTGTTTGATTACCTTTCTAATGAGGGATAGCATCATTTAAATTGTGTGAGGATTTTTGGCACAGACCTGACTTTCAAGCTTTGATTTTATGTTTTCAAATATTAACGTCAGACTGCTTTATACTTTGAACTTGAAAACAACCAGTTATGTTGAAGTTTCAACAATATATTTGACTTGAAGTTGAAGAGGTTGTTCCCCATCTTAATTATTCAGTTCATTTTGTGCAACAACTGAGCTATTCCACAGCTTGACGCTACCATCAGAGTGTTTGTAGGTTCCAAAGATTCACATTGGCTTCCCCGTAACATACTTTATGTATTTATGCCCAAATAGCTCAGCGTCAATGTCTCACCGTAGCATAGAAATTTTCTGTGTAGCTGTAACACTAAATGCTACTACAGCCCCTCCTGTTCTGCCTCAGTAGGTATCATGATGCACAAGAAGTAACAAGCACCTTCCTGGGAGCAATGTGGCTGATCTCCATCACTTTCCTGTCCATTGGTTATGGAGATATGGTCCCTCACACCTACTGTGGGAAAGGAGTTTGCCTCTTGACAGGAATTATGGTGAGAAGGAATGTTTTTTATGAGTACTGAAATTAATATCAAACTTAATCTTTGGTTAGAACTGAATGAATCTGTTGTGATGCCAACCGCAGCTCTTCCTCTCCACAGGGAGCAGGTTGTACAGCTTTGGTGGTGGCTGTTGTTGCAAGGAAGTCAGAGCTTACACGAGCTGAAAAACACGTCCATAATTTTATGATGGACACTCAACTTTACAAAAAGGTCTGTTTGCACACAATTCTGCTTATTTCTTGAAGAAAATCTTTTTCCGTCATGAATATTGTCGGGTTTTTTTGCTTTAGAATTCAGTTACCATTTTGAAATTAACATATTTGTCAAACTAATGTACACCTACAAAGTACTTTAATGAAATAAATGTAAGTCTTAAAAAGACAACCTATGCCATTTTAAAACTGCTGCTGTGCTTTTCTGTTCATGTGATTTCCCTTCTCAGATAAAAAACACAGCAGCAAATGTTTTAAGGGAGACTTGGCTCATCTACAAAAACACAAAGCTGGTCAAAAAGATTGACCACGCCCGTGTGCGGCAGCACCAGCGGAAATTCCTGCAGGCCATCCACCAGTAGGCATCACTATTTGTTTGAATTTGTGTGTCTCCTCTTGAAGTATAATTAGTCACTTTTTTAATTACAAATTCTGTCAAGATAAACTGTACATAATCTTAAATCAATTTAAGACAAATGAATGTTGGTGTTTTTTAATTCAGACTGAGAAGACTCAAAATGGAGCAAAGGAAACTTACTGACCAAGCAAATACTGTTGCTGATATCGCAAAGGTTTGTGTGATCTTTTCTGAATTATGGAGGAATACACCAGAAAACTGTAATCAAACTGCTGTTTTTGATGAGAAGTTTACTTCCATTTTATTAATTTAAAACCTAAATATGTTGGGACATCTGTTTTGTTGCTCTGAGGGTTCAAGCTTAGTTGACATTATGAGATATAATGCTCAAATGGCCAAATGACAGATACACATAATATAATAAAATATATGAAAACACATAGTTTTTGAAGAATTCTAAAGTTTTAGCTCTCATTAAATTACTTTTTATGAAATCCAGCATAATTTACATATAAAATAGAACTTAATTTTCTTATCTGCATAAATAGTTTTCTACTGCATCTATGCTTACAAAGACATAAGAAAAGATCAAAAATATTTCCAGATTGCTGTATAATCTCTTTGCTGTGTTTCAGACTCAGAACATGATCTACGATCTGGTGTTAGACCTGCAGCATCGAACCGGGGAGCTGGACAGGAGGATCGTGGCTCTGGAAGAGAAACTGGACTCCATCCTTGTCAGAGTGCAATCGCTACCAGTTGTTCTA